>JADLZK010009349.1:0-139487 GCA_015847255.1 Hyparrhenia diplandra | reverse complement strand
CTAACTTAGCAAATCACTAGACTAAATTGAGAGGACAGACCCGTGAGGACGTGCTTTGAAATCTCATGTTTGGTTTTGAAAATTGATGACATCGTAGCTTGCTAATCCTTGCTCTAAGTGTGCTTAAGAGAAAGGATGGCATGGATGATGTGGAGCTAAGCATGATCATGGATATGGACGTTGATGATGGACATGGTGGATCATCGAGCTCACGCGTTGGAAAGGAATGGACCCGAGATCAAGGCGGGAGGTATATCTTGATAGGGTTTGCTTTTGGTGATCAAGACACTATAGAGAGTGTGATCACGTTTAGGATAGATAACCTACTATCAAGAGAGGAAGCCACGACTAATCCGCATATGAAGTGCCTCTAGATTCAACTTGACTTGCATATGCATTTAGAATCGAGCATTAACTTCGCCTTGTTAAATGTTTGTGAAAATGCTAACACACTTGCACATGGAGATGTACACTTGGTGGTGTTGGCACTTTTGCAAAGGGGCGGAGGTGTTTGCGAGGGTTGAGTTGGGTTTGGGTAACGCACTTTATTGCGGAGTTTGTATACTTATTGGGTTCGGCCACCCTCAACCACCTCGACATTAAGAAACGAGCCCCATACCCGTCCCCACCAATCACCCCCGCGAACATCTCTTTCATCCACGCAAAGCGGCCCCCATAACAAGGGTTGAGCCTTCACGATAGGGAGGCCCCGACTGAACCCTCCACGAAAAAACGCGCCGCAAATCTCGGGGCATCCAAATCCACGGCCCGTTTGGGAATAACAACCGCACCCGGTCCACTTGAAAACCGACTTCACCCAAAGTGATAGCCACGGCCTCCATCCTCCAGTCCTCATCGAGGATCGCCGCCGAGGGCCCGACACCAAAAACCAACCGGCCGACTTGGCGATCGGTCAAATCGCATCCTCGCTAACGCTCCGCAGCCGGTTCTTAACATCATACCTCCGGGTCACGACCCCACCAAAAAGACTCAAAATCCAGTCGGGGATACTTCGCCATCGCGTGAGCCCAAGTCTCACCTCGAGACGAAGATATCTTGATAGTTCATCATCGGGGACGACGTTCAACCCCGCGCAGGGCCCCGTAGGATCCTCGCACGGCAAAGCAACAATTAAAACTCGACCTCGCAAAGCTCAACGCAACCTCGCAACAAACCAAACAACTCCGCCAACTCAAAGAAACAACACGATAAGCGGAACAGATTTAACCATTAATAAGGGCAAACGTAGCCGCCATTACTCCAAGTTTCTTTACATAACCCCACCGGCTCCCTAGCCCCTACACCCTTCCAATTTAAATCACACCCGAGAGGCATCAACTCGGCTAGGGGAAGGGGCCCCGAACCATCCGCAGCCCCCCACGTCTTTTTCTCCCGGCAAGAACCCGCCATCCTCACAAGGGCGGCGGCCACCTCCCCGTCCGCAACGACATCCTCGACACGGTGGCCTCGCACCCTCGAAGACCCGTGCTCGATGACCTGTGTGGTCTCCCTCGGCATCGGGGGTCACATCATTCCCGCCCGAGCACAACCGCCAACGCCCTCGCACAAAGTTAACATCGGTAAGAGGTAACACAAGGAGCGGCAATAAGAACAAGACGAGAACGGACGCCGCAAGTAAACCTGCATTCATCGAGCGCAGCCTCGAGCCTCCTCCTCCATGGCCACCTCATGCCCCGCCCGGTGAAAGAATTTCTTAAGAACCTCCCCGCCAGTAGCGGAGGTCCGCATCCCGGGCGCACCCGATCCATCTCCTCCCCTGCGAGGGAATTTTAGCTTCCGAGGATCGTTGAGGTGCGACACCCCCCTGCAACGCAGAGTGTGTCCTAGCGCCATGGATCCCACGTAACCTCCAAAGTCCACGGCTATGGTGAACAAGCGGGAGGCACGCCCTGACAGGTTGCTTTCACCACCACCCCGACGGCAGCGGGCTCCACCTGAGGGCAGGGGCAAAGCCGTAATTCCCACCCACCCACCCAGATCGCCGTCAAGGAGCCTTTACCGAGCCTCATCCTACGAGCCAGCCTCATCACGGGACGAGAGCCTTCGCCTCCAGCTCCGCCACTTTCTTCAAAGCGGCCCGGCCTCCCCGGCCTCTCGCCTGGCGGACCTCGGTGCTCAGTCAACATTGCGCCGCGAGGTGTCCACCCACCTCATCGTGCGCCGCCTTGTACTCCTCCAACGCGGCGCACGCCTCCTCCGCCTTCGCCTCCGCCGGAGCCGCCCACCACCTCCGCCGGGCGCACACATTGTCGCCCCCTCCTCTTGAGCAGCCCCTCCGCGCCGCCTTCTCGTCCCGACCGGCCCGCCCTCCGCAGCCCGAGCAAGAACCAGACCTCCCGCGGGCCACCGCGATGTCTTGGCTAAGCTCAAGACGCGGGACCGAAATTGAGCCGATGTTCGCCTTCGTATGCGGACACGCGCCGCACACCGCGCCCAAGAAACGCCGCCGGGCCCGCTGGACTCGAATCAGCACTCCCCGATGTCGGGCCCGGTATATTGTGTCCGAGCCCGAGCCACCAAAGACCACCTCCTCCGCGAACCCGGAGTCGGGCGACGCAGCAACGGCCGTGCCCCGCCCTCCACGATCCCCGCCGCCAAGCTCCCTCGATCTCCCGCCTCCACTAGATGGGCACCGAACACGGCCGGCGGGCCCGGCACACGTTTTAGGCGCCACCGCCCAGGAGCCGCGAGCGCCCCTCGTTACCACCATCGCCGACTTCCTAGAGTTAGCAACCAAGAAGTCGCACGTCGACCTGGCCGCTCCATTGGGGGCGATGTGTAACACCCAGAGTTTTTGCATCATTTTAAAATTCACTAAAAAATTTGAACTTTTATAATTACAACTAAAACTTGACTTTAATTTTCCCGCCCGACCAAAACCCTGCTCGAAAAACCTCGTGATCGAACTCACCATATAGAATTTAGGGCTTATGTTTGAATGCTTGTATGATTGTTTGCTTGTTTGTTGGGCTAGAATTTATTTTGGCATCGATAATGAATTCCTTGATCACCCTTCCTTCACATATTTCCTTGACCTTCTCTCACAGTCACCCTTCATCGAACAACCCCTTTGAACTATCCCTTATTTTACCCCTCGTCAAAACACCTTATCTCCTTGCCACCAAATCACAAAATAGCTCCCTTGACCTTCTCTATGATTTCCTATCCATCCACAACCTCCCAATCTCAATCTTGGAAAATACTTAGTTTATTTATTCTTCCTGAAATAAAATGCAGTCATCTCCTATATATATTTATATACAAATAATAATATACATAGGGATACACATAAATTCATGAACAAACATATGTATGTGTATTCCAAATAAGTATATAAATATACATAGGAGCATGGCCACCTACATATATATATACACGCATAAATATTTATAAGTGTGTGTATATGTATATTGTCACAATGGAAAATGTGAAAAGAAAAGAGAAAGGAATATGATTGGGAATGGTCACACGGGCTCATTTCTTTCCTTTCCCTTTCTCTGGTCCATCCCGAGCAAGCCCAGCAACGCAGTAGCCGCAGCACAGCCAGCCCATTTAACCCCTCCCTTCTGTGACATGCGGCCCCCACACGTCATACCCTTCATCCTCCCCACGCCTCCTTCCCGTGCACGAGAAGCACACACGACACACAGCGCCGTTGACTGCACAACAGCGCGCGCATTAACGCCGCGCCGCCGTACGCGCTACACAGGGCCATCGACCTCCAAACAGTGGACGAGGAGACCCTGCCGGGAGAAGCCGACGCGCCGCCCGGCCAGCTGTCGTCGCCATGTCCAATCACCTCCACTGCACCATGGCTGCCAGCTCACTCCAGCAAGCTCGGGCGCGTACGGGTGCGGAGGGATATTCGCCGGAGATTCCGCTCACCGCGTCTTCTCCGCGTCCGACCGCGCCAGCGCCGCCCCTGCTCCCGTCTACCTCGCCACAGCACACGCGCGGACCTTGCCGGAAAATATCGCCGGCGAGAGCCCTCTGCCCGCGCCTATAAATAGCCTCCCAGCTCCCCGAGCTCGCCACACCGAGCTCAGCGCCGGGACGACCAACGCCGAGGCCTGCATGGGCGCACTGCGCCCTGCCTCCGTCGCGCCGCCGCCGGCCAACTGCAGCTCGTCGCCGCCAGCCCCTCCGGACGCTGCGTCGAGGACGAAGACGACGACGTCGCCACGCTCGCCCTTCGCCCGCCGCCGCGCTCGGTTGCGACGCTGGAGCTCCACCTCCCTTGCTGCCCTGCACGCTCGTCGTGGACGCGCACCGCGCCTCGCCCTCCCCTGCTCGGCTCACCCACGCCCTGCTGCTAGCCACCACCACGCCACCCGCCGTGCCGCGCTGCTCGCCGCCGCGCGCGCCACGCTCGCCTAGCCTCACCATGCCGCTCGCCACGGAAGCCGCGCCACGCCCCCGCGACGCGTTGCTCGCCACCAAGGCCGGCCACGCCCACGCCCAAGCTCTGCCGCGCGCCACGACTCCGCACCTCGCCCACCACCAGCCACCCGCCGCCGCTTGAGCCGCTCACCACGACGACGACGCGACCGCGTGCCCAGCCAGCCACCGCCACCCAACTCCGTCACCACCATGCCCCTCGCCACACCACAGCAGCCGCCCGGCACGTCGCCGCTCGCCATCCACCACCGCCGCCACCAATCACCAGCCCTGCAACCCCCATCCAGCTGAAAGCCGCCGCTAACCATCCCTCTCCCTTCTATTTTTGCTATGCCAAACGAGAACGGAAAGTGAGGACGACGATGAGCGAGAAGCACCCGTGCGGCAGGCATCCAGGAAGGGGATCCAACCTTATCTTTCCCCCTGTAGGCCCCACGCGTCATGGACTCAAGCCCCATCCCTCTTACTGCGTGGACATGGTTCACGTGAACCAAAGGGAAAAGAGGGTAAAGTCCAGATTGGTGCACTGCCACGTGAACCGAGTCCATGGGCACAGTACCAGCCGGCCCACACTACTCCTG
Source organism: Hyparrhenia diplandra (assembly GCA_015847255.1). Lineage (NCBI taxonomy): Eukaryota > Viridiplantae > Streptophyta > Magnoliopsida > Poales > Poaceae > Hyparrhenia > Hyparrhenia diplandra. Next base: position 134,487 of record JADLZK010009349.1, on the reverse strand, counting down.
GCCCCGCGCGTCAGCCTGAAGGAAAACTGCTATGGCCACCCGAACCTGTGTACACAAGAGTTTGAAAATCCATTTTCCAGTTATCAGAAAAAAATCCCAGAAAATTCCTAAATAAACTTGGTACACCCTAGATCCTACCCAAGCTCTTACATTCCAGTTTCTAAATTCCCAACATTCCAAAATTATTTCCAAAGTTTAATTCATTTATAAATTCATAATTAAACTTTGGAAATTCACATCCTTTTCATTTCAACTCCAAGTTAATCCATTCCAGTTCAATAAATCTTCTAAAATCATGATCAATTTATTCATGCCCTTGTTCTAATATTTGATGCCCATTTAAATTCTACTTTATGTATGCTTTTAATTTATTTTTCGCTTTCGTCGTAGAATACGATAAACCCTAGTTAAGCCCTTCCCGCCAACCCACACCTTGCATCAGTATATTCTTGTATGCATGTACACTCTCACGTACACGAATATTTGAATATACATACACGTAGATATCCACATGCTAGATATACGCGATAGGTTATGTACGTATATAAATGCATAAAGTGGTATTTTGAGATATAAATAAATATACGTATATACCTATCGACTATGTCTACGCATGGCTAACCCTCTAACCTAACCAGTATACTCATACATGTGTACTCCATAACACATGCCCTAATATACATGTCTCTACGACATAGATAGATACTTCGCTAACCGGTGTACCCCTATGTATGGCTAACCCTAGAATAGTTTCCTTACCTCTTTAACCCTAGACGTATACATGTGCGTATATGTCGCTAACCCGCCCATCCCCGATGGAGCTAACCCAAGAGGAACGCCTTTTGATTGTCTGCCGCTTTGTGTTTGGTTGTCAATCTGGAGACCACCACGACGGATCTAGAGCAACGCTACACCAAGCCGCAAGAGTCGAAGCACCCGGGACCAAGAACCTTGGATATACTGCGTCGGTGAGGACGAGGCAAGTCCTTACCTTCCCCAATAATCTTGACTTAATTAATCGATGTTAATCATATATGGAAACATGATGTAAGAGTTGAGCTTAGCCAACAAAAGCGAGGTTTGGGGCGATTCATGTGGGATGGATCGTCTCCGACGAGGCCGCCTAGTCGGGGGTTTCCCTCGTCCCGGAGAGCTCGCTCCCTAAGGACCGGGTCATGGACCTTCTACCTAGTGTGATTATACGTCTGACCCACACGCCGATATGGGGACGGCTTGATTCCACACCCCGCTTGGGTTGAGGTATAGTTTCGATCCAAGGTGGCTCTACGTAGGCAAACGACCTATCGAGAGCGGACATGGGGAGAGTGGCCCCATGGTCCGGTTGGCGTGGTTGCTATGTGATCCTCCATGACCATTGTTTGGGCGTGGTGACGCCCGTTTGTGCACAATTAATGATTTATGATATGAATATGTAGTGGGCGTATAGGTTGGGTAATAAGGTATTACCCGTAAACCCGCGGTGATTTGGTATCACCGTATTGTCCGTGGTGGGCGGTATAGGTTGGGTAATAAGGTATTACCCGTAAAGCCGTGGGTGATTTGGTATCACCGTATTGTCTTCCAACCCCCTCGAGAAGTCGTGGTAGGATTATACCAATACACCTAGGAGTCATCCAAGCGGGTACGAATCTCGTTGGACTTTTTCTAACCACTCGATCATGGGAAGAGAGCTGGTCCATCGTGTGGGGAAATTTATACAACCTCTGCAGAGTGTCTCAAAATCTATTCGAATAGCCACGCCCTTGGAATGGGCAGATGCTAGGCCTGAACATCCGTGATTAGATACAATAACTGCGGTATGTGATCTCGTTAACTTGAGCTTGTTTAATAACTAACCGAACTAGTGAGAGTAGTTAAACTCTACTAGGGCCCAACCCTTAATGGTAACCTTCCACCACCTTCGGTTTGGGACTTCCGAAGTACGAAAAGTACTCACCCCTCTATTTCTATTTTTAGAATGTCACCGCAGGAGTGTATCCAAGGAATCGAGCTACTGAAGGGCGACATGAGGATAGGACCACAAGGAGGACATTTGAAGACGAAAGGCGAACACGAAGGATCTACATGTGAATGTTGTGACCGAAGTTGTAGGGTCGTGCAAAGAGGGAGTAAGTCCAAGGGTTTGTTCGCACTCCAAGCTTGCCCTGTAGGAATGGAGCCTTGTTATAGGTGCTTTGCGTAGGGATCTCTCCGATAGGTTTATAATAGTAGGCCTATGGCCAAGTCATGTAAACCCAAACCATGTATCATGTTTTTCTCAATAGCAATAAAAGTATAGTTTTTGATATCATATCTATATTTAATTAGGCGTATTTGTGCGTGATCCCGGCGCAAATACGTGTGATTAAGGAACCTCGAAATGGGGTGTGACACGATGGTACGGCCTCGCCGAGGCATCTTTGACCTCACGAGATTCCACCTCCTCCTCCTCTTGCGCTGAAGTCTCCGCCCACGATCGGGGTAGGAATTGTAACACCCCGGTGTTAATTACCCTAAAATCGACATGTCATCATGATCATTGCAAAGCATGCATGATTAGCCCACCATGTGTTGCATTGAACTAAAATAAGTTTATTTTATGCTTGATTGCTATGTCGGCCGAAAAGACGCGGAGGAACCAGATTCTAAAGTGTCCCCTTTGCCTAAAACCCTAATCTTAAACCCTAGTTTGTCCCCTTTATTTTATTCAAAATTTATCAAGATTTTGGGTATGGTCATTAAAGCATTTTTGTAGAGTTTTCAAAAACTGAACAAAGTTGGTATTTTGAGTTTTCAAAGTTTAGTTCAAAATTTTAAAGTAATTTTGAATTTCATTCAAAACCCTAATTACCCCCTTTTCTATATTTCAAAATTTATGCAAAATTTGAGAAAACTTTCAACAAAATAGTTTGTAGATCTTGTTGAGAGGAACAAAAGTCATGTACAAAGTTTTTCAAGTTGTTACATGATTTTAAAAAGTAATTTTGAATTCAAATTTCAAATTTTGGAACTTGCTTTTCAAAAAGTCATGGGTGTCACCCTCGTGGGTTAAAGTCCCGATTGGAGGTGTGTACGGTATTCTCGGGTGGCGTGGGGCGCGGTTCCGTTTGAGTATCGAGGGAAAGGGTTGATATATGCAAGCTTAAGTGCTACATATGTCGTGTGGAAAGAACTCCCAATTTGGTTAATCGATTTCGAAATCGCCGTGCTTCTGGATATGGAGACTTGGTTTCCCACTTACATCGTAGTTTAATTATGGAACGCTGAAGAGAAGGAAGAAGTGATGGAACTTCTACAAGTGTATGATATAGTGTAAGATCACCTAGATTAGGTGAGAAACTTACTTGAAAATAAAATGTTGAAAAGTAAGGATCTACCTTTAGTAAGCTTTTCGCAAAAAGGGCCCTTGATGCTTGCTAAAAGCCTTACCTTGAATCCTATTAGACCAACATTCCCGAGTCTCCTCCTATTTTTCTTTAGTCGGGTAAGACTTGTTGAGTACTCCCGCACTCGTGGTTTGTTGACCCATGTTGCAGATCCGAGTCATGTTTGCACCGAACGTCTTTTTTTGACGCTTCTTCAGAAGAAACCGACTAAAGAAAATAGGAGGAGACTTCGTGAATGCCGGGTCTAATAGGAATCAAGGTAAGGCTTTTAGCAAGAATCAAGGACTCTTTTTGCAGAAAAGCTTACTAATAGTGAATCCTTACTTTCAATGTTTTAATCTCACTTAGTATCTCACCTATTCTAGGTGATCTTATACTATAGCAAACACTTGTAGAAGTTCCATCACTTATTTCATCTCTTCATTGTTCCATAATTAAACTACGATGTAAGTGGGAAACCAAGTCTCCATATCCGAGAAGCACGGCGATTTCGAAATCGATTAACCCAAATGGGAGTTCTTTCCACACGACATATGTAGCACTTAAGCTTGCATATATCAACCCTTTCCCCGATACTCAAAACGAACCGCGTCCCCACGCCACCCGAGAATACCGTACACCTCCAATCCCGACTTTAACCCACGAGGGTAGCATGTACTCCCGCCATCTCTCCACCCCAAAGGCGGGTTGTATCGCTTCCGATTTGACACCCCCAAGATCGCTTACCGAGTATGTGTCCTAACTAGGGTCGACCGCGATGGGATGACACCCATGACGACGTGCCATTGGTCCAAGGCTGAATTTGAAAATGGTCCAATTGTGAAAGTTGTAGATCTTGAAAAAATTAAGGGGGTTACTTTTTGAAATTTTTGAGTTCAGTTCAAATTTTGAGAGTAATTTGAAAAGTTCGATTAGGGTTGGATTTGGGGGGATGAACAAGACCCGACCAACCCCAACACGCCACCGCCGGGCCAAGAGTCGCGCCGCCGTCCACCGGCGATGTCGCCGACGCCGACCACCGGGCGCCTTTCGTGACCCCTCCAAACCACCTCCTCGACCCATCCTTCCCTATAAATAGCCCGGGGTCGCCGGGCCGCTTTCTCCTTTTTTCCAAAATCGCCGCCGACTCGTCCTCCTCCTCCGCCGCACGCCGACGCCGTTGGAGCCACCACCAACCATCTACCCCATCCTCTTCGCAACTTCCTTGCGCACCTCTGAACCTAGCCGCAGCCCGCCCGCCGCCTGCCCGCCCTCGAGCCGCCTTCCCCAAGTCCGTCGAGCGCCGACCGTCGCCGCCACAAGCTTCCGTGAGCATTTTGCTCAACTAGCTAGTCTTTGGCCGCTGACGCCGCGGGTCGGAACGCCTCGTCCGCTTTTGCGCTTGCAGCCCCGACGCGGCGAACGCCGCCGTCGCCATTGGGTCGTTGCCGCCGTCGCTGCCGACGACCCTCCGCCGCTCCGCCCCGACCGCCCCGCCCTAGGTCCCCCTGAGCCCCCCCGCCACGATTCTGAAGGTTTTTAATTTAGACCAACGCCGGCGAATACGCCAAGGCCCCGCCGCCACGCAGCGCGCGCAAGACCGCCCGAGCGGTGGCGCTCGTGCTGCACGTGAACGAATCTTAGGCCAAGCACGCTCATGTTGGGCCTACCAACATCGTTCCTTCGGGGTTTGTCGATACGTTCACGATGAGCCGTGAGCGATGGTTGGGCCATGCATGCGAATAGCCGAAATCGCCCGTAACCCATTTTTCAATTATCAAATGTTTTATCCAATTTCTTTATTTTGAATAGTACCCGATTTTGTAAATTTCATATAAATTCAAATATAGCTTTAAAAATTCTGAAAATTTTTGTGTAGCCTTCCCATGAGTATGTCTATCCATGAAAAATTTGAAACTTGAAATTTGAATACTTTTGGCATGATTTAAAAATACAAATTTTAATTGAAAAATGCATCTTCCTTGATTTTTAATAATTATTTTATTTATCCAAAAATCATGAAATTTATTTTGGTACTGTTTTTAGGACATGACCTACCTGTACAAAATTTTTGAGCCTGTTTTGAGAAAGTTAAAAATTTATTTATTTTATGCCCTATCATTTCATGTGAAAAGCAATTTGTTTAATGCTTTCTAAATTAGGGTTTTGGGTAGATTTTGGGTTGTTTTGTGAACCCTAAACCACACCACTGTCCGATGGTCCTTGAGAACTCCATAGGCAATGGTGATGATATCTCGTAGGATAGTCCAACAAGTTGGTTTTGTTGGGTTGCAACTTTATCGCGAAGGAAAGTTATACTCGAGTTGTTTATCTTTCCATGCACCCTTGCACCCCATGTTTATATGCATGGCATCATATTAAGCATACATTATTCTTTTTCGTATAGTGAACGAAGAGGATCGTGAATTTGTTGATCAAGTCGCTGAAGAGGGCTTTTTTCGTTGATTCAATTCCGTATATCGAGATCCGCCGTCCGAATCAAGCTTCTTCACCGATCAAGGCAAGCCCCTTCATTTAAACATTTCCTTGTGTTTTATAAAGCTTTATATCACCTTTGCTTTACGTTTTGCATTAGGTGATAGGAGTTGAGTGACAACCTAATTGATGCATTACCATTCCTTGTTTATTTCAATACCTACCTTGATAACCTGTTTTTGCTAAAATGTTAGAACGCTTTTAGCCCGGCTATACTAGTTAGACTTTTGAGTCAAAATGTGACAAGTCCTTTATGATTGCCCGAAGAGGCTTTTGATGAGAAATGATGCTATATGATGAAACCATGCTGGGATATGGTGATAAAGTTGAGACCGGTCGGGTAATTTGCATTGAGAATGGAGTCTCAAGTGTAGTATTTCCGGCTTGTCGGTTAAGGACCGTGCATTGTAAGCAATGTGGATCGAGACTATGGAACGCAATTTGCTTTGAGGTCGTTGGACCAATGGCACGCTGTCATGGGAGTTATCCCATCACAAGCCGACCCTAGTTCCCACACATACTCCTAAGCCTGATCTTGGGGGTGTCAAATCGTAAACGCATAACCGCAAGACCGGGAGTGGAGAGATGGCCGGAGTACATGCTACCCTCGTGGGTTAAAGTCCCGGATTGGAGGTGTACGGTATTCTCGGTTGGCGTAGGGACGCGGTTCCGCTTTGAGTATCCAGGAAAGGGTTGATATATGCAAGCTTAAGTGCTACATATGTCGGGTGGTGGAAAGAACTCCCCAATTTGGGTTAATCGATTTCGAAATCGCCGTGCTTCTCGGATATGGAGACTTGGTTTCCCACTTACATCATAGTTTAATTATGGAACAAAGAAGAGAAGGAATAAGTGATGGAACTTCTACAAGTGTATGATATAGTGTAAGATCACCTAGATTAGGTGAGAAACTTACTTGAAAATAAAATGTTGAAAGTAAGGATCTACCTTTAGTAAGCTTTTCTGCAAAAAGGGTCCTTGATGCTTGCTAAAAGCCTTACCTTGAATCCTATTAGACCAACATTCCCGAAGTCTCCTCCTATTTTTCTTTAGTCGGGTAAGACTTGTTGAGTACTCCCGCATCGGGGTTTGTTGACCCATGTTGCAGGATCCGGGAGTCATGTTTGCACCGAACGTCTTTGCATGACGCTTCTTCGAAGAAAGTGATGAGGAGTGAGAGGTGAGACCCGTGGCGTGGTCTAGTGGTGTCTTTTGTATATTAAACCTTCCGCTACTCCTACTTTGTATATTGTAAAACCGGTTTCAAACAAATGTTTGTAAAAGTATTGTAATATAAAACTTCCGCCGTTTTACTCGATTATGTATGAAAAAATGTTGTAATACTTGCAATGACCTTGTAACGGATCCCCGTTGGAAAAGTTAATAGTGCTTTTTTAGGATTATAGGAGCACATATGTGACTATTAAAGGTCGTTGAACCGATAATTAGTACATGTGGGCCCCAGAATTTGGAGGGTTCACATTCTGAATCGATCCCCGGCCGACCCACCGCGTCGGGCCGCCCTCCCTCGCTCCTTCTAGAACTGGCGATCTCGTGAATGAGAGCAAAGAACCCCGCGGCCCCGTGAGGAAGTAGCCCCGCATCCAACGGGCGGCCTTCACGCCCGCCCCCCCCCGCCCCACGGCCGGGCCGGGACCATCAGACTTTGAAATGGCCCTCTCTTCTTCCCGCTGGTCGCGGGGCGCATCAACCTCCTCCTCCGAGGGCCGCCGAGTAGAGGACCCGAACCGGTCGAACACTCGGTTCAGGCGCTTCCACACCCCGAGAGTCACCGGATCTTCTTGTACTGGGCGTCCTCGCACTTACCGATCAACTGCGCCAAGACGGGTTTCAACCTCGACGAGACCCGCTTGACGCCCGCCTCCCGCGAGACCGCCCTCCGGATCCGGTGTTTCCCGAGAGTCGAAGTCCACCTTCGGAGACTTGAGATCCAGCCCCCGGTTTTTGTCAACATCTTCAACCTCCGCCACACCTCGTGAGGCGGACGGAGAGGCACCACCCCTCGCCGCCACAAACTCCTCCACCAAGTCACGCCCGTCAGGTAGTGAGACATGTTTGTCAAGATGGCCCTGCTCCGCCGCATTGGTCTCGCGCCGCACACACCCCCCGGAGTCACGAGGTTGCGCAGCTTCCCAAGACAGCTCCGCGCCCTGGGTGAACTTCCGTATTAAAAACCACCTCGCCACCCGCCGGCGCACCACTTGCTCTTCTCGTGCTTGCACCGCAGCCAGCGCCGCCCCCGCGTAGGTGAACGCAGAAAGATATCGCGCTACCGCCGCAGCTCTTTGCACTGCCCGTGGACACAAGGTTGCAAAGCAACTGATGGTCGAGAGGAAGGCGTCGACGTCCTGCACCGGGCCTCCTTGCCAGAGCGGCACGCCCGCACAAAGATAGACAAATGGTGAAGCACGCTGGGTTCGGCCAGGAACCAGAGTCCGGAGTCTTACCATTAGTTTCACTACGAACTCCGTCGACGGGAAAATGGAGCCCAAAGAACGAAGAACTCCATGAACACCACTACCCTCGTTGTCGTGGTGGTTTCGGATACCCGTCACGCACTGAGGTCGGGCCTTCGCTCGGAGGTAGCCCAAAATTTCGAGTATTCCTTTAGATCCGCCGGTGACCTTGCTCGTGGGAAACATAAGGGTAGGAGGGTCTCCTTAGCCTTGCCCCTTCGCAGCCTCGCCAGACCTTCGACGTCATCACCGACCGACGAGGCACTAACAAAACCCTCGCGAATCGCCCTCGTGAAACTCGCACCCCATGAACGGACGGAACCGTAGAGCAAAGCAAGAGAGCGAGAGAGGCAATGGGCAAAGCAAAGCAAAGCAAGGCTACATCAGAAAATGAGAGCACAAAATTCACCGTGGTTACGGCGACGACTATTTATAGGAGCCGCCGGTCCCACCAGAACGGACCCCGAGGGCACAAAGATCGAGGCCACGCGTTCCTGACGGGTTCGTGTTCGACGGCACGCATTCAACACAAGAACGCAACCGCCACGCGCCCCAAAACGCCACACGTGTCAAGGACCATCACCAACCGCCCAAGAAGAACTAGGGCGTCAGCCGGGCGAGGTCGCCCTCAAGAAATGCCAAGGCCGCCGCGGACCCTTCCCCTCAAGGTTTGTTGCCCGGCCCGGCAAAGACGACCAAAACCCCGAGGGGTTACCGTTGGGGAGGGACCTCGCCAGGGGACCCCCCGCAGCTCCCGGCCCAAAGACGACACCCCAAAGAAAAGGGACAATGGAGGCCAGTTAGCACCCTCGCAGCGCTGGGGCGGCGAGGCTAACGCAACACTTTCACAGCGCGGGGCAGCGGAGGCCAAAGGCGCACACCCGACAGCGCTGGAGGGGCGCGAGGCTAACGCAATACCCCGGTAGGCGCTGGAGGCGCTGGGCTGGGCTAGCCAGCAGGCGCTGGGACACGGAGTTGGGCATAATTTCGCAGCGGGGGCGGCATGGCTAACGTAACACCTCGCAGAAAGGTAAAGCCGGAGGCTAGCACATACTTCGCAGCGGGGGCGGCGAGGCCAACGGAACACCGCCGGCGCAGGGGGCAACGCAGCCGGGAGGCCAGCATACCCGCAGCGCGGGGCGGCGAGGCCAACGGAACACCCCCCAGCGCAGGGGGCAACGCAACAGAGGGACACCCCGGGCGCAGCAGTAGTAGAGCCCTAGCGACTCAGGGCCAAGCGGGCGGCAAGAAGGGTGGAACCCTAATGGAGCCTTAGGCGTGTCGGACTTGTGTTGTTACCTTTCCACCCCGATGGGGTTTGTACCAATTTGCCTCGCTGGCCCTAGACGTAAGTGGCAAACATGCCTTTTTCCCGATATGTACCTACAGTAAATACCGACCGGACGCCTATAAATACGGACCGACAGACATATGAGGGGACGGCCGGGTAAGAATTTTTATGACCTATCAATCGAAAAGAGACTTTATTGGATCAGCACCTTTGTCCACATCACGCTCCCGGGGGACCCGACTCAAGGGCCCAACCACATGTGCTCCCATCCCCTCGTGGGAAACCCTCGCTCCTCCTCCCACTACCCCTGTAGAGAAGGGTAGAGGGACAGGTGTGTACCCCACACAAAGGACCTTATCTATCTTTGTTGGTGGTTTGCCTGAATGGGAGAAACGGGGTTGTATTGCTCGTTGGCCACTAATATTTTTAGGTGAACCTTAGAAAGGCTTTATATGATCTTCATTTGTTTTGGGGAGTCGAGACCCATGCATTAGAAAATCATGACTTACAAAGTGAAAGTGTACACCTCTACGCAGAGTAAAAACAGTATATCACTTGTGCTCACTGGCCACGAACCTTAGAACTCTTGCATTAAAGATTATGACCTATGCTTGTTTAATAGTTCATAATTTACCGTTTATGCTCTACATTATTATGTTATAATGATCACGGGATATGGGTGTTGACACCTACTAAAGCATAAAAATACCGGTTTAAAAACATGAATTAAGGGCTAAAGTCAAAGACCAAACATAAGTCTAGGGGTCTAACTAACATAATTTCATGAGTTTTGGTATTCCGTGACTTTGCAGGGGACCTAATAGATAAATGCAGAGAATAATGGAGAAAGTTCCGTAATATACAAGACTTATCAAGACCAAACTTGTCCGTGAATCAACTCAACCCGAAAAGTGGACTAAAACATTCTAGAAGACACCGTAGAGGACAGAGAAGAAACGGGGAAGTCGAGGTGGCCACCACCGGCGCCCGCCCAGCCATCCACCCCGGCGGCCGCCGTGGGGCCCCCCGCCCTCACATTTTTTTTATGTCGGTTCACTACCGACATTGAGGTTGTATCTACACCGCTGCCAAGGTCGGTTTGATCCAAGGGTTGACGCTCATCGCCAAGTACTATATAAGAAGACCACCGACCCTCGAGGCTCATAACAATTTCATTATCATACTCATACCCATCAAGTCCAAAATCCAGTCTAGACATAAGCTCTAGTTCATACTAGAAGTAATTAGCTATCTAACTAGTTCTAGTTGAAGATCAAGTTCATCTTGAGTTCCCGATTAGTCAAGAAGTAGCAAGGATCGTTCTTGAGACTTCTCTCTTGTATTTAATCTGTAAGTACTCTTATATATTTAGAATACAATTGTTATGGCTTTGATCTTTATAATTATTATATTCTTATTGATATGTGTTTATGCTTGCTATGATTATATATTTAGTTTAGTAAGATTGCTTTATATTTTATGCATGGAATTGTATAGCATCCATATAGATGATCACTATGTGGGTGATAAGCAATGTGTAAACGTGGTGTTTATACAACGTTTATCTCGCAATTGCACCCTACATTCCGGTCGTGTGGTAGATCGCGGAGTGACAGTCTCCGTTGAGTCCTTTGGAATCCACCCTCCGCCTGTAGGACACGCCGAGTTAGATTACGGTGATGGATAAGTTTGTCCTTATTTTTCATTAGTAATGCTTGCCATGTGTAGAAGTAATCCAACCTTACCATGATAGCTAGATGTATTGCACTAATTGTAGTATTCATTGACATGTATGATTAGGAGTATCTTAGAAATATTTATTCTAGTCTAATTTATAACATGCTAATTGCTTGTATGATTCTAGTAGCTTAATGATCTTAGACTTGGGTATTTATCACTATTATAATTATCTTTATCCCGTGACTTATCCTGTTGAGTAATGTTAGATGCTTATGGCAACTCGCATTATATTACTTGTGAAGTGGATGATCTCATAATTAAATCACAATATATAAATCTTTAGATATCATTTTCTCTCTACCTTTCCATAGACTCCCTTCCCCGTGGTAAAATATAAATACGATACCGGATTACTCCCTGAAGTGCTACAATTGGTATTTCTATCTGTGGCGCTTTTGCGCATATCATGTTCATTCTTTTATCAAGGCCAATCAAGAATACCATGCCCCGCATTTCTTAGCGTTATTGTTAGGGTGACAGACTAGTGTATAGGTAATGCCTAGAAATGAGTGGTATACCTTGAGTACATATCCTGGTGAGATTAACTCCACTATGGATAATGTTGCTAAGCTACATCCCACTACTAACACCACCTAACTCCGCTTTGTTGGATCATGAAGTTAATCCCATATCCAAGCTAACATGATTAGATAGATATCCCATATATATTTCTTTTCGCCGTCCTAATTGGGATCGTGTAAGAAATATCAACAATGGGTAAGATATTGCCTTGTTATATTTGCTGAGTTCAACATGGACTCACTCTTGCTATTTCCTCCACCTCCAGTTTGTTAGTAAAAGTTGCACAAGAGGTGGATGAAGATGCTGAGGATACTAAACGGAGTGCTTGGCATACGGAGCCCCCAGTCAACTGTCCCTGAACATAATGGAGCCTAATAAGTTTAGCAACCGTTCCGCGTTACTCTGATAAGTTGTAAGTGTTACATTAGTTAAGTTTATGATATAAAACATTGTTCCTGATATTTATCTATTCTGTGTTGTATGTGTGGACTTCCTGGGCACACATATGACGAGTCTGATCTTCTTTGGAAAACCAGGTGTGACACTAAGGTTTACAATCGCTGCCTGATATACCTTGTAACAAAAGGTAAACCAACCAACACCAACCAACGGTTTCCTCGAGTCGCAACGACATGGCACACACTCTGGTCTTCTAGAATGATCGAGTGCTCCGAACTCTTACTTGCTGTCACACGTGTCAAACTGTACCCATGTTTCTGCTCTAAAGGAGCCTTCTAACGCTTGGTGGAACTCTCCAATCTCGGCTTCATCATCTCATTGACCAATGTTATCCTTAGGCTTTTCAGTATGGTGGCCCAACCGATAAACCACTACACAAGAGCAACCTCGTGCTCAACTTCTTGCAGTCCAATGATATGTGCATCTTCAAGGTGATCCAACACAAGTTAATGAGTCATCTGATCGCAAACACAACCTGATGGACTTGCAACATGTTCTATCTTCAAGTTGCTACGATCTCGACGGCCATATAACACAAGTGACAATCCCTTTAAACTGATACACATCTTTAGCACATGGAACAAGTTGTTATTTCTTTGATTTTGGATTTTTTATGGGGTTGGGCCATGAACCATGCATGTACAAAGACATTGGAGAGATATTTCTAGAATGGTCCTCGTCTTGGCTGAAAATTGAATATGAAGCCAACCACCAAGCCTCAATTCTATCGTGAAATTGCCACAATTCAAAGGTGTCAAGAGGATATTTTTCTTGATAAATTTGGAGAGGTGCGTGTGAAGTGTGAACTGTGATCACGATGGGCCAAGGCGAATGAGGTCGTTTGTTCAGGTAGCAAATTAGAGATGATGGTTGGGAATCCTTAATGAGTTTTGTGATATCTTTTTGTGAGGAACATGAAATCCCAAAGTTAGACCTAGAACAAGAGTACATTGATAGGCACAAACCAAGGAAGAAGACCAACCACACCAACTATCAGCACTACATATATGATTGCTTGAACCCAGTTATTGACTTACAACTTGTAGAATTTAATGACCATTTCAATGAGGTAAATTCTCAATGGCTTACCAACATTGCTACTTTTAGTCCAAAGAATGCTTTTGATGCATTCAACATTGAGAGTTTGATGGAATTGGCAAAGGCATATCCTGATGATTTTGGTCCATGGGACCTAGATGATCTTATTACTAAACTTAGTCTTTACATCGATAATGTGCGAGCTGATACTAGATTTGCCCAAGTGGACACTATTTATGAGCTTGGTAAAATTATGGTGGATACAAACAAAAATCTTTCTTTTTCATTGGTATATCGACTTCTCAAACTTGTGCTAGTTCTTCCTATTGCGATGGCGTCGGTGGAAAGGTGTTTCTTAGCAGTGAAGATAGACCGGCGAAACCGAATCGGCGATGGATTTATGAATGATTGTGTCATTTGCTTCGTTGAGAATTTCTTGATGCAATTCCAAATGATGATATCATAGTTCGTTTTCAGAATATGGCTGATCGTACTTGCAGGGTGAAATTATAAGAGGTAACCACTATTGTAAATAGATTTGGTCAAATTATGTTATTTTAACATTTATTTATGTACAAATGCTTACTATTTGCAATATGTATATTTTTCATGTATGGTGTTACACCTATAGTTACGGCTCAAAGTTTAGACCGACCCCGCGACCATTTTTCCTAGATTCGCCACTAGACTTAGGGCGTCACAAGTTTGAATCCACAAATGAACAAGTGTCATCTTCTCAAGTCCTAACGTCATGAGGTAGTGAGAGGTGTGGTCCTAACTCCATTTTTCCCTCATGATAGGTTTCTATATATTTCATTGGAATTGGAAGGAGAAGCATCACGGGACATATCTCTACTATAATGTCCCACTCTTTCTATTTTTGGCATAAGCAATACCATCTGTCGGATCTCACAGTCAAGGCATAGGATTCAAAGTTTGTCCAGAGGTCTTACACAACACCTCCACACCCACACCCACGCCTGCGACTCCATCGCCCGTGCCCCTGAGCTCCCGGTTCGATTCTCACCACTCACGTCTATTCTTCTTTTTTTCCGAAAAAAAAACTGCAATCCTGGCCGTGATTCTCATCGCCAATCTCACCGAAGGGAGAAAAAAAAATCAGGCCTCCTCCCGTTGTTGATGCCCACCGCCCTAGCCGTGATCCTCATCGCCAACCCATTGCACGACCTACGACCCGACGCCAACGCTCCACATCGCTGCTGCCGTCGCTGCCAATGGACGCTTCAAGGACGCCATGGATCCCCCGCAGAGATAGAGCACGAACGACACGGACGCGCTAGGCGACATCCAATTCCAATGGCGACAACCATGAGCAGGGTTTTCTCGTCGTCGACACCCCTCCGTCGCTCCCAGAGGTAACCTCTCCACCGCTTTCTCAATCCGTGCGAAACCCTAGCTCAAGCCCGTCTCTCGAGTTGATCTTGATTCGGTTTTCGTTCAGCCCTTCGCAGGTGTCGGCTTCATGGCTGGGCCAATGATGCCAGGTGGCGCCATGTGTTTAGATGCGTCATGGGGGTGGTGCTTGTGTGGACTAGATGCAACGTTCAGGTTGCCTTCTGTATTGATTTTGGGGCGCTGATTTCACTGACTGGATTCGTTTCAGTCAGTTATATGGAGTTCTGATTTTTTGTTGTGGTAGAGATTCCTCTATCTATGTTTTGTGTAGATATAATTTTCAGTTTGCACATGTATAGTTATAGAATATTTTACACCCCACAAATCTGCAAAGCTGTATGGAAATTGATTTTGAATCTATTGAGTACATTAGGCCATGTTCTTGTACAAAAGCGGCAAGCCATCCTCGGTGGATGAGCGTTGAGCGTGATGATCTGAAACTTATCATACCAAGCAACATATACAACTACCTTGGCATATTACTTGAAGGCCGTGAGCGGTTTGAAGAGGAATCTTTAGCTTTTAGAAGAAAAATCAGTCCATGTGACCCTTCTAGCTTTGGTAAGACCAAATCTTCATGCAGTTACAATTTCCATTCTTTCCTTTTGCCCTTCTTTTTGCCATAACTGAGTAATTGAAATGTCAAGTGTTCCAAGACACCCTAATTATTTGTTTTTTTTTTGTAAAACAAGGTACAAAAAGGAAACATTCCTACTATATTTAATATGCCTACTACAATTGATTTTTTTCCTTTTTTTGTTTTTCTTCAGGCTGTTGTGAATCTGGAGTATGTGATAAAGTCACTCAGTACTCCCTTATTCCACGCTTGAAATCCTTCTCGATTGGATTCTTAAATCAATGGCTTTAGGTAATCTTGAAGGCATCTTTCGTGCAGCAAGCCATGAATATGCACCACTTGTTGAGAAACTATGAAAGATCCTGCTATTCGAGCTACATACTCCCTCTGTCCCGTTATATTAGTCGCTGGGGAACGGGCACGAAGAACAAGGCACGACGTAAAAGACCTGATACCCCTAGGCCAGGACAGCGTCGCTCTGCAGCAGAAAAATTAATTGCAAGCTTGTGGACGAATGGCAGCCGGCCAGCAGTAGTAGTACTAGTACTCCAAGTAGTATTTTGATGACTGCATGCCGACAGCTGACTGCATGCGCTGCTCTGTTTGATGGTGGTGTAGGCCTGCGACGCCTAGCGGAGGTAGCAAACGACTAATATTCCGGGACAGCGCACTGTAGCTTCGGCGACTATTAAATCGGGACGGAGGGAGTATAGAAGAAGTGAACTGCCGTTCCTTCCACCTGCTGCCAATTATTTTCTTGACAAGGTATTATTTGCTAATGATAGTCCTTTTTTTCTATGGTTTTATAGAGTTGGAATAGCATAGTGCAAATTGCGATTGTGGATTGTGCATTGTGGCTTGGAAATCCTGGACTATAGACACTTTTTTTTTTCATTTTTGCAACCTTGATCAATGTATTTGTGTTTTTCTTGCTCGCAAAATTTAGTCACAGATCTGTTTGGTAAAATTGGTTCAAATAAGTTAATTAAGAAATTTATGTAACGTCTAATTTTCAAATTTAAACTTTGCAGCTCCTTGAAAACAATGAGTACAAATCAAATTGAGTTGAGACAGAAGTTACATGGGTGCAGTTAAAGGGTTAATGTTCCATTTTGCAGAGCCCCAGTCTTATTGCTGCGAGTTACAAGAAATAGCTATGTTGGCTGTTGTGTGCTTGTCGGTGTGGTCTTTTTTTTCTTTTTGTTCATTTACCGAGATGGACAGGAGGAGAATGTAACTGGTACACTGTCGCTGTGGCAAGTGAGGATGCATGGGAGAATCCAAAGTGCCCTCGAAAAAGCTCACCCATCGTTTGGTCGTGGTCACAGCACGGCAGCAACACTCACCATCTTTAACAATCTCCAATCTCTGGTCTTTTTTTTGACCAAAGTGCAAACTCTGGTCTAGATGTATATGCTCACAACATGAAAACTGAGTGTGCAAAGAATAGTAGTTAGAAATCTCTGAGCAGGTTAACACACTTGATTCATTTCTATCCGAAGATTTTTTACACTTCTTGATTCATTTATATCAGAAGTTTTCTGCAATGTTTTCTGGATTATATACATGGTCAGATACAAATGTTGAAACTTGACTTATGAAAAAGAATATTGTTGTTTGGTTGTTTTCATGATACCTTGCCTTTGGTATGGCATCCATTTCAGGAATTCTTAAAATGTCTCATTAAATTAAATTTCCTCGATGTACCTTTTTTTTTTTTTTATCTTGCAGGTCAGGACAATCACGCTTCAAGATACCCTGGATCTCTAAATCTTGTTGGATCACAAGCTGCGGGATGGTAATGCTGATGATTTGGGCCAGTAATAAACATGGACACAATAATAATTGAGCTCCGTGTATACTTTTTAAAGAGCCTGACTGAAAGCTATATTGATTGCACTAAGTTTGTTGAGAAAACCAGATTAGAATTTCTCAATATGGTCCTTGTTTGTAAATGATGTGCTCCCAACATGTAAATTTTTATATGTACCTCCAGTTGCAGACGACGTTCAATTGAGTTGTAGTGTAACTAGGCATTGGAATTATATTTGTGATCATGTTTGTCTGTGAAAAGTCTGACATGAATTTCCGGTTACCTGTTAATCAGATTTTTGGTTGTTTGATTTGCTTTACCTAATTAAACCGTAGTGTTAGCACGGGCATTATACTAGTGTCACATAAGTACACAACCAATGAAATATATTTTTTCAGAGAATTTGGTATAACAAAAATGTAACCATTCATTGGAGTGAGATTTTACTTCTATTGAATGGTATAACAAAAATGTAACCAGAATCCTTTTTTTCCTTTTTCCAACCTTAAAAATAAAAGTATATTTATATTTTTATAGTATTCATTGAAAAGATTCTACAAATAAACCGTTTGAGGCATCTTGCTCATATTTCGATCGTTTGTTCAGGTAGCAATAATGTGTAGCATTAGCTCACCGCTTGTCAGTGATATCCTTCATGCTGTAGCAACGATTTCTAATGTATAGGATCTCTAGTGTTGTAATGCAATGTGGGATCAGTGAGGATTATATATACTAGTCGAGTAGCAGTGATTAGCTTGCTTTTCCATGATGATCAGCATCAAGACCGAAAAGCAGCTTGTCATGACCCATCAATTACTCGTGGATTTCTTGGCTGGCGCATATAGCGTGCTGCTAGCTAGCTAGGTGCGTCATCCCCTTGCTATGCGCTGGTTAAATACATGCACAAAGCTAGGCTTCTTGCTTCTGGCTTAAGCTCCTTGGATACATCATCGGCTTCATTTTGCTTTCTTTATGCTTGCTAGCTAGCTCGATCAGTCGTCTAGATCGTCCTTTCCGAATTCCGATTGGCATCAGCGCGATACGACGAGGAGGAGGAGAGGCTCGACGGGGGCTGCTGTTTCTTTGTCGGCCCACCTGGATCTGTGTCCTCGGAATGGATCAGATGATCAGATCAGATCAGAACAGATCAGTATGAATGCTGACGGCATTTTGCTGCCTGTCTTTGCCTTGCCTCCTAACTGAAAACTCATCACCATGATGAACGAACAAACGGTACTGAAGATGGTTGGATATGGTCAAATAATGTTCGGTCCACACACACACACACCCCTTACTGAAGATGGTTGGGTCTGGCCTCCCTCACACACACCCCTAACGAATTTCAACGCTCCTGCTTCTTTTGAAACTCGATCGAACTCTATCATCCACTTTCAGGCGGAACCGAACTGGCTAGAATATACTAATTTTTACGCATTAGTCAAATGCTTCACGCGGATCTCTGGACACTTTGATGACTCCTCTTGACTGCACCTGCTGCCCAGCAATGTATCGTTGACCAAAATGACGAACGCTGCTGGGAGCGCTGAGGTAGCTTTCCTGTTAACGTTAATCTTGGCAATGCAAGAAACAGAGCATGCAAGAAACAGAGCTAGCGGCTGTTGTGCTAAGTGGCATATCATCTGTCAACGACGACGTGAGTGTACTCCACCCGGCAGGCACTCGCACAGTCGTTTCTTTCCGGCGCCGATCCTTCCTGCAACGACGAGCGAAGTATAATCACCATGCCTGCGAACGTTTATTGCAAGGCTCAAATCCCCGACGCTAGCTGCATGCCTATACTTAAATCTGTAGTCTGAACGGGTCTCGCGTTCCTAAACTGAAGAATAGACATGCACGTGATCGTGATGGTATCTATGCTAGCAGTGGACCGTAGCAAGTCGCCGCCGGCTGGGCCAACGCTCCTTCTCCCTACACTACTACACTACACAGCCGGTCCATAGTGCCGGTACTGACACGACACAGTTAATAGATTGATACTTTTTTAGATAATGGATAGTGTTTCATACCGGCTTCATCTTCCAACAGGTAGAATTAGACAAATTATTACAAAGCTGAAGCCACAAGCCGGAAAAACGAAGGAGAAAACTCTCTGGAGCTCGAGAAGTCATCCATGACATTAGAATACACAATCCTCAACCATTGGATCTCGCCGTCCTCGCTTTTGAGATCGTTGATCTAGCCGTTGGGGCGGGTGGCGCCGTATATAAAGCACCCCCCAACTTGTACCCTCAACAATGAACCCTAGCTCATTTCAAACCCCCACCCCACTCTCTCTCTCTATATATATATACTAGCTGCCCGTCTCCTATCTCAACTCTGCCACATAAGGACACTCTCACAATGCTAGAAAACTATCATGATTTCTATAGTCTTGGACATTGTGTCAAGAAATTATCTTCCACAATGCATTTTTCTATCATGATATCACCTGGCCCACTTGTCACTCTCACATATTGTCTTGGTTTACGTGAATACTTGGTTTCTTAGTTAGACTTGGTTTCTTGTGGTTTTTCTCTCTCTCATCAATAAATACAGCGCCATATCAGCAAAAAACAATAAATAGAGGGATAATAAATGAGGATAGAAACTACCATAGACTCTGCATTGTGAGTCTGGAATTGTGAGTGCTCTAAGACCGGCATAGGCACACGACACAACGCTATGCCATTTGTACCCCTCTTCCTCCAGACCCAACAGTTGATCGTCCTCTCAGTCTTCAAGCACGAGGGCCTTGATTCCATTTGAGTGTCCCCAAATCCTTGTCATCCCTGAATAAGATCCAAAAGGCCTTTTTTTTAAAAAAAAACGCTCAGCCTTGCTTTTATATTTCAAAAGGCAAACTATGAGGTTCACAACGTTTTGGCACCCCCGCCAACAACAAATTTAATGTCTTAAGAGCAACTCCAGCGCGAGCGCCTAAATCAAGCCTCTATTTTAAATTTTTAGGTGCTTCCTGCTAATTTTGTTGGTCAATATCGTGGTTCCACTCCAGCGGCACCCATGAACACAAGCCCCCAAATCGCGAAGACGGAGCCCGACGCGGCGGAGCAAACTATGGAGCCTGGCGCGACGGCACTTCAGAGCAGCTCGGGATGGAGGCACACCTCTTCGCTCACCTCGGCTCGTCCCAGCGGCGCGAACGGAGCTACGGGATCACTTCGAGCACCGGTGGGCAGGGGAGCCGCGCGTCGAGGTAGAGGCCAAAGGACGCACTTTTCGCGGTGGAGCGGGAGGCCGACGGCCACGCCGCCTCTCGCTTGTCCCGGTGCCGCACGCCGGAGCTGGATAGCAGCCGACACCCTTGCCGGCACCGTCCCGAAGTCGACTCGCGCCGGCGTGCGGTGATGTTGGCGAGCCTGGCGACGGAGATGGAGATCTCTCGCCGTCGTTGCCGTATTCGCAGCGCAAAGACGGGTCCCGACGGCTGGTCCAGGGCACCCTTGACGATGGTGAAAGGCTCGGGCGGGCTGACCTTGTCGGGCGGCGCCATCTTGCGTAGACCTCGAGGTAGTGCTCCTTGAGCGAGTGGAGGAGGATGGAGTTCACGGCAGAGGAGGAGGCCGCCCGCAGCTTGCAGGGCGGTGCGGGAGGAGGATGGCGTGGCGGAGAGCGCGACGGCAGAGTGCGGTCGTCGTAGGGGCGGCGCGGCGGAGCATCTTGGCCTTGGTGAACAAACGTTGGGGGCGGCGCCGTCGCCGATAGAGGTCTTGCCCTTACGGAAGTCGGCGGCGCGACGGGACGCCAGGCGGGAGGGGCGGCGGAGCCCGACGGGGAGCAGGCACGCCGGCTAGCGCGCCGGCCGGTGCAGAAATCCCCGGCGGCGGCGGCAGCGGGCGCATACGCTGAGGGGACGTGATTTCCCAGCGGCGGGCGGCAGAGATGAAAGGAATAGGGGCCAACCAGGACTAGGGGTTAAAACTAAAATTTAGGGTTTGTTAAAATTTGAGGTCCTGTTAAGGGGCTTCATTGGAGTTGATTTTTTCTCAAACCCCTTATAATTTAGGGTAGGGGCTTAAGTGGGGGCTGGGTTGGAGTTGCTCTAAGACCATACCTTGGTGGCATTACACGCATCGTTAACAGAAACATTACATCGCCAAAGGAAGGCTTTTGGAGATATTGGTTTTTGGAGATTGCATATTCCTTGCAATTACAAATGAGCACGAGTTAATTAAGAAGCGCAGACAACTGTTAATTCACATAATAAAAATACATCAATAATATTTCAAAGCATGATAGGCATCACTTGATGATCTTGGAAGTGTAGAGACCCAAATTTTCAAGACCACTTAACTGGGCTACCTAGTTTTTTTTATGAGAAAGTTTTTTTTTTTTTGAAAAAGACTGGAGGGCCGGAGGCCCTACAGATAAGGGATATATTAAAACTCAAGGTTCAAAAACAATTACAATAAAATAAGCTGAAGCAAGGAGAGAAGCCTAAGAAACAAAAAAGAAACAAAAATTTGTGCTTGACTTAGGACGACACAAGATTGAATCCAGAAAGGAACAAGTGTCATCTTCATAACTCCTAACGTTCATGGTAGGCAGTGAGAGGTGTGGTCCTAACCACTACCCCATCATTTCTTTGCCACAACAAGTTTCTATATATTCCATTCCATTGGGAGAAGCATCATCCATATGTTACATAACCAACGAAATAGATTTTTTTACAAAGAAATTGATATAACAAAAATGCAAGCATTCATTGAAGTGTGAGATTTTACCCTTTTATTATCTAATAAAAAGCCAGAATCTCTTTTCCAACCTTAAAAATGAGTATTATTGTGAATCGTCTTTATTATTTGGGAATAGTATTCCGTTGAAAAGATTCTACAAATCAACTATTTGATATATCTACACATTGGACAAAAATCGGTAGTAAAAGAAATTTTTGTTTCTCGAAGGATGTTAACACGATGACACTTATTTTGTCATCAGAGGATAGGATCGGCCGGACAGAGGTCTTACACGCTTAGGGTGCCTTAGGTTGATCTGTTGGCTGTGGCTTTGCCCCAAAAAGGCAAAAGCACAACCAAAGGGGTTGATCGCCATCAAAAGTCACGACCAAAAAGCAGCTTTTGATCTAGTGCAAATTTCGTCAAAGCCAAAAGCAGCCCGGACCACGCTTTTAACTGCTTTTGGGGCAAAAAATTACCCACCTGCCACTAGTTATGGGGCAAAATAACGATTCGTTCTGTTTCGCATCGTGCCTCCTCCTCCGGCCCCCCTTCTTTCGCGCGACCGAGCGAGCGCCGCCGCTCTCCTTCCCAACGCCCGCCCGGGCCCCCGCTCCATCCCCTCCTCCTCCCAGGCCGGCCAACCATCATCGGTGGGCGGCCACCTCCTCCCCCAGCGAGCTTGCGGCGCGAACTCCTCCGTCCGCCCCTCTCCCTTCCCTAGCCTGCGAGCGGAGCAAAGCATGGCGGCATGCCCGGAGCGGTCGGTGGGGTGCGGTTGGCCCGGCCGGCCACGGCCGGTACGTCCACGACGGCCGGGCGCAAGATCGCGGTGGGCGAGCGTCACGGAGGTCGGGCGCGGGACTGCAAGTCGTGGATGCGACTCCTCCGAGATCCGGTGGACGAGGCTTCCCTCCCTCCCCTTCCATCGGCAAGTGAGGGCCGGCTCCGGCGACAAACCCCACCTCAAGCTCCGGCGGCGGCTTCCAACCGACAGGGTGAGCGCGGCTAGAGGATATGGCCCACCCCCCGTCGTCGCGTCCTGGCCAACCCGGCCAGCCACCGGACCCACCCGAGCCCCCCGGTCTCTCCGATCCCGTGCTCCCTCACCGGCGGCGGACGCTCCCGTGCTCCCTCAGCGGCGGACACGAGCGGGCAGTTCCTGCTCCGGCGGGCATGAATGCCTCGCCCCGGCGTACAAAGAATGAAGAAGACCCAGTTTGTGTGCATGACATGTGGGGCCCATGTTTGAGTGATAGAAGCTTTGGCAAAAGGCACCTGTGTATAACCAAACGGGCTTTTGGCTTCCTCACATCTACTTTTCAAAAACTATTTTTTAGGAAGTCACAACCCATAGCTGCTTTTTCAAAAGCCACAACCCAACCAAATACACTCTTAGTCATAGTACTTGTCGAATGGAATGGACACAACACTACAAGCTTTATCATTGTCGCCCTTAACTACTTACACACATGAGCAAGCATGAGGGCAATTTCGGCTGGGCTTAGGACTAGGCCTGGGGCATGGGCTAGTACCCAGGCCTGACCTTGTTGACGAGTCCCAGAGCATTGCTGGTGGTGACCTGCGCGACCACGACGACCTTGCCGCCGGATGGATGGCGCGCGGGCGGCGTCGGCGCCGCCGCGTGAGGAGAGGCCGTCAAGGCAGGTGTTCTCGTCGGTGAGTGCGGCGCTGCACCAGGTCTGCAGGTTGCTGAGGTGCCACTTGAACGCGGGCGTCCCAGAGCGGGACATCACGGCGCCACCCATCTCCCGCGCCGCGTCGTGGAGGTGGCCCACGCTGTCCGCTAGGTTCTCGAAGCGTCGCACACGTGGCCGGCAGACGATGACGGTGCGCCGCCCTTCCTTGCAGCGACGCCCTTCTTCTTGTGGCCGGAGCGCTGCGCAGGCGCCCACGTACGCGGCGCGTGCCCGGTCGCGCTCACCGACAGCGCGGCGCGCACCAGCCCTGTGGGCTCCAAGGCGGCGGCGAGCCCCGTCAGACGCCGCCAGCTCGCTGCACACGACCCGGGTACTGGCGTCGCGAGGCACGACTTGCGGATGAAGTTGCTCGCCGCCGAGACGCGCCGCGCGGCCAGAGCGCGGCGACGGTGGCGGCGAGCAAGAGAAGGATGGGAGCGGCAGCGAAGCACGCCAGGCGAGCCATGATTGCCGAAATCTGCGGTTGGGCTGGGGGTGTGTAGTGCAGCAGGGCAGGGCCTCGTTTAGTTGGGCAAGTTTTTGCCTCCAACTTCCAAGTTTTCAGATTCTCTCTCCATCACATCACATTAAATATACCAAAAAACATATGTTCGGAGCAGTAAATATAGGTAAAAAAAATAACTAATTACACAGTTTTGTTATACATCACGAGATGAATCTTTTGAGCCTAGTTAGTCAATGATTGGATAATGTTTGTCACAAACAAACAAAACGTGCTACAGTGTTCAAATTCTAACTTTCTAACATTTGCCAGAAAAATTTGCCCAACTAAACGAGGCCAGATCACGGTGGAGAGAGTGGTGGTTCTTGGTTGGCTGGTTCACTTGAATGATTGATGAAAATCACTCACCTAGTTGTGTGTCCTTATATAGGGGAGATTTTTGAGAAGCAAAAAAAAAAAAAAAAAAACATTTCGGGTACTCCAGTTGTGGGGGATCGATATCCGGGACACTAAGAATGAGCTCCCTACTCGACGTCGACATGCTAATGCAGCCCTAAGCGCCCACTCGCTCAACCCAAAGAGGTCACTTCCCTCCGAAGAGCTCCACGCCCGCGGACGAGCTCCCACCATGGCCAAGTGCGCGTGTACGAGCTCTCCGCGCCGAGGGACCTGTTCTCGCCTCGACCGAGCTCTCTCGAAGAGAGCTCCTCCATTCGCGTGACGAACATTCTCTAGAGGACCTCTTTCCGCCTCGTTCGAGCTCGAGCTCAACGAGCCCTCCGATGACGGAGGAGCTCGCCTGTCTTCCGCGCGAAGCCAGCAAGTACGGAAGTTGGCCAACTGCTCCCTGACAAGCACTGTAGCCACACAGCGCTACAGCTACAGGGAGAGGTCTTTTCCATCATACCGCCATACCCCATCGACTCCAACAGCGCCGCCACAGTACCCTCAAGTACGATCGACGTGCGCGAGCCTCATCCATGGTATGGCCGCGCCCATGTCGACGGGATCGATTCCTACCGCGATTAAGGGCGGCACGACGCCGGACCACCGCCCAAGCCTCGATTCGCGCGTACGGCGGCGACCAATTTCAACACCCAAGTCTCCAAAGAGCTCGAAGACGACTCCTGCCCGACCAAAGAGCTCGTCCGGAGAGCTCCCTCGCCATACTCCGTCACATCCAACAACTCTACTACAGTCCCCTACGGGTACATGCGGGGTGCATCCCGGCGTCAGCAGCATGGCCGCCCCTCCCATACCGAAGAGATGGCTTCCAACTACGATTAAAGACAGGGCGACGCCTGACCATCGCCCAGACCTGGATTCCCGCGTGCGACGACAACCAATTTCAGCATCCAAAGCTACCGAGAGCTCGAAGAGAGCTCCTGGCCAATCAACGAGCTCGTTCGGAGAGCTCCTTCACCTACCCGCCGCTCCGTGGCCCCTCATCCTATCCACTCTCGCCTCAACTCGAAGAGCTCATATGTCCTGCTCCCCTTGCCATTATAAAAGGAGGGGCAGGGTTCTCAGTTGAGGCAGAAGCAAGGAAAGAAGAAGAGGAGACGACCCACCTAAGTTTCCTCAAACCAACATCCTCACTCACCCTCATATTGGCACTAGCCTCAATCACAGAGACTTGGGAGCCCGCTCCCTCTCTCGATCCGCTTGTACGCACCCCGGTATGAGCGTTTGAGCTCGGATAGTGATCACACTGGACTAGGGAGCCTGATTTTGCCCCGAACCAGTATAAACATTGTGTCATTGTCTCTAGAGCTAGGCCATTCGGAGAACGCACTAGCCAGTCGATTACTGTGACAGTGGTCACCGCGATATCAGACCACGACAGTTGGCGCGCCAGGTAGGGGGAGCGCTGGTGCGATGATCTTCCACTTCGATGGCTTCTTCCTCGTCACCGCCGACCGGAGCGCCCGTGCTGCGCTTCGGCGTCTTCGACTTCACCGACACCGGCTCGGAGAAGTCCCTCATGGGAGCTGTCTTCGCCCGCCCGATGCGGCGTGAGGACGTCCCCGCGCGCCTCCGAGGCGCCACCGACTCCGTCCTCGCCAACATGGGGCGGGGCCCCACCGAGCCCGCTAGTCCCGTCGCGCGGCGGCGGACCGCTTCGGGCCCCGATCAAGGACCTCCTCCCCGACATCTTGGGACGCGAGCCCACGCAGGCCCTCTTCCGTGATGTCACCTTCTCCATCGCCAACGTCGTCCTCCAGCTCGCCGGTGAGGACGCACTGTCGGTGGACGAGTTCACGGCGGCGTACGCCAAGATGTACCCCGACGGCCAGCCGGGTCTCCCCCTCTTTTGGGGCGATGAGCCCCGGCAGACCACAGTCCGCGAGCTCGAACTCGCCCTCGACGGAATGAGCCTCACGGACTGCGACCCCACACGCCAGTGTTACATGTGCCACACCCCCGAGGGAGCGCTCAATAGCCATCCTTCCAGCGACTCCGAGCATACGCCCCAGAACTCCGCCGCGCGCCAGCGCGACCCGCCCGTCGATCGCGTCAAAGCCCGGCTGGAGGAGCTCGAAGAGCTCGAGCGCGGCGCGGCTCAGGAGCGCGAAGCCCTCCTTGCCGAGCAAGGAGGACGAGCGCCGTCACGGGCACGAGCTCGAGCTCGGGATGTCCGTGACCGCATCAACCGCGATGACGATGCCGAGCAGCTCCCGCCGGTGTTCGGAAGAGCTTCCCAGAACCTGGCGGCCGCCGCGTTGCTCCTGCGCGAGTGTCCGGTCCCCGAGGACCCCAAGGCGCGCCGGACCCACGAGCAAGTCAAAAAGCTCGTGGCGGAGGCAGCGGTGCAGCAGGCGGCGAGCTCCGCGTCTCATCGACGGCTTCAGGAAGAGCACGAGGCCTCCTCTCATCCCGAGGTTCACGCGCGCCGACGGATCGGCGAGAACCGCGACGCGCGCGACACCATCAACGCCCGACGAAAGGCGGAGGCCCGCGCGGACAAGAACGTCCCCAGATGACGAAAAGTACCACCGCGACGACGACGAAAAACGTCCTCGCACGTACAGCAAACGCCGCGGCGGGCGACACGACAGCGAGGAGGACAAGAGTCGCAGCCCGACGCCCGTGCGAAGGCCGCGGAGCCCATCGCCGAAGCGAGACCGTCGCCGTTCGAGCTCGAGCTCGAGGCGCCCTAAGGCATTCGGTTCACGCATCCACGAGGCCCCGTTCCCTTCGCGCTTCCGAGCTCCGACCTCGGTGCAGAAGTACAACGGGGAGACTGATCCGGCCACGTGGCTGGAGGACTATCGTCTCGGGTGCCAGGCCGGCGGCGCCGACAGCGACTACTTCATCATCCGTAACCTGCCTCTCTATCTTGCAGACTCAGCTCGTTCCTGGCTCGAGCACCTGCCGCAGGGCACCATCCGCGACTGGGAGGACCTGCGCGACGTCTTCGTCGGCAACTTCCAGGGCACCTACGCCAGGCCAAGCACGACCTGGGACTTGCGCGGATGCAAGCAGAAGAAGGGGGAGAGCCTGCGCGACTACATCAGGCGCTTCTCCAAGCTCTGCAACAACCTCTCCGAGGCTTCCGACTCCGAGATCATCACCGCGTTCACCTTCGGCACCGCCTGCGAGAACCTCATCCGCAAGCTCGGCGTCAAGAAGCCCAAGTCCGTGAAGGAGCTCCTCGACCTCGCCACCAGGCATGCCGAGGGAGACGACGCCGTCTCCGCCGTCACGGGCAAGGGCAAGCCCAAGGACGACGACGAGGCTGCGGACGGATCCGGCTCCCGCTCCCGCAAGAAAAAGAACAAGAGGAGCAAGCGTCCCCGCGACGACGACGACGACGAGGAGTTCATCGCCGTCACAGATAAGCGCCAGACCCCTCCCAAGGGGGCGAAGGGCTTCGTCAACAAGGAACACTTCGACAAGATGCTCGAGGCCCCGTGCCCGCATCACGAAGGTCCCGTCAGGCACAAGATGAAGGACTGCCGGCTCCTGAAGAAGCACGTGATGGGCACGCTGAAGGGCGGCGGCAAGGGCGAACAGCCAGAGCCCACGACGGCAGAGCTCGAGGACGGCGACGGCGACGACGTCTACATCGAGGACGGCGCCGTCAACATCGTCTTCGGCGGGGCTCCGGGCTACGAGTCCAAGCACCGACAGAAGCTCACGCGCCGCGAGGTCCTCTTCACCGAGCCTGCGACGCCCGCCTACCTCAAGTGGTCGAGCTCGGCGATCACCTTCGACAAGACGGATCACCCCCGGCATGTCCCGTACCCGGGGAGATACCCGCTCGTCGTCGATCCCATCATCGGCACCAAGCGCCTCGGCAAGGTGCTGATGGATGGGGGTAGCGGCCTCAACCTCCTCTACGTTCACGCGCTCCAAGCCCTTGGCATCACCAAAGCACGTCTCCGCCCCTCGCCGGACCCGATCCACGGCGTAGTACCGGGGAAGCAGATGATCCCACTCGGGCGAATTGACCTCCCCGTCACCTTCGGCACCCCAGACAACTTCCGCAAGGAGGTCCCACGCTCGAGGTGCTCCCCCTTCAGAACGCCTACCACGCGCTCTTGGGGTGGCCGTGCTATGCGAAGTTCATGGCCGTTCCCAACTACACCTACCTCAAGCTCAAGATTCCCGGGCCCAAGGGGGTCATCACCGTCGACTCCACCTTCGAGCACGCGTTCGGCTGCGAGGCTGCCGCCGTCCAGTACGCCGACGCCGCAGTCGAGATCGAGCAGACGCAGCCAAAGATGGCGGCCTGGGCCAGCGCGGAGGACGCCCCCGAGCTCAAGAGGGCTGCGAGCACGAGCTCGTATGAGGAGCTCAAGCAGCTCGGGGGGTCGAGCTCATCCGATGAGCTCAACAAGGCCGCGGGCACGTTCGAGCCTGAGAAGGACGCTAAGGAGATAAAGGTCGATAAGGACGGGCGCACCCTCTGCGTAGGGTCCGAGCTCACTCCTAAATAGGAAAGCGAGCTCGTCGACTTCCTCCGCGCGAACCTCGATGTGTTTGCGTGGAGAGCCTCGGACATGCCTGGCATACCGAGGGAAGTCGCCGAGCACTCCTTGAACATTAAACCCGGCTCTCGGCCGGTGAAGCAGAGGCTTAGACGTTTCGACGACGATCGACGCCAAGCGATCGCCGAGGAGATAGATAAGCTCTTAGCCGCCAGGTTTATCAAGGAGGTGTATCATCCCGAGTGGATAGCCAACCCTGTTCCTAGTCAAGAAGAAGAATGGGAAATGGAGAATGTGTGTTGATTACACGGGTCTCAACAAGGCGTGCCCAAAGGATCCGTTTCCTTTGCCGCGCATCGACCAAATTGTTGACTCCACCTCCGGGTGCGAGACACTCTGTTTTCTCGACGCCGACTCCGGTTACCACCAGATAGCGATGAACGAGCTCGACCAGCTCGCCACCTCCTTCATCACTCCGTTTGGTGCATTCTGTTACGTAACAATGCCCTTCGGTTTGAAGAATGCCGGCGCCACCTTCCAGAGGTGCATGCAGAAAGTTTTCAAAGAGCTCCTCGGAAAGCTCGTGGAAGCGTACGTCGACGACATCGTTGTCAAGACAAAGCGCTCGAAAGATCTCATCCCAGATCTCGAAAAGGTCTTTGCCAAGCTCCGAGAGTTCGGCGTCAAGCTCAACCCCGAAAAATGCGTCTTCGGGGTCCCGCGAGGGAAGCTGCTCGGCTTCATCGTCTCCGAGCGTGGCATTGAGGCCAACCCCGAAAAGATCGCCGCCATCACGAGCATGGGGCCGATCAAGAACGTCAAATGCGTGCAGCGGCTCACGGGCTGTCTCGCAGCGCTAAGTCGCTTCATAGCTCGACTCGGGGAGCGAAGCCTCCCGCTTTACAAGTTGCTGAAGAAGACTGAGCGCTTCTCCTGGACCGACGAGGCCCAGCAAGCTCTCGACTCGCTGAAACAGCTCCTTGCCAGCCCGCCTGTGCTCGTCGCTCCCGCAGCCAATGAGCCCATCCTCCTTTACATCTCGGCCACCTCGAAGGTGGTGAGCACCGCACTCGTCGTCGAGAGAGAGGAGGAGGGGCACGCGCTCAAGGTGCAGCGCCCGGTCTACTTCATCAGTGAGGTCCTCACCGACACCAGGACTCGCTACACACAGCTCGAAAAGCTCGTGTACGCGTTACTGATCACCCGGCGCAAGCTCAGACACTACTTCGACTCCCACCCGGTCACCGTCGTCTCCAAGTACCCTCTTGGAGAGGTCATCCGCAGCCCCGAGGTTACGGGCCGCATGGCTAAATGGGCAATCGAGCTCATGGGAGTTGAAATTATCTATGCGCCTAGGGACGCCATCAAGTCTCAAGCCCTGACGGACTTCATCGCAGAGTGGACCGAGATCGGCGACCACCACCCGCCGACGATATCGAGTACTGGGTCCTGCACTTCGACGGATCGGTGAAGAAGTATGGAGCCGGCGTCGGCCTCATCTTCACTTCTCCTAAAAAGGTGCGCATGAAGTATTCGATACGCCTGCACTTCCCCGCCTCCAACAACGTGGCCGAGTACGAAGCGTTGGTGAATAGGCTCCGCATCGCGCGCGAGCTCGGCATCCGGCACCTCGAGGTCCGGGGGGACTCCGAGCTCGTCAAGAACCAGGTCATGAAAGAAGTCGACTGCGTTAACCCAAAGATGATCGCATACCATCAGAAGGTCCGCGAGCTCGAGGAGCACTTCCACGGGCTGGAGGTCAACCACGTCCACACGTAACCGACTCCGCGAGATCGGCACGCGCACAACACCCGGCAGAAGCTGAACCGACGCCGTCTTAATGGAACGACTCCTCCCCAACGGTAAAAATCCTAACGGACGAGCACATACGAGCTAGCCCGAACAACCGCAGAGCTCAGGTCCTTACCGAGCGCGACCTGTCCTAGGGTTCGAAGGCCGGCCCCCCACGGGGGTTCGACGGCCGCCCGGGAACACCACGAGCGAGGGGCGCTAAGGCGAAGCAGCATCGACGGCTCTCACCCCGGGCTCACGAACGAGCTCGGGGGCTTCCGCCTAAGCGCGTTTGGGTTGCCAAAGGAGGCGGAAAGACGACCTTAGGTTGTCCTCTACGATGAGGAGACTCTAGTCCTCGAGCTCCCCGAACGAGCTCGGGAACCGTAAAGGTTGCGCCTTTGGAACACGAGGTCGGTCCACCAGCTGACCACATCGAATGAGCTCGAGCTTGACCTCCCCGAACTACCCGCTATCAGCTCACCGAGCACTCGATTCCAGCCAACGAGGCAAAATCGAGCCCGAGCTCACCCCCCCCTTTTTACCGCCTCGTGCAGTAACGGGAAAACAAACACACGATAACCTATAAAAAAGCCTCCACGCGAACCTCTCGTTCCCGCGGAGCCTCGGGGGCTACGCCCGCGGGTGCGCTCGAGCGCGCCCGCGGAGATGATCGAACACCCCCGAGACGAAACCTGAGCAAAGGAAGGGACACGGGGCGAGTCATACGACGTAAAACGGCGAGCTAAGGTAAGACCATCCGCGGCGAAGTGTTACGAACTCGGCAACACTATCAGCGGAATTGTCTCGCGCTCCCCATCATGACGTCGAGCACGAACACCCCGCCCAACGAGCTCAGGACCTCACGACTATTTACGATCAAGACCTCGTCGATACAAGGCAAAATTGGTGTTGAGCACTCAAAATACCGAGGGGCATCCCAAAGGTGAACTGAGTCTTTACGCCTTCATCGTTCATAGACATATATATATACATATGGGTACAGGTACATGAACCAAGTAGGAGACTACAAAAGCAAAAGGGCACAGGGGGGGTCCTAGCTACAGTAGCTTCCGCGACGACGGCACCCTACGGCTGCGCCAAGCTCGCGAGTCCAGCAGTCGAGGAGCGTCTTGCGGTCCTCGTCCAGCTTCAGCTTGGTGACGAAGACCCCGCCGGGACCGACCAGAAGCCGCCGCTGCCTCGGGTCCCGACGAGCTACTCCTCCGCAAGGAGGGCACCGACGTCGACGTTCGCCACCACCTCCTCTGCGGTGGCCTCAAACTCCTCGACGTCGTCCGCAAAGGTCACCGGGGAATCCCCGTCCGAGAACCCTCGGACTCCGTCGGGCGCCGGTCGCCGACGACGCCATTGCCAGCCCGTCACCGCCCGCGGCGGACGCCACGGACCACAACCACCGGAGCCGCTCCCGCAGGTGGTCCGCCTCTTCCAGCGAGCTGCGAACAAAACACAAGAGGGTCAACGAGCGAATGCTGGCTCGGCTGGACCCCCAGAAGATGGACGCCACCTGCCGCGAACCGGTCGGCGTTCTCGCCTTTGGATGCGCCGCATCGCGAGCTCCTGCTCCAGGTGGTCGATGAGCGCCGCCCTCACGTCCCCTTGACCTCGGCGCAGCCCGAGGCTGAGGCGGAGCTCGGCAATCGTCGCCTCCCGAGGGTGGAGGAGGAGGCGGCGCCGGAGCCGGGAGGGGGAGGCATGGCCCCGGGCGGTGCCGGGATCAGCCGGCGACGCAGGTTACGGCGGGAGAACGAGTCCGCATCCTGCCGATGACGGCGGCCTCCCCCCAGGCCTCCTGTGTCTGAAGATCCCTCACCCTCCATCTCTAAGGCAAGGAGGGCTCTGAGGAAGAGAAGAAGGACGCGGGAGGAAGGAAGGAGATGGACTCCACCGCCGTGACCCGAGTCATCGAATTTATAGCCGGACGACGACGGTTCGCCTCCCACGCGCAGGGGAGGCGCCCGGCGGGTTCCCCCACGATCTCCGCCCACGACGCACGATCTACGAGGAACCGCCACCAATGGTGACGACGCGCGAAAACCCGCCATAACTGCGACCAATCGCAGGGGTGCACGAGCGCCCGCATTAACCACCGGCGTGAAGAAGCGGCCGGCGACGCTTCAAATTCTGAGAAACCGTCATGCGAGCCGACGACCCCAAAGGCGACCTCGAACCGGCAGGAGTCCCCTGACGATAAAGCTCCCCTGCGGGAAACGGGCCCACGTGAGCTCTCTGGAAAAGCCCACCCGACGTAGGCACTTCAATCCACTCCGGACGAGTTCTCACCACCTGAAGCTCTCCGCGAGAGACCTCCCCACGGACCTCCAGGCCGTCCGAGCTCCCCAACGACGAGCCCTGCGCAGAGCTACCCCGAAGAGCTCGACTCCGGTCTGCGGGTACAAGAGTTGGCCGCCAACTCTCTGACACAACCAACCACTCCCTGACGAACCACTGTAGCCATGCGGGGCTGCAAAGACAGAGAAGGGTCATTCGATCATGCCGTCGTACCCCGTCAACTCCAACAACCCCGCTACAGAGGCCTGCGGGTGCTTGCTCGGTACCACACCTCCATACCCGGCATGGGAGACCCTCGCACCGAGGAGACGGCTTCCAACTCCGGTTAGGGACGAGGCGACGCCAGGTCTTTCTACATAACGGATAAAACATTGAGAGCTCGACGCAACGGTCGAAACGCTGAGTTCCGAAGCGCGGAGCTCGCGGCGTGAGCTCACCGCCGCAGGGTCCAAAGGTCAAGCTCGACTTGAGAGCTCCTTGTGCCGCCCTAAAGCAGTAAGAGCTAGGAGCACCTCGCGGAAGCGGCATCGACGGCCCACGCCCTGAGCACTCGAAAGGGCTCGGGGGCTTCTGTTTGTGCGCGTCCAGGTATCTGAGGGCTACGAACGACTCCAAGCTGGCCTCTTCGAGGAGGAAGCGCCTCGCCTCCGGGCAACCCCCGGGGGCTCGAGGACCACGAAAGTCGGGCCCTCAGAATCTGAGGTCGATCCACTAGCCGATCGCACGAACGAGTTAACGAACTCGGGCCTCACCTGGATCACCCGACAGCAGCCCGCCGAGCACTCGATCTTGGCCAACAAGGCTAGATCGGGTTCAAGCTCACCATCTTCGCACTGCGAAAGGCGACGGGTCGTTGAGCCCACGACAATTCTAAAAAGCCTCCGTAAGAGCTCACAGCTCTCACGGAGCCTCGAGAGTTACACCGCGGGTGATCCCGCAGCGCACCCACGACCAAGACTTTCCCCTACTTGAGAACCTCCGCACCAAGAGCCACCTAACAAATAGCGTCTGGGAGAGACTCCCCTCTCTCCCAAACGCTCGGGGGCTACTGTGGGGGATCGATATCCGGGACACTAAGAATGAGCTCCCTACTCGACGTCGACAAGCTAATGCAGCCCTAAGCGCCCACTCGCTCAACCCAAAGAGGTCACTTCCCTTCGAAGAGCTCCGCGCCCGCGGACGAGCTCCCACCATGGCCAAGTGCGCGTGTACGAGCTCTCCGCGCCGAGGGACCTGTTCTCGCCTCGACCGAGCTCTCTCGAAGAGAGCTCCTCCATTCGCGTGACGAACATTCTCTAGAGGACCTCTTTCCGCCTCGTTCGAGCTCGAGCTCAACGAGCCCCTCCGACGACGGAGGAGCTCGCCCCTGTCTTCCGCGCCGCCGGCAAGCACGGAAGTTGGCCAACCGCTCCCTCGACAAGCACAGAGCCACACAAAGGCGCTACAGCTACAGGGAGAGGAGAGGTCTTTTCCATCATACCGCCATACCCCATCGACTCCAACAGCGCCGCCCACAAGTACCCTCAAACGATCGGCGTGCGCGAGCCTCATCCATGGTATGGCCGCGCCCATGTCGACGGGATCGATTCCTACCGCGATTAAGGGCGGCACGACACCGACCACCGCCCAAGCCTCGATCGCCCGCACGGCGGCGACCAATTTCAACACCCAAGTCTCCAAAGAGCTCGAAGACGACTCCTGCCCGACCAAAGAGCTCGTCCGGAGAGCTCCCCGCCATACTCCGTCACATCCAACAACTCTACTACAGTCCCCTACGGGTACATGCGGGGTGCATCCGGCGTCGGCGGATGGCCGCCCCTCCCATACCGAAGAGATGGCTTCCAACTACGATTAAAAGACAGGGCGACGCCCGACCATCGCCCGCACTGGATTCGCGCGTGCGGCGACAACCAATTTCAGCATCCAAAGCTACCGAGAGCTCGAAGAGAGCTCTGGCCAATCAACGAGCTCATTCGGAGAGCTCCTTCACCTACCCGCCGCTCCGTGGCCCCTCATCCTATCCACTCTCGCCTCAACTCGAAGAGCTCATATGTCCCGCTCCCCTTGCCATTATAAAAGGAGGGGCAGGGTTCTCAGTTGAGGCAGAAGCAAGGAAAGAAGAAGAGGAGACGACCCACCTAAGTTTCCTCAAACCAACATCCTCACTCACCCTCATATTGGCACTAGCCTCAATCACAGAGACTTGGGAGCCCGCTCCCTCTCTCGATCCGCTTGTACGCACCCGGTATGAGCGTTTGAGCTCGGATAGTGATCACACCGGACTAGGGAGCCCGATCTTGCCCCGAACCAAGATAAACATTGTGTCATTGTCTCTAGAGCTAGGCCATTCGAGAACGCACTAGCCCGGTCGACATCGTGACAGGTGGTCACCGCGATATCGAACCACGACACCAGTACTCTATATTATTGTATTTCTTTGATTTTGGATTTTTGTATCAACCATGCATGGACAAAGACATTGGCGAGACATTTCTAGAATGGTCCTCGTCTTGGGTGAAAATTTGTGAACACGAAGCCAACCACCAAGTCTCAATTCTGTCGCGCGCGAAATTGCCACAATTCAAAGGTGTCAAGAGGATATTTGTCTTGATAGAGGAGAGGTGTGTGTGTGAACTGTGATCATGTGATGCATGGGCCATGGTGAACGACTGTCGGCCCACCTGGAATGTGAATGCAGAATGCTGACTGCATTTTGCTCATATTTTGATCGTTTGTTCAGGTAGCAATAATGTACTCACAATATCCTTCTTGCTCTAGCAACGATCTCTAATGTAGCATTAGCTCACTACTTGTCACTGATATCCTTCATGCTGTAGCAACGATTTCTAATTAATGTATAGGATCTCTAGTGTTGTAATGCAATGTTGGATCAGCAGACTAGTCGAATATCAGTGATTAACTTGCTTTTCCATGATATGATCAATACAGCATCAAGACCGAAAAGCAGCTAGCTTGTCAGCATTATTATGACCCAGGAAATCAATGCATCAATTGTATGAAGAAAAAGGAAGAAACATTTATTACGTACGTTGAAATCAATCTTAATTTGCAACTAATTGTTGCAGTGGTGGTCCTGTCTCGTACAAACAATTGCCTGAATAGTGGTACTGAAGATAGTTGGATATCACCTAATAATGTTCGGCCCACACACACAGACGCTAGCCCTAGCAATTAGTAGTACTACCACCATCGTGGGTTTGGCGGCCGGGCACACACACATTAAGGGCCTAACGAACTTTTTCAACGCTCTTGCTGTTTCTGAAACTGGAATTCTATCCGTTTTCAGGCCGAACCGGTTAGAATACCAATTGTTATAAGCATTAGTCAAATGCTTCACGTAGATCTGGATTCTGGACACGCTTTTGTGACTGCTCTTGACCTTTACCTGCCCAACAATGTTTATTTATAATCCTATTACGGGTAATCTTTTCTTTGGCAAAGAAACGGACACTGTAAAGTGCTAGTACGTGGCCAGTCTTGGCTCCATCTGCATGTCGGCCGGCGACGTGTGTACCGGCAGGCACTTGCACAGTTTCCGGCGCCGAACCTGCAACGAGGTGAGCCTAGCTAGGACACCATCTCTTCTCCGATATTGCAATGTAATCCAGCACCTGTCGTTTTCAGCATCCACCAAGAAAGGGCTAAGAAAGGGATGTGGAGGTTTGCATAGGTTTGTTTCAGACAAAGTTTAGAAATTCAGAGTTTGCTGGCGCCAATCACGTGACCCTGCTGTAGCAGGCACACGATGCACAAGAACGTACAGCTAGCGAAGAGAGATTAAGTACAGAGAAAGCGAGCTAGAGTGCATGTTACGTTGGGGGCACGAGCATGCCTCTCTCTGTTTTCTGGATGCTGAATTTGTGAACGCTGATGAGAAGAGAAAAAAGGAAGTGTCTGTCCCCTTTAGTTCAACCTGAACCCATTGCCTGCATCCATGCCCCTACATATATTTGTGGTCGTTGGGGGTCTGAACGGGGGTCTCGTGACAATTTGCTCAAGAAGAGCATCACGTGATCTTGAATGCATTGTGTCTAGTCTATTCTTGTAGCAGGCGCCTCAAGAGGCAGTAATTAAGTTCATTGCAATGTTGTAAAAAAAAATGGGCAGGACCTAATATATCGTATATTCATATCATTGATAATACAAACCAGTTCAGAGCAGCTCACATACGTACTGATATAGCTAACACAATCGCATATTCAGCATCAAACAGAACTAACACATGTACTAGAGATCGACATGGACAGAACAGACACAGAAAGGATAATTAAGTAGACGTTGCTCCACCGATTCGCTCAATCTCCCTCTCACGATGCCTATTTTGGGTTGGGAAGGATGAACATTCGCTTCACACCAGTGGTGAATTCGACGCCAACCTCAGCGTACCCCTTCTCCTCGTGGTGCCTCAGGCAGTCCTGCTCCATGTCCACCATGTAGTTGATGTGGTCGATGGCGGCCTGAAGTGACGCTCGGAGCTTGGGGTTGTCGGCGGCGAAGTTGTCGCTCATAGGAGACATCTTCTGCATCGGACGTGCCTTGACCCTCGCGATGTGCGACTCGGGCACCCTCTCCTTGCTCACCTCCTCCGCCATGGCGCTCTCACACACGCGCTGTCCCTCGAACTCTAACTTATCTCCCTCGAACGCTCTATCTGATTTGGGGATCGGTGGCGGCAATGGTTTGTGTTGGTGGAGAGATCGAAGGACCGGGGTCGCAATAATATAGCCCCTCGCAACCCGCAACCCGCAACCCTTTCGGGTCCTTTCCTTCCGGGATCGGACTCTCTCCCGAATTTGGACTCCGCCGCGGATTCAGTTCCAGCACCGATACGCACTCGAAATCCGGCAATCTTGAGGCGCGGAAGCGCGCGCCGACCACCCCCCCCCAGGCGGGTGGTTTTCGGCCCAGTGTTCATGTCGAGGCCTAGTAACGAGACTGTTTCGCGTCGGGCCAGTGTTCCTGTCGCCGTAGCCCCGACGCCCTCTCCTCCGGCCGGTCCTCCCCGCGAATCGCTCGTCTCCGCCGACGGTTCGGATGACATGACGCCCAAGGCGACCTCCGCGTAATTGGCTTCGGTTGGGTGGCAGCTAGCGTAGGGGGCAGTTGGATTTCGCATGTATTGCTTGCCTGTTCCTTACGGATGTTTGGCCAGACATGGATGGGGGTATTGGAGGACCGTAGCATAGATACATCTCGCTAATCGCAGCCATTCCGTCTCCGTGGGGGTTAGCTTGGTAATGACACCAGTTTTTTCATGGCGAAATTTTAAATTTTTTATTTCATGCTTCTTCATTTCAGGTTGTGATGGCAGCGTTGGCTGACCCACTCAAGGTCATGATATCAGGGGCACCCAGTGTGAGCTCATCAAGACCAGAGTAAGCGATTTGTTTGTTCATGAACAGCCTTAATTGTGTGTTATTGTATCATGTCCTACATACAATCCTCCTGTCCAGCGTGTTCTGTTAACATTTTCCTGATAATATAATTTGCAGTTTGGTTTGGTGCACATCTCCGCCGAAGATTTGTTGCGGGCGGAGATTGCTGCGGGCTCTGACAATGGGAAGCAGGCCAAGGAGTTCACGGAGAAGGGCCAGCTTGTGCCTGATGAGATTCTAGTTAATGTGGGTCATGTTTTCCTTTTGGGTTTTCCATTTATTTATGTATCTGTTGGTGCGTGCTCATAAACAAGAATGCTCTTGGGCCAAATGGCTCTTGGGTTTCTTGTAATGTGACTCCGGCATCTGTCGTTTTCAGCATCCACCAAGAAAGGGCTGTGTGGAGGTGGAGGTTTGCATGATTTTGTTTCAGACAGAGTTTAGAAATTCAGAGACCACCTGCCCCCTCTCCAGACTTTTGGGCTATCATGGCTGTTGGACAAGATTTTGCTGGTGGCAAGCAGAGCATTTCTAAAATTAATTAAGGGACCTCATCATCAGTGATTGATATGCCAAACCTGGAAGGTGGCTGTCAAGTGTCAACTCTATCAACTAGCAATGAGATGCCCATGTGTATAGTATGTTCCCTAACCTTCACCGTCTGAAGGTGTCACGATGCCCAAAGTAGATATTTGAACCATCTCTTCCACAGTACCTTTTATTGGAAATTAATGCATGTGGTGAGATCTTGCAAGGATGGCCAGTCACATCTGCACATTTTTTTTAGTTCCTTAAGTTCATGTCGATAAGATCATGTGAAGGTTTGAACACTTGGGGAGAAAGCATAGTTGAAAGCAGCACCATCACATGCTGCAATAGCCACCACCATCACATACTGATAACAGACAGGACAGCATTAAGAGAACGACACAGTACTAGATATTAGACGGAACAGAACACAGATGATAAATAAGTACACACATAATCACATAATTAGCTAGATGGGGTCGCCGTTGCTCCACCGACCGATTCGACGCCCACTCTCCACTCAATCTCCTCACGAACGATGCACGCCTAGTTTGGAAGGATGAACATTCGCTTAATACCACGGATGAAGACGACGCCGACCTCTGCGTACCCCTTCTCCGCGTGCTGCCTCAGGCAGTCCTGCTCCATGTCCACCAGGTAGTTGATGTGGTCGATGCCGCCCTCAAGTGTCGCTCGGAGCTTGGGGTTGTGGGCGAAGTCGTCGTCGCTCATAGGAGGCATCTTACGCATCGGACGTGCCTTGACCCTCGCGATGTGAGACTCGGGCACCCTCTCCTTGGTCACCTCCTCCGCCGCCATGGCACTCCTCGTCACCTCCTCTGCCATGGCCCTCTCAGGCGTTCTGTCGTGTTTGTGTTTGGTAGAGACAAGGACCGGTCGCAATATATTAGTCCCCGCAACACTAGGCTATCGAGGTCCTTTCCTTGTCGGCACCGGACTCCGAGTTTCGACTCGGATCCTTCCTCCTCACGCGTGCCGCTGATTCCGTTGCGGAAACGGATCCCCTCACAACCTGATTGTGTTTGCGTATAGTATGTGTGAGGACATGTGCCTGACAGTCTGATTAGACAGGGAGGCTGACACGATCACGCTGGACGGCTGGATTACATTCTGCTCGCGGCGTGAGAGCGCCAGGCCGGCCGCAGCCCCGGACAGACAGCTCAAGATTCCGGCCCACGGGCGTACGTCCCGCCAACCAGCCACCCGTCGTCCCATCTCCGCCGCCTCGCTGGCACGCCACCAACCGGCCCGGCGGACCCGAGGCTGCGTGCAACCGATCGCACCGCCATAAACTCCCACCCGCATCTCGCGCACCGATCACTCCACTCCCTCAGTGTCACTCGCCTAGCTGCACAGAGCAAACACACAATGCAGCAGAGCGCCGGCGCCCTCGTGGCCGCCGTGTCCGTGGCGGTGGCCGTGGCGTGCCTGGCGCTGGCTCCATCCGCGCACGCGCAAGGGACGACATCCGGCTCCGGGGCCGGGGCGATGCCGTCGTGCGCGGCGAAGCTGGTGCCGTGCGCGGGGTACCTCAACTCCACGTCCACGGCGGCGGCGCCCGCGGCGGCCTGCTGCGGCCCGCTCAGGGACGCGGCGGCCAACGAGACGGCGTGCCTGTGCGCCATGCTGCTCAACAGGGCCGCGCTGCGGGCGTTCGGCGTGGCGCCCGAGCAGGGCCTCACCCTCGCCAAGCGATGCAACGTCACTACTGACGCCTCCGCCTGCACCGCCGCCGCCGGAGGTAAGCTATAGATCGATCGTGTGTCGTCGTCGTCAGTCGTGTGTTCCTTTCTACTACTACTACTGCTCAGCATCATATGATTCAATGACAACCTTTCCCACAAGTACATACATTTTACGCTAAGTACTCTTGTTAATTAGTACAAAACAAAACTCCATGTGAAGAGATTTGGATCTCATTGGGTTGTTACTAGCAAACTCATAGCCTGTCGTGTGCTAGATCTTTGCAGTTCATCTTCTGATCACGGCTTAGATGACAAGTTTGTGTCACTAGTTATACATACATATATATAATTACATCTAGTTGTATGTAGCACACTGTGATGGTGCTGAACCTGAATGATGTCGATCTCATTTTTCTACCAGGCGCATCCACTGGCGGCAGTACTGCTGCATCTTCAGCGTCCACTGGCAGCGCTTCTTCTTCAGGTACTGCTGTGCTGCTGTCACTTCACTGCTAACTGCTACTACTACACACAGTTACCTAAAGAGAGGTTCACTGCTTGATTCAAATGACATTAACAATACATTAAAGATTCTTCACAGCATAGATTTTTTCCTGAATTTGGCTATTCCAATCTTACCTGAATTTTGTGCTGCTGTTCACTTGCTCAGTGACCAAACCAACAGCCAACGGAGGCAACGTGGCGTGTCCCCTGAGCTTGACTGACCAAACCAACAGCGCTACTGTCCGACACCGCCGCGGCACAGGTCGAGGCGGTCAAGAGGCTGCGGGAGCTGGTGGCCAAGTGTGAGGATAGTCGGGCGCTACTCGAGTCCCAGGATGGGGTGTTACACGCCTTGTTTCCCGTCGTCAACAGTGTCGACACGTGCTCGACGACGAGTGAGGAGGCGGTCGGGGTGCTCGCGTCGCTCTAGATCCCGGAGCCGAAGGTGACCGCCGTCGTGGCCAGGCACATCAACCTCATGGAGGCACTCGGGGCGGCGGCAGGCCCATGGCAATGCTCAGCTTTGGCGGCACGGTTCTTGCGTGCGGCCATCTCCAGTCGTGGCAGCGTTCAGCTCCTGCGACCCCAACACTCTGGTGCCAGAAATCTTAAAACCGGAGCCGAAGGTGGCGGATGTGGCAGGCGGGACGCCGGAGAACACACGGCGGCGTGGGCAGGGCGATAGAGCAGGCGCGGCGGGTGCTAAAGACGCTGGTCCTCTTTGCTGACAGGTGAGGCCAATGAGAGATAGGGTGGTATGAGGTTGGGCCTCTATTTTCTTTCACGGGAGTCTGAAGTGAACTTGTGCCTCTATTTTTTTAGACTGGAATGTAAATAGAAAATTGAGTGCTCAATTTAGGGGCTTCCACTCGAGATGCTCTGGAACTACCCTCTGCTACCGTGGACGAACGCTGCTGCTGCTAAGTAGCCTAGTCTACTCATGATCTGATCTGTCAACGACGTGAGTGTACTCCACCCGCACCCGAACCTGCGTGCAACGACTAACGGTTAGGAGCCTACGACACCCTCACGATCTGTAATCCTAATGTAATCTCCATGCCAGTATTACGCAGTACGTGTACTGTGGCAACAACACGCAAGCGGC
Organism: Hyparrhenia diplandra; assembly: GCA_015847255.1. NCBI lineage: Eukaryota > Viridiplantae > Streptophyta > Magnoliopsida > Poales > Poaceae > Hyparrhenia > Hyparrhenia diplandra. The sequence continues at coordinate 92,159 of JADLZK010009349.1, read as the reverse complement.
CGGCAAGCAAAGCACCCATCTATCCTTTTCAGCATCTACAACGTACAGTGTCTGAAATTGTGTGAAATGAAAAGTGCTGGAGGTTTGGTACGTTTCAGAATTGAGAGTTTGCCGGCCGGCGCATGCAAGTCACGTGAGCCCCTATTGTATCTCCCACAAAAGTTGGCACAACAAGAAGTGCATGCAGTGCCTCAGAGCACAGCAACAAGTGCATGCAGTAGTGTACTCCACCCGGCAGGCACTCCACAGTCGTTCCTTTCCGGCGGCCTACGACACCATCTCGATCTTCTCTGATATTGTACGTACTGTAATCACCATGCCTGTATACGTAGTAGGTAACAGTAGTTGCCGGGTGATGAAAAAAGGGCTGAAGGTTTCCATTGGGTTTTAATTTGCTTCAGAATTGAGTTCGCCGGCCGGCCCATGCAAAACACGTTATGAGCCCATACTAGCTGGTGCCAGCTGCTCGATCTCCACAGAAGTTGGCACACCAAGTGCCTGCAGAGTAGTGATCGAAGAGAGATGCCTCAGAGTCAGAGCAGAGAGTGTGAGATCGAGGGGTCTGCATCTCTGTATGTATGCTGAATAATTGCGGCCGGATGCTGATGAAGTGATGATAAGAGAAAAACGTACGGAAATGTCCCCCTTCGGTTCAACTCCAAAACCGATTGCGTTGTAAGCCTCTCAATCCGATCCCTGACGCTAGTTGCCTATACTGAAATCTGTGGCTGGTGGGTCTCAAGTCTGAACGGGGTTTCGCGTTCCTCAGCTGAAGAATAGACAGGCACACGTGATCGTGATCGATGGTGTCCATGCTAGCAGTGGACCGTAGGCATGTTGTAATGCGTCCGTCCCACTGCATACACTAGCTAGACTGCTGCCAGCTCTGGTACGTGGCTCATTCATTGCATGCTTCAACGAACACTGCGGTGGCAGCTTCTTCGTTGTGGAGTTTGGCAGTTTGGGGGGTCAATCGGTAGGCCAACGCTGGTCATTCTTATCTTAATGGGAGATCTAAGGACGGATATCATCAGGCGTATCGTACGTAATGCTCATGCATATCTTCCTATTGTAATGATCAAGTCCTAGCTGTCTGCTAATCCAAAGTCCAATGGGCCGAGCCTAGCTACCAGACGGCCCTAGGGCCCCCAACATGATGTCCATAAGACTAGTGGTAGCTCTGTCTGGGCCACCAAGCTGGCCCTATACTCGTTGATGTCGCCACCCCCGCTTTTCGATCGTTGAAAAATGATTTCTAAAGTAAAAACAATGTATACATCTCGTTAGCTGCTTAGCATCCTCATTCTCGCAACTAACTTTAAACCTTGTTCCAATAAAAAGGATAGTTCAAGCTCTCTGAGAACTTGCAATACTGCATAGCAATTCGGATGCACTAATACTGTTTAAGGACAAAACACTGACAATATAGTTAAGTAAAACTATGCCAATACTCAAAGTAGAAATTGGTTTTTGGAAATTGTATGTTCTTTACAATTACAAATGGGCACGAGTTAATTAAAAATGTAGACAAATGTGCATTCACACAACAAAAATACAATAATAATTCAAAGTATGTCAGTCACCACTTGATGATCTGACTTAGGGCGTCACAAGTTTGAATCCACAATGATCAAGTGTCATCTTCTTAAGTCCTAACGTCATGAGGTAGTGAGAGGTGTGGTCCTAACTCCATTTTTACCCCCATGATATGTTTCATTGGAAGGAGAAGCATCACCGGCCATATGTCACATAAGTACACAACCAATGAGATATATTTTTTTCAAGGAATTTGGTATAACAAAAACGTAACCATTCATTGGAGTGAGATTTTGCTTCTATTATATAATATAAAAAGCCAGAATCCCTTTTTCCCCCCTTTTCCAACCTTACAATGAGTATTATTTATACTTTTATAGTATTCATTGAAAAGATTCTACAAATAAACCGTTTGAGGCATCAGCATTAGCAAATTTAAAACGTTATTAAGTACGTGAACAATAATAATTACTCTACCCGTATAAAATGAGTGACACCCCACACATTTGACAAAGATCGGCAGTAAAATAAATTTTCGTTTCTAGAAGACCATATGAATGTTAACACGATGACACTTATTTTGTCATCACAGGATCGGATCGGCCGGACAGAGGACTACATGCTTATTTTGTCATCACACGATGACACTTATTTTGTCACTAGGATCGTGCCCGCACGTTTGCTACGAAAGTGTTATATTGTTCACTTGACACTTCCGTTCAACAAGATTACATGCTTTTAATAAGATTACAGACTTATACTCATAATAGTTGTGTGAGAAAAGAAGAGAACAATATATCACAGTTGTAGGCCTTAGATTTTATATTTCCTATGCCTATAATTTTTAAGGTACCTTTGTTTCTCAATGGTTTAGATCATTATACTTTGTATGAGAGAAATACTTTCTTCTGAACACGAGTTTGCTTGATCCCCATAATTATCATCTTTTTAAAATGGACGGTGCATATACCATAAAAATTATAGACATGTCGAACTACTTGCATGTCAACTATAATTCTTTCTTGAAGCAAGAAACCTGAATAAAATTTTATTTGTTCAAATTCAAATATCAGGAATAACAAAATATTTACATATTAGTGATTCATAAATAATACTTTTTGATTTTAAAATGTGTGCATAGTATGGATATAAATTCTAGGGAGGTAGTGAATCGGGGCATCTGAAACATCGGGGATGCGATTAGTTACATTCATCAAAGCTCACGATTACTAATACAACGGTCTCTCATTCTTGCTTGGCATCAAGCTCCGGCATGCTTGAGGTGGAACGTATGCCCCAAAGCTTTTCAATTTTCTTGTTAGCGGCAATGAAATTTTAATAGAACCAAATCGAATCCATGGAGATTTGTTTAGTTTTTTTCTTCTATTTTCTTCATGGTCTAATCATATTCCTTACGTTTACTTGTGTCTATCCATTCTAATCTATCGTGTACCAAATATTTGATTAGATCTTCTTCCTTATATTTTTTCTTATCTATTGTGTTTTATACCGGAGATTTTTTTTCTAGATAGAGCCTGACCGTACGCTCTGTTCCAAAAAACATGTAATTATAGGAAGCGTGCTAGTCAAACGATTTCATCTTTAACTAAGCTTATAGCAAAAAGTATTAGCATTTATGACTCGAACAAATTTATTATGAAAATATATTTCACAACTAATCTAAATGTACTTATTTTGTCTCATAAATGTTTGTACTTTTCGAAATAATTTTAGTCAAATTGCATGTTTTGTGGAAGGGAGTTTTAAGTTTTTTTTAGATTCCGATAGAGTTTTTCCATCCTTTCTTTTAGATTCTGATCATATTTATTTTAAGTTTTTTTTCTTTTAAAATAGGGTCGGAGTTTTTTATGATGCACACGTATCTTTTTTCATTGCATGCAGTCATGCAAATCTAGTGGGATGAAAATAATAGTTTTCTTTTTTTAGCATGCAAAGGGATTGTCCTAGCCAAGCATGTGGGGGAGTGCGCCAGGCAGAGCGAAGCGGGCGTGCAGGAAACATGCACTCATCAGTCATCTCTCCTGCAGTATTTATATATGGTAGCCAATCCACGTTGCAGCCACAGCAAAAGGCACCCGTCTACTGTATCTATCTCCTTCCAACCTGCACCAACAAATGCGGGCTAGCTCTCACCTAGTCCGTTGCTTCATTCTTCAGTCAAACAGGCTGATCGATGTGGTTCTGATTCAGTTGTGTGCATCTCCTTTTCGGGTGACTGGCTCATTGTCACGATTGGGTTTGGTGTAGGTCGGTCTCCTCCCCGCCGTCTCCTTCAGATCGGATCCGCGCCGTAATCATCCGTCTCCATGGATGATTTCGTGCCCTGCTTGGTTCCTCCTTCGCTGCCAACCGAGGAGAGCAGCGGCCTAAGCTCAAGCTCCGTCCTCCTGGATGACACAGCCTACATCTCCGCCGACTCCAACGACTCCACCGCCGTCGGCACATTGAGCAACGGCACACCCATCCAGGTCTCCCTCTGCCTCGCCCGCCCTCCGCTCCTCTCCTACCTGTGCGTCCACTTTCCGGGCCCCGCCGCCGTCCCCGCCGCCGCCTTCGTTCCCCACGGCACCCCTGCTGTCCGGTGCACCATGGAGGCCCCCAAAGTCATCAGCACGCATGCTGACCTAGCTCTCCTCCGCGTAGCCCATCCCGGCGTTCAGGATCTCCGTGATTTCCGATCCCATGACTACTTCGTCTACACTGCTGGTGCTGGCTCGCTCCCTGGGCTCAACCTCCTCCCGCATCCGAAACACGCTACCTTCAAGGACAACGAGGTCGCCATCTTCCGCTGCTCCGGCACCTCCCGGCGCTATATCATTGCGGCCCTCAGGAACACCCTCGATCGCCGTCAGTTCAGCCTCCGGCGCTATGACTCGAGCACCTGCAGGTGGACATCCAAGTTGCTCACCGTCAACCCTCCGGAGAGGGACAGGGTGCTCCCGATCCCTGACACGGCCACCGAGGTGCTCTTCCACGTCACCACCAAGGTCATCACGCTCGGAGGTCCAAGGGCTACCATTGGTTGGGTCGATCTCTGGAGAGGTATCCTCTTCTGTGACGTGCTCGCTAAGAAACCCGTGCTCCGTGATGTGCCGCTGCCCAAGCCGATGATGAAGATGGATTCTTTCTGCATAGGATGCCCGCATCGTAACAGGGACATCACTGTTGTCAAACTCTCAGAGCAGGACATCAAAATCAAGTATGTTGAGATGGTGACTCGTCCTGGAGAGGATTTGCCGCCATCTCAACAGTCAGTGGACGACAACTCTGAGTCTGATGATGAGGAATACCATGTCGCCCGATACTGGAATGCCAACATCTGGACCTTGCCAATTCCAGTTGGTTCATGGAAAGATTGGCGCAGAGACAAGGATTGCACGGTTGATGTCACTGACATTGTTGTTGACAACCCAAGGCATTCTGACCTGCTGCTGCTGCCATCGCCTCGGCTAAGCACTGACCCAGAAAATGCAACGATGAGCTTGAGGAGGCTGCGTACAGCTCACCCCACTTTGGGACTGGGTGAGGATGGTGATGTGGTCATTTATTTATTGTCCAAGGTGGATTACATGGACAGTAAGGGATGGGTCATAGCTGTCGGTGCAAGGGACAAGAAGCTGCGAGGCATAGCTGAGCTCGACAGCAGGAAAAATGATTGCTTTATGCGTTACTACAGCATCACTGAGATCGCCAAATATCTGACCAAGGCTAGAGGTAACTAACTAACTATCCTTTCTTTTTGTACCCTGTTTCCTGTACTGCCCTGTATGTTGGTAACCAGTCTTATTAATTTAGAACTTATCATGTGGTTTGGCTTCTTTCTAGTGTACCATGAGAGTATCTAATTATAATTTTCAGTTTCTTGACTGCTCTTATGAAACACTTTTGATGGTGGTTGTTGCAAAGTGGTGGATATCCTCTTCTTTATTCAATCTGCACAAGAACTTTTAGTACTGGCATTTTGAGGCTAATCAACATGTACGATTTCGATGCATCCTAACTAAACTTTTAAGGATGCTAATATTCTGGTGATGGGTTATTTTCTGGCCTCAATGTGGTACTGGTCTGTGGATTAATTGAATCAGGAGGATAAACATACAATGTTAGAATGGATCAGGTTGTAGTTTGGTTACAAGAAGTGGATATCCAGCCTCCAAAAGCAGCAGCAAACCTGGGCTCGGTTTCTCTGTTTCACGAATGTTAAGATTTGCAGACCAAAAACTAAGCTGTCTTGGGCTGCCATGCCACATCAGGCTACAGAAGCCATTTTATCCGGATCGTGCTAATCTAGACATGAACTAGTTCATTCGTAAGGTGAAGTAATGCTTTTGTGTTTTGTTTAATTCAGGTGAGGTTGGAGCACTTAAGAGCCCACTTGAGTCAGAAAGAAGAGATGCATGAAGCTACGAATGATGCAAGGTGTGTCTCGTGATGAAGCTGGTGAACACATGCAAGGTAGGATGCTGGGCGATTTTTTTTTCGATCACGCCGAAACACATTTTTAATTAAGCAGGTTGAAAAAAATTAGCTGATAACAGAGCGGTAACCAGGGTTACCAACGCACACCAACCCTCACACTTAACCTAAGCTGATTACATATTAAAACAAATGAGCGACAGAATGACAATCCTAAGAAAGAACAGACAAGAAACTCGCTAGCTGCTTGAACCCCGCCGAAGCCCAAGATTGCGCTTCACCAACTTTGCTCATCAGAGCAAATTAATAAGAAGTGTGACTGCTGGTGGTTTGGGGAAGAGTTTCGTGACCTATTGTGGATCATTTTCTGATACTTCTGTAAGAGAGTAACAGTATTCAGGGAAACCTATTATACTTCTGGTGGTTTAGGAGCCTACGACACCATCTCGATCTTCTCTGATATTATACGTACTGTAATTAATCACCACGTGGTAGGTAACAGTAGCAACGAACGCAAGCGGCCGGCAAGCAAAGCATCCATCTGTCGTTTTCAGCATCTACGTACAACACGTACAGGACTGCAGTATCTGAATAGTGAAATGAAAAGGGCTGAAGGTTTCCATTGGGTTTAGTTTTGCTTCAGAATTGAGAGTTTGCTGGCCGGCACATGCAAATCACGTGAGCCCCTACTGGCTGGTGCCTGCTCAATCTCCACAGAAGTTGGCATGCATGCAGTAGTGACGAAGAGAGATCGATGCCTCAGAGCAGAGAGTGTGAGATCGAGGGGTCTGGGCGGGGCTCTTCATTTTTTTTTTTCGAAACCACGCGTATGCGTGTATTGCTTTAAGAGGAAAAGTAGTTTGATACACTACCAACCATGATCGTAGGCGAGCTGCCTTGGAACACGAGAGGTGAACACACGACAAAGGTCACCGGCTTGAACGGTGCAGCAGAAAGGGCGTAACTAACTAGGAAACAAATTGTGCGACAAGCAAGCTAAGGGCAGCAGAAAGGGCTCTTCATCTCGATCTGTATGTATGCTGAATAATTGCCGGATGCTGATGAGAAGATTGCATTGTTAATTAAGCCTCTGAATCCGATCCCTGACGGTAGCTGCCAGCCTATACTGAAATCTGTGGCGGGTTTCAAGTCTGAACGAGGTCTCGCGTTCCTCAGCTGAAGAATAGACAGGCACGTGATCGTGATGGTGTCCATGCTAGCAGTGGACCGTAGACATGTTGTAGTGCGTCCGTCCCACACTGCATACACCAGAATGCTGCCAGCCACAGCTCTGGTGCGTGGCTTATTCATTGCGTGCTTCAACGAACACTGCGGCGGCGGCTTCTTCGTTGTGGTTTGGCAGTTTGGGGTCAATCGGTAGGCCACCTCCCTCTCAACGCTGGCCCTTCCTCCTATCTTAATGGGAGATCGAAGGACGGATATACCATCGTATATTGTACGTACGTAATGCTAATGCATATCTGCCTATTGTAATGATGAAGTCCTAGCTGTCTGCTCATCCAAAGTCAAATGGGCCGGGCCTAACAGACGGCCCTAGGGGCCCGACAAGATGTCCATAGGATCGGACTAGTGGTGGCGCAAGCACTACTATGGCTTAGTTCGTCTAAAAAAAAACTACTATGCCTTAGCATCGTCATTCTCTCTCTCTCTTTTTTTTTTGTTGAGAACACGCCGTTGTGCATTTTTCATTAAGCAGAAGAAAGTCCAAATAAACATACAAGATGCGACTCGCTAGTGGATCCTAGTTAAATGATTACATGATGAAATAATTTGCTACGAAGGACGAAGGCACACAACTACACTCCCGCCCAAGCCAAGAGCTCCTCAAGGCGCTTGTTCCCCCCACTGCACCAAGCCATGACTTCGTCTCTCATTGCCGACGCCAGCAGCGGTGCCGTAACGCCTAGTCGTCGAAGGCCCTCAGATTACGCTCTTTCCAAAGAAGCCAACCGACAAGGAAGAACATGGAGTCGAACCCTTTAAACCTTGTTCCAATAAAAAAAAGGATAGTTCAAGCTATCCGAGAACTTGCAATACTACATAGTAATTCGGATGCACTAGTACTGTTTAAGGACAAAACAATGACAAATATAGTTAAGTAAAACTATGGCAATACTCAAAGTAGAAATTGGTTTTTGGAGATTGCATGTTCTTTACAATTACAAATGGGCACGAGTTAATTAAAAATATAGACAAATGTGCATTCACACAACAAAAATACAATAATAATTCAAAGTATGTCAGTCACTACTTGATGATCTGGGCGTCACAAGTTTGAATCCACAAATGAACAAGTGTCATCTTCTCAAGTTCTAACGTCATGCCTAACTCCATCCCCCCCACCCCCATGATAGGTTTCCATATATTTCATTGGAAGGAGAAGCATCACCGCCATTATATTTGAGCAAAAGCCCGAGGCCCGGCCCCGGCCTGGTACCCTTTTTTGGCCCGGCCTAGGCACGGCCCGGCCCGATCCGAAACGTGCCCGTGGCGGCCGTGCTTGGGCCGACCCCCCAAGACGCGGGCTGGCACGGCCCGGCATGGTTTTCGGCCTTTGCCGTTAGAGGCCCGGTCCAAAGGGGAGGCGAGCCGGCGGGGGGAACGATGTATAAAACCCAGCCCCCGTCACCGTGCTCCTCATTCCCTCCCCACCCGAGTCCCCTCCCCAAACCCTAAATCCCCAGCGCTGCAGCGCCCCCTCGCATCCTCGCATTCCACCGCCGCCGCCGCCGCCGCCCTCGGACTGGATCTTCTTCCTCCTCGACGACGACGGCCGGATCTTCATCCTCCTCGACGTCCTCGTCCTCCTTTCTTCTCCCCCTCCCCTCTCGGTCTCGGTTGTCTCGTCGTTGGAAGCTGCCGTCCGCCGTCGCTGTCCACCCCTCCCTCTCCGGCGCCGGGCTCCGACTATGCGGGTATGTCGATACCCCCTCCCTCCCTCTCCCTATCCGTACTCCGTAGCCGTATCTTTGTTTCCTTTGGTTGAAGGACGACTAAACCCTAACCCTAGGTCTGTGTCCGTTTTCCATTGCAGGTCGCCGGCGTAGTTCTGGTGCCGCGTAGCCGTTGAGGAACGGTGCCGGCGTGCGTCATGACGAGGACGAAGCGGCTCACGTCGAGGGGACGAGGGCAAGGCGGGGCGTCTTTGCGGAGGACATGGCGGCGTCCAACGACGGTGGCGGTGTCGAGATGACCGTCAACGGCGACCTCCGGCGCAAAAGGCCTGATCCCCGGCGACGAGGAGGACATGTCCGATCTTCTTTGCTCTCCCGTTCGGCGGACTCTTCCTCCTCGGCCGCCACGGGCTGCCCCATCCGCACCATCTTCCGGTACCCAATGCGCCTGCCGCACACCTTCGCCGCGCCTTCTGGCCGCACCTTCGCTGCACCATCTTCTGGTAGCGATGCACCGATCGTGGTAAGAGCGACGACGTAAGCGCCGAGCTCTGTTTGGAAGTTCTTTGATGAAGTCATAGAGGTTGAGAATGGTGAGAAAAAGGTGATTGCCGCTTGCTTGACCGTAAGGGGTCGTTTGTCCGGTACCTCGCCATGGCACCGGACATTTGATTAGGCATAGGAAATCTTGTAGTGCTAAGATTGAACGTAATAACTTGGTTCGAGACTAGATTGGCTATGAACCCCGATGGTTCATACAAGAACTAGGAGTACAAACCCGAGGTAGCTAGGGCCGAGCTCGTCGATTGATTGCTAGATTGGACCTCGCCTCTGTCTGTTGCTGATAATGTTGCATGGGATGATTATATTCAGCGTGCTCATAATTCTAGATATAAGAGGGTGTCTAGATTTACTACTGCTAGAGATCTGTCTAAGCTGTTTAATGAGAAAATGCAACCTGTTAGAGAAGTTCTTTCTGGTGTACAATGTGTATGTTTGACATCTGATATTTGGTCTGAAAATGCAAAAGAGGATTACATAACGTGGTTGCTCATTATGTTACCGCCGACCGAACTAAGGAAGTCTGTCATTGATTTTAAACCAATTGAAGTGCAACATACCGGGTATTAATATTGCTTGAAAAGATTACCGATGTTCTTGCCGATTGGAATTTGCTTGATAAAGTGTTTGCTGTTAGTCTTGATAATGCATCTGCTAATACCAGTGCTATGGTTTCTTTGAATCCTATGCTTGATGGTTACTTGGGGTCTGATGTTCATCCTAGAGATGCTTTGTTGAAGCTTTATTATGTTGTGCATCAGCGGCATGCCATGTGATGAATTTAGTGGTTAAATCGGATTGAAAAGGCTTAAACCATGTGTGGAGATCTTTAGAGAAGCTATTAGTTATTTGAATTCATCTAACCATCGTATTGCACAATTCAAAGAATATTGCATTGCTAAGGGGATGAGACCTAGAAAATTTGGCTTGGACATGGATGTTAGATGGAACTCTACCTATCTTATGCTTAAGCATCTGTTGCCATACAAAACTGTGTTTTCTTTGTTCATCAATACTCAGATTGGGTACCCTCTAATGAATGGACAGCACTAGTATGTTTTGGAAAAGGTATTGAATTTCCTTGAACTTTTTTATGAGTCTACTTGTGGTGCTCTCTCGTGTTTATTACCCCACTAGTCCTTTAGTTTTGCATCATATACTTGAGATTGCTACTCATTTCCATGATCATGAAAAATGATAATCACCTTAGAGAAGTTATAGTACCAATGAAGACTAAGTTTCTTAAATACTTTGGAAGAAGATCCCACCTTTGTACTCTTTTGCATTTGTGCTGGACCCTAGGGCTAAGCTTAGAGGTTTACGAGAATGTTCTTAACTTGCTTGCTGGGTTTGAATGAAACTAGTTACAACCATTACTTTAGTGAAGTTAAAACCGAGTTGGATAAACTTTATTGCAAATATGAATCTAAGTTTGGTGCGGCTAGACCGGCCCAGACTGCCCACCCATCCGGATTGACAGGTAAGAGGAAGCAGTGTCCGGGGTAAGATTTTTGGAGCATCATCGATAGTTCTTCTACACCATCTTCCACTACAATCGCTTATTCATCTTCTACACCATCTGCTGTCTCTGAGCTCACTGTTTACCTTGACAGTGATAATCTTGTGGCATATGATGATGACTTTGACATTCTTAACTGGTGGCATGAGCATAAACTAACCTATCCAATTCTGTCTTTGATGGCTAAAGATATAATGATTGTTCCCGTGTCTACTACCTCTTCGAGTCTACCTTCTCTCTTTTCGCGGGATAATCGAGGAACGGCGGCGCAAAGCTGAACTCGATATACCATTGAGAAGCTTGTCTTGATCAAGGACCGGGAACTAGGGCAGGGAGGGGCCCGAAGATGCTTTGTGGAGGACCAGGAATTGGAGGACTTCTACAAGAATGATCACTGGCTGGATGGTGATGGCATCTCTAATGGAGATGATACAACTCAAATTGGTTCAACTTGAGGTGAGTGAGAGCATGAGACTGAAGATGTGCCTGTGACTTGAGAGTGGAGTTAGTTCTTAGGCCGGTGAGCTTGAGAGTATTGAGACATGTGTGAGTGAGTTGAGAACTTGTTACTCCCGCTGTAATAACTTTATGAACTGTTAATGAAATGGAATTAGAGCTGTGAGTCAGTACTCTTTTCCTATCTAGGGTTTTATCTCTCGAGGTGAGAGTTTTACCTAGATAGGTTTTTAATGAGGCGGCATTGCACTCACAGACTCTAATTCCTTCTTTTTGAAATCCTGAGTTTCATTCTCTGCTGTGAATTGATGAATTGGTGATGACTTGATGAAATCTGCTGTTATTTTTGAAATCTGTGTTCAAACTTGAGATTGTGGACATGTTTTTCAAAACCGTGCTTTGGGCCTACTTTGGTGAAGATTTGGGCCCGTGCCTACACGGGCACGCACGATTAGCAAAACAAAGCCGTGGGCCGCGGCCTGCAGGCTGACCCTGGGGCACGGAGGATCTATCTGAGGCCGGCCGCGGTGGCCGCGGGCCAATCGTGCCGTGTGCCCTATCGGGCCGTGCTTGGCACGGGCCCGGGCGGGTCGGCCGTCTTGCCGCCCGTTGCTCATATATACCGGCCATATGTCACATAAGTACACAACCAATGAAATATATATTTTTTTCAAAGAATTTGGTATAACAAAAATGTAACCATTCATTGGAGTGAGATTTTGCTTCTATAATATAATAAGAAACCAGAATCCTTTTTTTTCCTTTTAACAACCTTAAAATGAGTATTATTTATACTTTTGTACTATTCATTGAAAAGATTCTACAAATAACCCGTTTGAGGCATCAGCATTAGCAAATTTAAAACGTTGTTAAGTATGTGAACAATAGTATTTACTCCACCCGTAAAAAATGAGTGAGACCCCCACACATTTGACAAAGATCGGCAGTAAAAAGAAATTTTCGTTTCTAGAAGACCATATGAATGTTAACACGATGACACTTATTTTGTCATCACAGGATCGGATCGGCCGGACAGAGGACTACATGCTTAGTCATAATACTACAAGCTTTATCATTGTCGCCCTTAGCTACTTACACACGAGCAAGCATGAGGGCAATTTGTGCTGGGCTTGGGCTTGGGCCTGGGCCTGGGGCCTGGGCTAGTACCCAGGCGCGACCTTGTTGACGAGTGCCAGAGCATTGCTGGTGACCTGCGCGACCTCGACGACCTTGCCACGGATGGCGGCGCGCGTGGCAGCGTCGACGCCGCGTGAGGAGAGGCCGTCGAGGCAGGTGTTCTCGTCGGTGAGCGCGGCGCTGCACCAGGTCTGCACGTTGCTGAGGTGCCACTTGAACGCAGGCGTCCCGGGCGGGACATCCCGGCGCCGCCCATCTCCTGCGCCGCGTCGCGGAGGTGGCCCACGCTGTCCGCCAGGTTCTCCAGGCAGTCGCGCACAGGACCGGAAGCCGTCGACGGCGCGCCGCCCTTCCTTGCAGCAGCGCCCTTCTTCTTGTGGCTGGAGCCGCTGGAGCCGCCGTAGAGGCGCCCCCACGTACGCGGACGCGGCGCGCGCCCGGTCCGCGCTCACCGACAGCGCGGCGCGCGCCAGCTCCCGCGGGCTCTGTGGCGGCGGCGAGCCCCCGTACGACGCCAGGCTCTGCTCGCACACGGACGGGTACTGCGTCGCGCGGCACGACTTGCGGACGAAGTCGCTCGCCGCCGGCGACGCGGCCGCTGCTGCCAGGAGCGCGGCGGCGGCGGCGAGGAAGAGAAGGATGGGAGCGGCAGCAGCGCTGCCAGGACGAGCCATGATTGCTGAGCCGAGCTGAGCTGGTGCGGTTGTGCTGGGAGCGTGCAGGGCAGGTAGGCAGATCACGGTGGAGAGAAAAGAGTGGTGGTTCTTGGCTGGTTCACTTGAATGATTGATGAAAATCACCCACCTAGCTGAGTGTCCTTATATAGGGGAGATTTGGACATTTGTGCAAATGTGTTGGACAATTTTTGAGAAGCACAAAAAAAAAAAAAAAAATTTCGGGTACTACTCCAGTACTCTATATTATTGTATTTCTTTGATTTTGGATTTTTGTATCAACCATGCATGGACAAAGACATTGGCGAGCCATTTCTAGAATGGTCCTCGTCTTTGGGTGAAAATTTGTGAATACGAAGCCAACCACCAAGCCTCAATTCTGTCGCGAAATTGCCACAATTCAAAGGTGTCCAGAGGATATTTGTCTTGATAGAGGAGAGGTGTGTGTGTGAACTGTGATCACGTGATGCATGGGCCAAGGCGAACGAGGGGACTGTCGGCCCACCTGGAATGTGAATGCTGACTGCATTTTGCTCATATTTTGATCGTTTGTTCAGTTAGCAATAATGTACTCATAATATCCTTCATGCTCTAGCAACGATCTCTAATGTAGCATTAGCTCACTGCTTTGTCACTGATATCCTTCATGCTGTAGCAACGATTTCTAATGTATAGGATCTCTAGTGTTTAATGCAATGTCGCTGGATCAGTGAGGATTATTATATATATTAGTATCAGTGATTAGCTTGCTTTTCCATGATGATCAGCATCAAGACCGAAAAGCAGCTAACTTGTCAGCATTATTATGACCCAGGAAATCAATGCATCAATTGTATGAAGAAAAAGGAAGTAACATTTATTATGTACGTTGAAAACAATCTTAATTTGCAACTAATTGTTGCAGTGCTGGTCCTGCCTCGTACAACAATTGCCTGAATAGTGGTACTGAACATAGTTGTATATCGCCTAATAATGTTCGGTCCGGCCACACACAGACGCTAGCCCTAGCAATTAGTAGTACTACCACCATCGTGGGTTTGGCGTCCGGGCACACACACATTAAGGGCCTAACAAACTTTTTCAACGCTCTTGCTGTTTCTGAAACTGGAATTATACCCGTTTTCAGGCTGAACCGGTTAATACCCTATTGTTATAAGCATTAGTCAAATGCTTCACGCGGATCTGGGCACGCTTTGGTGACTGCTTTACCTGCCCAAGAATGTTTATTTATAATCCTGTTACGGGTAATCTTATCTTTGGCAAAGAAACGGACACTGCAAAGTGCTAGTACGTGGCCTAGTCTTGGCTCCATCTGCATGTCGGCCGGCGACGTGTGTACTCCACCCGCCACGCAGTTGCACAGTTTCCGGCGCCGAACCTGCAACGAGGTGAGCCTAGCTAGGACACCATCTCTTCTCCGATATTGCAATGTAATCCAGCATCTGTCGTTTTCAGCATCCACCAAGAAAGGGGTGTGGAGGTTTGCATGGGTTTGTTTCAGACAGAGTGTAGAAATTCAGAGTTTGCCGGCGCCAATCACGTGACCCTGCTGCTCGGCTCTCGCCGCCTCTCCCACAGTAGCAGGCACACGATGCACAAGAACGTACAGCTAGCGTAGAGAGATTAAGTACAGAGAAAGCGAGCGAGAGTGCATATTACGTTTTGGGGCACGGGCAGGCCTCTCTCTGTTTTCTGGATGCTGAATTTGTGAACGCTGATGAGAAGAGAAAAAATGGAAGTGTCTGTCCCCTTTAGTTCAACTTGAACCCATTGCCTGCATCCATGCCCCTACATTTGTGATCGTTGGGGGTCTGAACGGGGGTTTCATGTTGATTTTCTCAAGAAGACAACCACGTGATCTTGAAGGCATTGTGTCTAGTCTATGCTTGTATAGCACAGACGCTTGAAGAGACAGTAATTAAGTTCATTGCAATGTCGTAAAAAGAGAAAGAACGGACAGGGCCTAATTAATATATCATATATTCATATCATCGATAATATAAACCAGTAGAGAGCATGCATATAGCTAACACAATCGCATTATCAGCCAACATCTAACACGTTACGAAGATAAATAGACGGGTCTCCTTTGCTCCACCGATTGGATACCCTCCGATGCCTAGTTGGGAAGGATGAACATTCGCTTCACACCAGTGCTGAACTCGACGCCGACCTCTGCGTACCCCTTCTCCTTGTGCTGCCTCAGGCAGTCCTGCTCCATGTCCACCATGTAGTTGATGTGGTCGATGGCGGCCTGAAGTGACGCTCGGAGCTTGGGGTTGTCGGCGGCGAAGTTGTCGCTCATAGGAGACATCTTCTGCATTGGACGTGCCTTGACCCTCGCGATGTGCGACTCGGGCACCCTCTCCTTGCTCACCTCCTCCGCAATGGCCTTCTCCTTCGTCACCTCCTCCGCAATGGCCTCCTCCTTCGTCACCTCCTCCTCCGCCATGGCCCTCTGATCACGCGCTCTTGTCCCTCGAACCCTAACCTCTCTCCCTCGAACGCTAGCTCTGGTTTGGGGATCGGCGCGGCGGCTATGGTTTGTACTTTGTGTTTGGTAGAGAGAAGGACAGGGGGGTCGCAATATATTAGCCCCCGCAACCTTACGCTCCCTTTCCTTCTCGGCATCGGATTCCTTCTCGGCACCGGACTCTGCGTTCCGAGTCACGCACCAGGGACGTCCGGCTCCGGCTCCGGCGCCAGGGCGATGCGTCGTGCGCGCCGAAGCTGGTGCCGCACGCGGGGTACCTCAACTCCACGTCCAAACGGTCTAGGAGTACATTTAGAGGATCTCAATTTGTCATGCTGTTATGAACTTCAGCAACTTCCAGAAGATTTTGGAAAAATTCATGGGCTTCGTATTCCGGATCTAAGTGACTGCCACAGACTTCAAGCATTGCCTGATTCCTTTACTGGCCTTGTAAACATGGACAAACTATTCTTGTCTGATTGCTCGGAGCTAGTACCCAGGCCCGACCTTGTTGACGAGTGCCAGAGCATTGCTGGTGACCTGCGCGACCTCGACGACCTTGCCACGGATGGCGGCGCGCGTGGCAGCGTCGACGCCGCGTGAGGAGAGGCCGTCGAGGCAGGTGTTCTCGTCGGTGAGTGCGGCGCTGCACCAGGTCTGCACGTTACTGAGGTGCCACTTGAACGCGGGCGTCCCGGAGCGGGACATCCCGGCGCCGCCCATCTCCTGCGCCGCGTCGCGGAGGTGGCCCACGCTGTCCGCCAGGTTCTCCAGGCAGTCGCGCACAGGACCGGCAGCCGACGACGACGACGGCGCGCCGCCCTTCCTTGCAGCAGCGCCCTTCTTCTTGTGTCCGGAGCCGCCGTAGAGGCGGCCCACGTACGCGGACGCGGCGCGCGCCCGGTCCGCGCTCACCGACAGCGCGGCGCGCGCCAGCTCCCGCGGGCTCTGCGGCGGCGGCGAGCCCCCGTACGACGCCAGGCTCTGCTCGCACACGGACGGGTACTGCGTCGCGCGGCACGACTTGCGGACGAAGTCGCTCGCCGCCGGCGACGCGGCCGCTGCTGCCAGGAGCGCGGCGGCGGCGGCGGCGAGCAAGAGAAGGATGGGAGCGGCAGCAGCACTGCCAGGACGAGCCATGATTGCTGAGCCGAGCTGAGCTGGTGCGGTTGTGCTGGGAGTGTGCAGTGGAGCAGGGCAGGTAGGCAGATCACGGTGGAGAGAGTGGTGGTTCTTGGCTGGTTCACTTGAATGATTTGATGAAAATCACCCACCTAGCTGAGTGTCCTTATATAGGGGAGATTTGGACATTTGTGCAAATGTGTTGGACGATTTTTGAGAAGCTCAAAAAAAAATACATTTCAGGTACTACTCCAGTACTCTATATTATTGTATTTCTTTGATTTTGGATTTTTGTATCAACCGCATGGACAAAGACATTGGCGAGACATTTCTAGAATGGTCCTCGTCTTTGGGTGAAAATTTGTGAATACGAAGCCAACCACCAAACCCCAATTCTGTCGCGAAATAGCCACAATTCAAAGGTGCCCAGAGGATATTTGTCTTGATAAAGGAAGAGGAGGTGTGTGAACTGTGATCACGTGATGCATGGGCCAAGGCGAACGAGGGGACTGTCGGCCCACCTGGAATGTGAATGCTGACGAGCATTTTGCTCATATTTTGATCGTTTGTTCAGGTAGCAATAATGTAGCATTAGCTCACTTCTTGTCACTGATGATATCCTTCATGCTGTAGCAACGATTTCTAATGTATAGGATCTCTAGTGTTGTATTGCAAATTATGCAATGTTGGATCAGTGAGGATTATATATACCAGTCGAGTACAACATCAAGACCGAAAAGCAGCTTGTCAGCATATTTATGACCCAGGAAATCAATGCATCAATTGTATTATGAAGAAAAAAGGAAGAAACATTTATTATGTACGTTGAAAACAATCTTAATTTGCAACTAATTGTTGCAGTGCTGGTCCTGCCTTGTACAAACAATTGCCTGAATAGTGGTACTGAACATAGTTGGATATCGCCTAATAATGTTCGGCCCGGCCACACACACGCGCTAGCCCTAGCAATAAGCAGTACTACTACTACCACCATCGTGGGTTTGGCGGCCGGGCACACACACATTAAGGGCCTAATAATTTTTTTCAACGCTCTTGCTGTTTCTGCAACTGGAATTCTATCCGTTTTCATACCTTTACCTGCCCAACAATGTTTATCTATAATCCTGTTACGGGTAATCTTATCTTTGGCAAAGAAACGGACACTGCAAAGTGCTAGTACGTGGCCTAGTCTTGGCTCCATCTGCGTGTCGGCCGGCGACGTGTGTACTCCACCCGGCAGGCTCTTGCACAGTTTCCGGCGCCGAACCTGCAACGAGGTGAGCATCTGTCGTTTTCAGAATCCACCAAGAAAGGGCTGTGGAGGTTTGCATGGGTTTGTTTCAGACAGAGTTTAGAAATTCAGAGTTTGCCGATGCCAATCACGTGACCTCGCCGCCTCTCCGACAGTAGCAGGCACACGATGCACAAGAACGTACAGCTAGCCAAGAGAGACTAAAATTTGGAACCGGATGTCACATCGTACACAATAGCACGTTTCGTTTGTCAGTGGTAAATATCATCCTATCATGGAGTAACTAGGCTCAAAAAAATCGTCTCGCAATGTACATCTAAACTATGTAATTAATTATTTTTTTACCTATATTTAATACTCCAAATATATGTCTTTTGGTGTATTTAATGTGATGTGATGGAGAGAAAGTGGGAAAAAGGTTAGAAACTTTAGCCATCTAAACAGGGGAAAATATATGGTGGAAAACCACATAGTAGATGGAAATATGGAAACCAATTCAAAAAGTCATGTCTCAAGGCTTTGTTTCAAAAAAATTCTAAAACTTGACACACACACAGTGCATACGCATATGTACTCATATGGAAAAGTTGACATGCACACAACATTTTTTTGAAATTTTGCCCTTTTAAAAACAAATTTCAAATCCGTCCCTAGTTTGAAACAATTTACACCAGTATCCCTTTTGGTCGCGCCAATCCCGGGCGTGATTTGTACACATGTCGCGCCACATTTTTTTGAAATTTTGCCCTTTTTAAAAACAAATTTCAAATCCGTCCCCTAGTTTGAAACAATTTACACCGGGTATCCCTTTTGGTCGCGCCAATCCCGTGGCGTGATTTGTACACATGTCGCGCCACCGCATGTGGCGCGACCGGTGCATCCACGGTGGCGGCCTAGCGTTGGCCGGGGCCCGCCACGTCAGCGCCCGGTGCATGTGGCGCGACGGTCGCGCCGAGCTAGTATCCCATGCAAACAAAGGTCTTTGCAACTCCTATCCAGCTTTGGAAAAAAATTTGAAACCGGATTTTGAGCTATTATATCAAATCTTTTATCTCATGCATAAAACACTAAACGTAGGTAAATAAAAAATTTAATTATATAATTTGAATGTACAGGGATGAGACAAATCTTTTGAGCCTAGTTAGGTCATGGTAGGACAATAATTTCACAAACAAACTAAAAGTGCTATAGTATCTTATGTGACATTTTTTTCACAAAGTTGGATAGGAGTTGTAGCACTGTTTGAATGTCACACAACTGCCGCGCAAATAACAAAAGTAATGCATGCGATTCCTGCCCATTTCCCAATTCTCTCTCCAAAATTCATTATTGGCCTATCATATCAAATTTTTTGTCTCATGCATGGAACACTAAATGTAAGTAAATAAAAAAATAACTATATAATTTGGATGTACAGGGATGAGACGAATCTTTTGAGCCTAGTTAGGTCATCGTAGGACAATAATTTTACAAACCAACGAAAATTGCTACGATTGTCTTATGTGACATTTTTTCCCAAAGCCGGATAGGAGTTGCGGCATTGTTTGCATGGGATACTAGCTCTCGGCGCGACCGTCGCGCCCGCATGCACCGGGCGCGACGACGTGGCGGGCCCCGGTCAACGCTAGGCCACCACCGTGGATGCACCGATCGCGCCACATCGCGTGGCGCGACATGTTAAAAAATCACGCCACCGGGATTGGCGCGACCAAAAAGGATACCGTGTAAATTGTTTCAAACTAGGGATAGATTTGAAATTTGTTTTAAAAAAGGGTAAAATTTCAAAAAAAAAAATCCCATGTACACTCACCTTTGAAAAATTCATACAAAAATGACAAATTTTGGGTACTTGTGCACTAAAAGACAAAATTTGAAGGATTTTTGTCTTTTAGTGCACAAGCATCTGAAATTTGTCATTTTTGTATGAATTTTTCTAGTTTGAGTTTACATCCTAACTTTTACATGTGAGTACATATGTGTATGCACTATGTGTGTGCCAAGTTTTAGAATTTTTAAAACACTGTAGAAATAACTTTTTAAATTGGTTTCCATGTTTCCACCTACTATGTGGTTTTCACCGTATATTTTCCCATCTAAACAAGGCCGTACCACTGAGAAAGCGCGCGAGAGTGCATGTTACGTTTTGGGGCACGGGCAGCGGGGCAGGCCTATCTCTGTTTTCTGGATGCTGAATTTGTTAACGCTGATGAGAAGAGAAAAAAATGTACAGTCTATCCCCTTCAGTTCAACTTGAACCCATTGCCTGCATGGCTGCATCCATGCCCCTACATATATTTGTGGTCGTTGGGGGTCTGAGCGGGGGCACGTGTCAATTTGCTCAAGAAGACAAGCACGTAATCTTAAATGCATTGTGTCTAGTCTATGCTTGTATAGCAGGCGCCATTGCAATGTCGTAATAAAAAGGAAAAGAACTGGCAGGGCCTAAATAATATATCATATATTCATATCATCGATAGTATAAACCAGTTGAGAGCATATAGCTAACACACTCGCATTATCAGCCAACATCTAACACGTTACTAGAGATCGATCGACAGAAGAGACACAGAGATGATAAATAGACGTTGCTCCACCGATTGGATACCCTCCCGATGCCTA
Organism: Hyparrhenia diplandra; assembly: GCA_015847255.1. Classification (NCBI taxonomy): domain Eukaryota; kingdom Viridiplantae; phylum Streptophyta; class Magnoliopsida; order Poales; family Poaceae; genus Hyparrhenia; species Hyparrhenia diplandra. Next base: position 71,458 of record JADLZK010009349.1, on the reverse strand, counting down.
GTTAGGAAGGATGAACATTCGCTTCACACCAGTGGTGAACTCGACGCCAACCTCTGCGTACCCCTTCTCCTTGTGCTGCCTCAGGCAGTCCTGCTCCATGTCCACCATGTAGTTGATGTGGTCGATGGCGGCCTGAAGTGACGCTCGGAGCTTGGGGTTGTCGGCGGCGAAGTTGTCGCTCATAGGAGACATCTTCCGCATCGGACGTGCCTTGACCCTCGCGATGTGCGACTCGGGCACCCTCTCCTTGCTCACCTCCTCCGCCATGGCCCTCTCACACGCGCTGTCCCTCGAACCCTGACTTCTCTCCCTCGAACGCTCGATCTGATTTGGGGATCGGTGGCGGCTATGGTTTGTACTTTGTGTTTGGTAGAGAGAAGGACAGAGGGGTCGCAATATATTAGCCCCCGCATATCGATCGAGGCCCTTTCCTTCTCGGCACCGGATTCCTTCTCGGCACCGGACTCTGCGTTCCGAGTCAGTCACGCACGCGCAGGGACGTCCGGCTCCGGCTCCAGGGCGATGCAGTCGTGCGCGCCGAAGCTGGTGCCACGCGCGGGATACCTGGTACCTCAACTCCACGTGACCACGTCCAAATTTAACAGCCTACATTTAGAGGATCTCAATTTGCCATGCCGTTATGAGCTTCAAGAACTTGCAGAAGATTTTGGAAAAAAAAAAAAATCATGGGCTTCGTATTCTGGATCTAAGATTCTAAAGTGACTGCCACAGACTTCAAGCATTGCCTGATTCCTTTACTGGCCTTGTAAACATGGAGAAACTATTCTTGTCTGATTGCTCGGAGCTAGTAGCCTAGTAAAGCTTCCAGAATTGCTTGGGTGCCTACAGAAAATTCAGGTTTTGGACCTATCACTTTGCTCTTTTGCATTGCCTGCCCTGAGAGTGTTACTAACCTCACAAATTTAAAACACCAAAATTTTTCATGCTGCATTAGCCTTGAAAAGATGCCTAGAGACTACGGCAACTTGAATTTTTTTTTTCGAAAGCGTGTCCATTGACACGTATTTCATTAAGGGAAAATAGAGTTTTACACGACGCCGCGCGTTAGCCAAAACAATTGGCGCAACGCACGTAGGCACACAGACAACAATCGCCGGCTAACACGGCGGAGCGACAAAGTTGTACTTAAAGAGTAAACTACTGTGCGACGAGAGGAGAGAGAAGCGGCTACGGCGACAGACAAAGATTCCCCGCAATTGCCGCCCTCGCCCGGGGCCGCATGGTAATGAAGTGGCTAAATTTGTGCCAGATGACATCGTACTTGAAAAGATCATACCTCCAAGGACCCTGGAACACTTTTAACTTTTGGGCTATCATGGTTCAGAACTTCCTCAGTGGATGCTGAATCTGACAACCATTTTGCCAAACCTTGTACACCTTAAGCTTTAGCCTTGTTACATGTGACCATCTGCCCCCTCTTGGCTAGCTAACAAAATTGCAGTCTCTAGTCATAGAATATAACAAAATTACAAAACTATGAAACCAAACAAAATTTCTTTTAACGTGAATACAGTAACATTCTTGCACAATCTGAACAAATTAAAACCAAATAACAAGAACTTCATCAGACATCTTTGAAGACTTCTACATCAGGCAACACATTGATTAAAGCTGTCATATAGTTACAGATGGAAGACACGAAACCACAAAAACAAAGCCTATTATTATCACAATTTAATCAACACAATCGGTTCAACTAAATATGTCAAAAACGTAGCTGTGTATATTAAGTTAGCACAATATAATCAGTGGAATCAGTTCAACTGTAGAATCTGCAAGCATTTCATTATCTTTTTCAGCACCATAAGGTTTGATTCCTTCACCTGTGTTCAAAAGAATCTGTAGATGCCCTGGGGCATCTTCATCAAGTGCCTTTTCAATTGAATCCAATGCTGTTTTGTCTTCTTCCTCCTTCGACAAGAACAGTAACAACAACAGCATAAGTATCTTGGTCAAGTGTTCTTTTTTCAGTTGAATAACTTGTTTTCCTTTTTCTGCATTGTCGGAACTGAAAGAATCGTTCTGGGTATAACTCACAGTCAGTCAGTTACTCTTTTACTCCTAAAGATGGTAGAATTACAGTCAGTCAGTTCATCTTTTACTCCTAAAGATGGTAGAATTTGCTTGAGGAGATTCAGAAGGGCCATTCTCATAACCTTCTAATGCAGGCTCCAGTTTTATATCAGCCAGATAAGCCCCTTGTTTTCTTGCAGCCAGATCATTGTTTTCACTCATATAAGTTGCAGTGCCACCTATCTGATTTCAGAAACCCCCACTGGAAGATTTTCACCAAGTAACCTCCTGTTATCATCCATGGGATTACTCTATAATATGAGGTGCAAAAGAAATTTCCAGCAACATGCTTCATATATCTTCTTTTTTGTTCCTTGTGATTTCTTTTGGGTGATACTCTGCTAGTTCCCACTCATATTATAGACTTCCTTTCTGATATTGTATCAGGCATTCAGGCCCCAAACTTTTGTCTGCTAGAAGGCACCCTTAACACACTTTCTGAGATATATATGATCAAGCTCATCAGTCTCAGTACAAATTTCAGCCAAAGACAACCAATCCTTTCTGGTAGTGTTCTTCACAAATGAGTACTGACCTAATAAAGAAGGTAAGCCAAAAAAAAATGCATGTTAACCAGCAGACACAGATAGGTAAAAATCATAAACCCACTAACAATCTCACTTATGTACTAAGTGTCTTACAGCCTCACATATTTATGTGAAGTACAATCATTCACTTCAGCTTAACAGCAATAGTTACCTAACACAATGGCATGGCATACTCAGCCAACATCATCACTGATAACAGACAGGACATCATCACAGAACTAACACAGTACAACACAGTACTAGAGATCGAACAAAACAGACACAGAGATAATAAGTAGACGGGCCTCCGTTGCTTCAACGACCGATTCGACACCACCGTTGCTTCAACGACCGATTAGACACCCACTCTCCACTCAATCTCCTCACGAACGATGCACGCCTAGTTTGGAATTATGAACATTCGCTTAATACCACGGATGAAGACGACGCCGACCTCTGCGTACCCCTTCTCCGCGTGCTGCTTCAGGCAGTCCTGCTCCATGTCCACCAGGTAGTTGATGTGGTCGATGCCGCCCTCAAGTGTCGCTCGGAGCTTGGGGTTGTCGGCGAAGTCGTCGTCGCTCATAGGAGGCATCTTACGCATCGGACGTGCCTTGACCCTCGCGATGTGCGACTCCGGCACCCTCTCCTTGGTCACCTCCGCCGCCATGGCACTCCTCGTCACCTCTGCCATGGCCCTCTCAGGCGTTCTGTCGTGTTTGTGTTTGGTAGAGACAAGGACCGGTCGCAATATATTAGCCCCCGCAACACTAGGCTATCGAGGTCCTTTCCTTGTCGGCACCGGACTCCGAGTTTCGACTCCGATCCTTCCTCCTCACGCGTGCCGCTGATTCCGTTGCGGAAACGGATCCCCTCACAACCTGATTGTGTTTGCGTATAGTAGTATATGTGTGAGGACATGTGCCTGACAGTCTGATTAGACAGGGAGGCTGACACGATCACGCTGGACGGCTGGATTACATTCTGCTCGCGGCGTGCGAGCGCCAGGCCGGCCGCAACCCCGGACAGACAGCTCAAGATTCCGGCCCACGGGCGTACGTCCCGCCAACCAGCCACCCGTCGTCCCATCTCCGCCGCCTCGCTGGCACGCCACCAACCGGCCCGGCGGACCCGAGGCTGCGTGCAACCGATCGCACCGCCATAAACTCCCACCCGCATCTCGCGCACCGATCACTCCACTCCCTCAGTGTCACTCGCCTAGCTGCACAGAGCAAACACACAATGCAGCATAGCGCCGCCCACCTCCTGGCCGCCGCCGTGGCGTGCCTTGTGCTGGCTCCATCCGCGCACGCGCAAGGGACATCCGGCGCCGGGGCGATGCCGTCGTGCGCGGCGAAGCTGATGCCGTGCGCGGGGTACCTCAACTCCACGTCCACGGCGGCAGCGCCCGCGGCGGCCTGCTGCGGTCCGCTCAGGGACGCGGCGGCCAACGAGACGGCGTGCCTGTGCGCCATGCTGCTCAACAGGGCCGCGCTGCGGGCGTTCGGCGTGGCGCCCGAGCAGGGCCTCACCCTCGCCAAGCGATGCAACGTCACCACCGACGCCTCCGCCTGCACCGCCGCCGCCGGAGGTAAGCGCTCTATTAGATCGCGTGTCGTCGTCAGTCGTGTGCAGCATCATATGATTGAATGAGTACATACATTTTACGCTAAGTACTCTTGTTAATTAGTACAAAACAAAACTCCATGTGGAGAGATTTGGATCTCATTGGCCTGTTACCAGCAAGATCATAGCCTGTCGTGTGATAGCTAGATCCTTGCAGTTCATCTTCTGATCACGGCTTAGATGACAAGTTCGTGTCACTAGTTATTATTAATTGATACATATATAATTACATCTAGTTGTATGTAGCACACTGTGATGGTGCTGAACCTGAATGATGTCGATCTCATTTTTCTACCAGGCGCATCCACTGGCGGCAGTACTGCTGCATCTTCAGCGTCCACTGGCAGCGCTTCTTCTTCAGGTACTGCTGTGCTGTCACTTCACTGCTAACTGCTACTACTACACACAGTTACCTAAAGAGAGGTTCACTGCTTGATTATAGGAAAAACCTCTGCGTGTATTGTTCTCGTGTTAGCCCAGTTAGAGGCGTTTGTAGAGAACCCTGAATGCGTGAAGTGTTCCCTTCGGGTGGAACTGCCTGGGGAGACGATAGGGCCAGAGTCTTGTGTGTGATTGGCTGGGGATAGTGTGGGAGGAGATCGGGTTAGCCTGGTTCTGAAGCGAGTTAGTGATGCATACGGTGAGTACCGAGTAGGATCAACACAAGCATAAGTACACGCACCGGCAGAATAGTTTGGTCTCGCCAGCCTTGCATAGATCCTGTGAATTAAATATCCGCACGCATAACCGCACGCATCTCACTAATAATCATGCACTTTAACTCATAATCACGCATCTAATAATCAAGTGTCGCTCTCGTCATACAGTAGGTTTGCATATTTAATCCTATTGTATAGTGACAAATAGTAGCCTCGAATATTTAATACTCTCACACGCATCCTCATACTAATATTATATTGCATTGCATAGTATCCTGAATAGTGCTTGAATATAATTACCTGAGTCACTCACGGGTGAGTGCTCTATTCATATTCCCGAATTTGAATAGTGCCACGAATTTAAACAGTAATAATTATTTTGAATAGTGCTGTGAATATTAACTCGAGAATTATAAAATTTGAATTTTAAATTCAAATAATTCCCAAAAATTTTCCATATTATATATATATATATATATATATATATATAGGGTGCACTTTTTATACACCCAGTGTAACTACACCCACATGCAAATACACACACGCAAGGATGAGCCGGTCGGCACGCACCTTGTTAACGGGGCGCACTGGAGGTAGCGGGTACCAATGGAGCGTGCGTGCGTGCGTTAATCCAGGACAACGCGATTCACGGCGGGATTCGTTGCGCGTGGCGCATGGCCGTTTAATACTTTGTTTTTTTAATATGTACATATGTGGTATATCTAGTAGGTTTTTAAAGTATGCACATGGTTTCTTTTTTTCTTCCGGTGTAGATACTTCCGGCGGCGATCGTATGTACATATTCATATGAAAGTCACTCACATGGTTTCTTTTTTTTTTTCATAAAAACAATTATAAACACAGTATGAACAAATACTTGACAGGCAACGTACTTGCATTAGGCCATCATATCGTGACTTGACGTCGTACAGATAATTAATTTCAGCGCATCTAATATGAAGTGTTCCATCGTTCAATATCAGTGGGAATGAAACCATGTATAAATGAATACTCAAATATGGACCTAGCTAAGTATGCATGCATACGCCAAGATTTAGATAGTATAACTGCATACTAACAGCATGATCCAAGTATGTGTACATACATTCACGTAGGCATGTATTCATACTTAGTATATGCACATACGTGTCCATATACTATTTTTTAAAAGAACGTACGCATGTATTCATACTTAGTACATGCACATACTTCTTCATATACTTTTAGTATATCTATATACTTTGGGAGTATATCTATATACTTAGGGGAATATTAATATATCCATATACTTTCGGAGTATATTCATATACTTGGGGGATTATTTTAGTATATCCATATACTTTGGGAGTATATATCCATATAATTGTACCTTTTTTTCCAGAACAAAAATTGATACAGTATGTGTAGATACACGACTTGTATATACGTAGTAGTAGTATGGACTAATACTTCCAGTTTAATAGTATAAACAAATGGTACATACGTATAATTTTTTTTGAAAAGACATACGTATGAATTGATACTACTGAACATCATCGGTGAAACTGGCTCAGGTTGCCACCCAGCCAAGAAGCCTTCTAGAGCCGAACGGCCACCGCCGCCGCCATGAGATCGATCTCTTCTTTAATTAAAACACTTGCTGTACTGATATGAGGGGATATACATATATGTACGTATATACACTTGCTCTATTGATATATGTATATGGACATATAGCTTAATTAAAAAGTATGAACCCATACTACTACCGTCCATGCAGTTTTGAAAAGGTCCCATGCATGCGGGCATGCAGTTTTGAAACGCTGCGGCTGTACGTGTGAGTGTGTAGCGCCTAGATGGATGCGGTGTGGATCCAGTGGTTAGTTTGAAACCTGATTAGTGGAGGGAGTAACTACACCTAGGGTGTAGGAAAAATTTACCCTATATATATATATATATATATATATAATACCACACACACTATAAATTACTGTATAAATATTCGGTATGTTATTCAAAACACTTGGTAGAAATTCGGGTTCAAAAATCAAATTTTATAATTTTTGAGTTACTATTCATAGCACTATTCAAATTCAAATGTTACTATTCAAATACGTGGCACTATTCAAAATAATGAGTGCTATTCAAATTCTGAATTAAAATAGTGCAAGGGCACTTCACCTTGAGTGGGTTGAGTGGCTCTGGCACTTTCAAACTTTGCTACTATTTAGACACTATTTGTGGCACTTCTCGTGGGAAATTTTTGGTAAGTGGATGGATGCAGAGATGTGAGTGCGTGATTATTAGTGAACGTTATTAGTGAATATATGAGTGCGCGTATGCGGGATATGTATGCGTGCAAAAATTCATAGGATCTTTACAAGGTTGGCGAGACCAGACTTTCTGCCTACACGTGCGACTATGCTTGTGTTGATCCTACTCGGTACTCACCGTATGCATCACTGACTCGCTTCAGAACCAGGCTAACCCAGCCTCCTCCCAAACTAACCCCAGCCAAGCTCACACAGGACTCTATCCCTATCGTCTCCCTAGGCAGTTCCACCCGAAGGGAACAGTTCTCGCTTTCAGAGTTCTCTACAAACGCCTCCAACTGGGCTAACACGATAACAATACAAGCAGAGGTTTCTCCTATAGGGTCCCTAGCATAGAGACTTCGCCCCATATGAACCAGCTTAAAGGCAAGCAGGGAATCAAACAGAAAAACTCAGTCCATTTCACAGAGCAAGCTTACATACGGTTTTCCCTTTCGGGAAACCCCAAGCACTTAGCACAAACCTGATTACCTTACAAGCAGGAGAGGATCGCGAGGATGTCCGTCACAAGCTAATTTACAGGTAGTGGGATTATACAGTGGTGGTGGATTCTAAAATATTCGCGATGGCTCACTAAGTTAGAGGTGCTCTGAGGTAGTGCTCTTCATGAGATCTTGGAGAGTGGAGTTTCGTCGTTGTGGGTGCCGATGATGTGCCGATCCGGATGTGAGAGGCCATGTCAAATGCAGGAGGCTGGCTTCTCATTTTATAGAGCAAGAGGAGCCTTCTGGAGTCCTTCGAGGATAAGTCTTCAGGCTTCTGAAGTGTCCTTGAGCTGAGCTGTCCTTCGTCTTCAATTATCATCGTCATGGTTATCTTCTGGCGAGTCTTCGAGATGAAAGCGACATCTTGCCGACTGGCTTCATCGTCATCAGATGCATGGTCTTCGATAATTGACTTGTACTATTGCTTGACGGTGACACTCCGTCTTCACTTCTCATGAGGATTCTGAGAGTCTTTTAATAATTGTCTACAGTAGCAGATCTTTTATCTTATTTATTCATATGCATTGTCTTCAAACATATTTTTGAAACATAATATAAGCATGCCAGGAAATAAATATATAAGCATGCCAGGAAATAAATTGATGTTTGCAACATCAATTCTTCGGGCGTGGAAGGCCATAGCCTATACCCAGTGAATATTTTTCAAAAATAATGATAATATCATTGAATAAAATAAAAATAAAAAGATCGTCCCATGATAATTGAAGAGAATGTCACCATCAAGCAGCAGTGTATGCCAATTATCAAGGCTATGCACTCAGAAGATATAATCAAAGACGATGCATGCCAGAAACATTTTGTTGAAGTCATGACAAGCGTCGCTGTCATACAGCAGTAAAGATCAAGACGCTGAGTCTTTATCCTTCAGAAGGGAGCCATGCATGCACGACATCAATAATTGAAGACTCTGCCACGAAGCCTCTCCAGAAGATAATAGTTAATGCCACCTCAGAACTAAAGGACAGTGCGGATAAGCGAGAAGGCTGAAGAGTTATCCAAGGCAGACATATCCAGAAGCTCCAGAGCACTCCTCTCGTTCTATAAAACGAGACGGACGACACCCACATTCAGCATTGATCATCACCGGGAAGTCATCACGAAGAAAATTGCCATACACACCACCCACACTCCACATGCAAAGCAGGATCTCAGAGTCCTTCTGAAGATCAAGCAAACACCACGAATAAGTTTAGAATCCCCTACTACCACTGTATAATCCCACTACCTGTAAATTAGTTTGTAACGGAGGTCCTCGCGATCCTCTCTAGTTTGTAAGGTAATCAGGTTTGTGCTAAGTGCTTGGGGTTTCCCGAAAGGGAAAACCGTATGTAAGCTTGCTCTGTGAAATGGACTGAGTTTTTCCGTTTGATTCCCTGCTTTCCTTTAAGCTGGTTCATATGGGGCGAAGTCTCTATGCTAGGGACCCTATAGGAGAAACCTCTGCTTGTATTGTTCTCGTGTTAGCCCAGTTGGAGGCGTTTGTAGAGAACTCTGAAAGCGAGAAGTGTTCCCTTTTGGTGGAACTGCCTGGGGAGACGATAGGGATAGAGTCTTGTGTGTGCTTGGATGGGGTTAGTTTGGGAGGAGACCGGGTTAGCCTGGTTCCGAAGCAAGTCAGTGATGCATACGGTGAGTACCGAGTAGGATCAACACAAGCATAGCCCCACGCGTCGGCGTAATAGTTTGGTCTCGCCCGACCTTGCAAAGATCCCGTGAATTTTAATCCCGCATACATACGCGCGCACCCATATTCACGCACACATCGCTATCATCTTTGAATATCCATACGCATACTTCATCAATTATCCATCGAAGTGCTCCAAATAGTAGCAAAAATTTGCTAATTAAGAACATAATAATCAAGCACTCATTTTGCACTCACTCACGAAGTGCCTTGCCTGATGAAGCATAGTAGAAATATTTGAAGTGCACGAGCCACTCCAGCGTGAAGTGCTCTTGCACTATTTATATTCAAATTTTAATAGTGCCGATATTTTGAATAGTGTCATGAATTTGAATAGTAACACTTGAATTTGAATAGTGCTATGAATAGTAACTCGAAAATTATAAAATTTGATTTTTCGAACCGAATTTCTACCAAGTGTTTTGAATAACTATTCGGTATATTATTCAAAACACTTGGTAGAAATTCGGTTCGAAAATCAAATTTTATAATTTTCAAGTTACTATTCACAACACTATTTAAATTCAAATGTTACTATTCAAATTTGTGATACTATTCAAAATATCAAAGCACTATTAAAATTCAGAATATAAATAGTGCAAGAGCACTTCACGCGGGAGTGGCTCAGGCACTTCAAATATTTCTACTATGCTACACTATGCAAGGCACTTCGTGAGTGAGTGCAAATTGGGTGCTTGATTATTATGTTCTCAATTAGCAAATTCTTGCTACTATTTGGAGCACTTCTGATGTATAATTGATGAAGTATGCATGCTGGATATTCAGTGATAGCGATGCGTGCGTGAATATTCGTGAGTGCGTGATTATTATTGAATAGATTAAGTATATGCAGTGGTGAATATTATATGCGCGATGCGGATTATGAAAAATCACAGGATCCTTGCAGGCTGGCGAGACCAAACTTTCTGCCTAACGTGCGGCTATGCTTGTGTTGATCCTACTCGGTACTCACCGTATGCATCACTGACTTGCTTCAGAACCAGGCTAACCCGGTCTCCTCCCAAACTAACCCTAGCCAAGCTCACACAGGACTCTATCCCTATCGCCTCCCCAGCAGTTCCACCCGGCGGAACACTTCGCTTTCGAGTTCTCTACAAACGCCTCCAACCGGGCTAACACGAGAACAATACAAGCGGAGGTTTCTCCTATAGGGTCCCTAGCATAGAGACTTCGCCCCATATGAACCAAATTTTAAAGGAAAGCAGGGAATCAAACGTAAAAACTCACCGTTTCACAGAGCAAGCTTACATACGGTTTTCCCTTTCGAGAAACCACAAGCACTTAGCACAAACCTGATTACCTTACAAGCAGGAGAGGATCGCGAGGACCTCCGTCACAAGCTAATTTACAGGTAGTGGGATTGTACAGTGGTAGTAGGGGATTCTAAACTTATTCGTGGTGTTTGCTTGATCTTCAGAAGGACTCTGAGATCCTGCTTTGCATGTGGAGTGTGGGTGGTGTGTATGGCAATTTTCTTCATGATGACTTCCCGGTGATGATCGATCGATGCTTTGAATGTGGGTGTCGTCCCGCCTCGCTTTATAGAACGAGAGGAGTGCTCGAGCTTCGGATATGTCGCCTTGGATAACTCTTTCACCTTCTCGCTTATCCGCGCCGTCCCTTTAGTTCTCGAGGTGGCATTAATCGTTATCTTCGGAGGAGAGGCTTCGTGGCGTAGTCTTCAATTATTGATGTCGTGCATGCATGGCTCCTTCGAAGGATAAAGACTCAGCGTCTTGATCTTTACTTCAGTTGTATGATAGCGACGCTTGTCATGACTTCAACAAAATGTTTTTGGCATGCATCGTCTTTGATTATATCTTCTGAGTGCATAGCCTTGATAATTGGCATACACTGCTGCTTGATGGTGACATTCTCTTCAATTATCATGGGACGATCTTTTTATTTTTATCTTATTCAATGATATTATCATTATTTTTGAAAAATATTCACTGGGTATGGGGTATGGCCTTCGACGCTCAAAGAATTGATGTTGCAAACATCAATTTATTTCCCGGCTTGCTTATATTATATTTTTATTCCCCGACCAAATTGTTGATAATACCTTATCAACATATGGAATATATATTCACCGGTATTAAATTTCAAATATATTAATTCTTGGCATTATTCTATATCCTCAAAATCGATTTATCGGATTCGGTGGTCGACCATGACCACGGATATCCATCATATTTTCATCTAGCATATCATTATTATTATCTTCTTCATTATTCTCATAATTAGATATATTTATATTCATCCTTAAATCATAATCTTTCTTTATGTATTCCTTATCATCTTTTTTTTTATTTTCTTCATATTCCCGTGTACAGATTGAAATTTTTCATTTATGTCTTGCCTTGCTTCTGCTTAAACTTCTTCTTTTATATTCTTCTTTAATTGAGAAATTATAGCTTCTAGCCTTTCTTTTATTTTTTTCTCAATAATATCTTTATTCAATATATCTTTTTTTTTTGTAACCTCTTTATACGAGGGAACTCTTAATGATCCAAATTTTCCGGGGTATTTGCTCTGGTCATATTGATCTTATTCTCATTTATTTTTTTATGCTTTTGAATATAGTCTTTTGCTTCCGGCTCTATAAAGTAATTTATTCCTATTAATCTTCTTGCCCATGATAAGGCTTGATCAACTTCAGAATATTTTTTCCATTGTATACCCCCTTCATTCTTTCTCTCTATTTTTTGAGCTATAATTTCTTCATATGATGTATAAATTCCTAGCCTCACTCCTTCATATATAACATACAAAGGTTTCTCTTCTTTATATTCAGGTGATATTTTTTATTACATTTTCCCATTCATCATATGAAAATATTACGCCAAAGCTATTTAATATTGCCAACATATAACCTTTATCTTCCCTTCTATTATTATATTGATACCAAAAATTATCTAATATACATTCTTGAACATTATCTAGGATAACGAGATTTTTGGTTTAAAGTTAAAGGTATTTGGTGAAAAGATTCTTAACTTATTATCATTTTCAAAATGGTAAAATTCATTTTCATATGGACTAGGGCTTGATCCCCTCTTCATTCCCGCAAAACGGATGATCGTGAAAATATATGTCGGGTAAAATATTATCCTTCCCTTTGATATGCTCAAATATAACTTTATAACCATTTCCAGTAATAATATCCTCAAACAAAACCCATCTTCTTGTTGAGCTTTTCTTGCTATTAACTTTATTATAATATTTACATATAGCTTCACAGTTTGTCCTTATTGTAAATTCTTTGAATCCTAAATATAATCTAAAAGCATTTATAGCATTGATAAGCTGCTAGAATTTCTCTGTCATTATTATTTATTACTTTTAACTTATATTTACTTGAAGCATATCTACATATTTTTTCTTCTAACTTTAATGAATATTTGCTAGGCCTTTGCTTAAGTATAGCACCCCATCCTAATTCTGATGCATCTGTTTCTATAATAAAGTAATTATCTTCCAATGGTAAATCTAAGGGTTTTAAATCTTTAACTTTTTCTTTTATAATTCTTACTAGCTTTATATCTTCAGAGTTAAAATATTTTTTTGCCCATTTTTCCTTAGTTTAGCATACAAGGGTCTAGCTAACTTTGCTAAATTCTCTATATGATTTAAATAATTTACTATACCTAAAAAAATTGTTGCAAAGTCTTCTTATCATTCATGACATCAGGAAATTGTAAAATTTTCTTTGCAATATGATCTTGTAGATGAATTTTTCCATCTCCTATTTCATGTCCTAAAAATTTATCTTTTCTTTGCAAATTTCCATTTTTCTCTTAGAAAGTATTAACCCATGCTGTTCTACCTTTCTAAAGAATGTTTCAAGATGTGCTATATGCTCTTTGTAAGATCTTGAAAAGATTAAAATGTCATCAATATAAACTATTATAAATTCTTGATTTTCATTAAATATATTTTACATTTTCCTTTGAAATAATGCAGGGGCATTCTTTAATCCTAAAGGCATTACTATCCATTCAAAATGACCTTGAGGACATGTGAAAGCAAATCCACTCTATTGATTCTTCTGCCATTTTTACTTGCCAAAATCCAAATTTTTAAGTTAAATTTTGAGAAATATTTACAGCCTTGTATTCTATTTATCCATTCTTGTTTATTTGGGATATTATAACCATCATCTATAGTGTTATCATTTAGTCTTTTATAATTAATAACCATTCTTGATTTTCCTCTAGCTATTTCAAAGATGATTTCTAACTATAAAAGTCTGCGATCTATGGGGACTTCGACTTTCTCTTATTGCTCTTAGCTTTAGTAGTTCTTCTATATGCATTTTAAATTCAGCTATATCTTTAGGTGTTGCTTCTATAGGATTAGTCTTAATTATGTAATTTGAGTTTATTATATTAATTTTACATGTTATACCATTCTTATCCCAATGCTTCATTGGTATTTCTCCAATTATTTGGATATCTTCTAATCTTTGAACTATTTTATCTATGTCTTTTTTAAACTTTATGTCTCTATACCAATTGGGCGCTAGAGATTGTAAACTAAAGCATTCTATGCATGTATTTGATATATAAAAATCTTTTATATTTTCACCTAACTCTTCATCTTTATAATTATCGGGTCCTTTAATTTCTAAATTAGAACTTATATTTTTTTCGCACTTCATTATATATGGAATATTATCTTGATAAGGTACAAATGTAATTCCTTGTTCATGTATTATTGTTGTTTGCACAGAAAAATTGTAAAAATCTTAGACCTAACAACATATCAATATTTATCCTGGATAAATCTCTTATTGTGATCTCATATATTATATACTTTGTATTATTTATTTGTACTTCAACATTATAAGCTATTTGATTATGAAATCTTGTTATTCCGGACATATCAGTAGACATTTCGCTTTATCTTGATCTATTGTATGGACTATTTACGGGCATCTTGTAAAATATTTATCATGTATTAAATTTTTTGTGCAACCAAGTATCTAATAGAGCTATTGTTTTGTAAGTGATTGTAGGTGTTAAGTTTAATTTTACAGGTATTCTTATACCTACTATTTCTTTGAATGGTAACTTAACTATGTATTTACTACCAAAATTTCTTATGGCTTCTTTTAATTGCATAGTTTTATCATTTTTTGTGGTTGACACGCTTGATCTATTAGTTCAAGATTACCAATAACTTTTTCTTGAATTTTATTTACTTCATTAAATTCTATCTTAGTTCTTAATTCTTCTAATTCTCGCTTCTAAATTATTTATTCTATTTTCTAAATTTCTAACTCGCTTGCTAAAAATCTATTCTCTGGTTCTATTTCTACTTCTTGTCTCCATTTCGATTATTTATTGCTAAGCGTGAAACACATGCTTGTTTTAAACATTTACTTGCATGTAGCTCTATTGTCTTGACTAGGATAGAATATGCAGAGAGTACACTTTATATTATAGTCACCTCTACCTTTTACCCAATCATGTACACAACTATCTTGATCTATTAATTCAGTTTTTAATTCTACGAAACATTAATATTATTAGTTATTATATCTAAACCTTCCATAGCATTATCCGTTTGTATAATTCTTCATCACCTAAGGAGTTTATAAAATCATAATTATTTTCAAAGATTATATTCATCTTCTTCGTAACTTTCTAATAACAATTTATTATTAATTTCCTATTGCTCATCTTCACTTATATTATTATTATGTTTGCACCACATTTTTAACTTTATGATTATCATTGTTATTCATAACATCATCTTGTTTCTTTATTATAATCGGTATTTTAGAATATTTACTCTGTAATTCTTTCTCCTTCTTAATTTGATTGAGTCTATATATTTCCCTTGTAAAGTAAACCTCTTTTTTTTTTCTTATATCATTCCATTTGCTTATTCCTGTTGTGAAATATTCATTAGGAATATTTTTTTAATTTTTGTTCATAGTATTGAATTTGGCCATCAATTCTTCCATTATGAACTAGGTATTTAACCTGCATCTTGTCAAAATTTTATATTTTACTATATTTTGTTAATCACTTTAAATTTTATTAACTTTGAATCCGATACCACACACACTATAAATTACTGTATAAATATTTGGTATATTATTCAAAACACTTGGTAGAAATTCGGGTTCGAAAATCAAATTTTATAATTTTCAAGTTACTATTCATAGCACTATTCAAATTCAAGTGTTACTATTCAAATTCGTGACACTATTCAAAATATCGGCACTATTAAAATTCGGAATATAAATAGTGCAAGAGCACTTCACGCGGGAGTGGCTCAGGCACTTCAAATATTTCTGCTATGCTTCACTATGCAAGGCACTTCGTGAGTGAGTGCAAAATGGGTGCTTGATTATTATATTCTTAATTAGCAAATTCTTGCTACTATTTAGAGCACTTCCGATGGATAATTGATGAAGTATGCGTGCGGGATATTCAGTGATAGCGATGTGTGCGTGAATATGGGTGCGCGTATGTATGCGGGATTAAAATTCACAGGATCTTTGCAAGGCTGGCGAGACCAAACTATTCTGCCGACGCGTGGGGCTATGCTTGTGTTGATCCTACTCGGTACTCACCGTATGCATCACTGACTTGCTTCAGAACCAGGCTAACCTGGTCTCCTCCCAAACTAACCCCAGCCAAGCACACACAGGACTCTATCCCTATCGTCTCCCTAGGCGGTTTCACCCGAAGGAACACTTCTAAGCTTTCGAGTTCTCTACAAACGCCTCCAACTGGGCTAACACGAGAACAATACAAGCAGAGGTTTCTCCTATAAGGTCCCTAGCATAGAGACTTTGCCCCATATGAACCAGCTTAAAGGAAAGCAGGGAATCAAACGGAAAAACTCAGTCCATTTCACAGAGCAAGCTTATATACGGTTTTCCCTTTCGGGAAACCCCAAGCACTTTGCACAAACCTGATTACCTTACAAGCAGGAGAGGATCGCGAGGACCTCCGTTACAAACTAATTTACAGGTAGTGGGATTATACAGTGGTAGTAGGGGATTCTAAACTTATTCGTGGTGTTTGCTTGATCTTCAGAAGGACTCTGAGATCCTGCTTTGCATGTGGAGTGTGGGTGGTGTGTATGGCAATTTTCTTCATGATGACTTCCCGGTGATGATCGATCGATGCTGAATGTGGGTGTCGTCCGTCTCGTTTTATAGAACGAGAGGAGTGCTCTGGAGCTTCTGGATATGTCTGCCTTGGATAACTCTTCAGCCTTCTCGCTTATCCGCGCTGTCCTTTAGTTCTGAGGTGGCATTAACTATTATCTTACGGAGGCTTCGTTGCGAGTCTTCAATTATTGATGTCGTGCATGCATGGCTCCCTTCTCGAAGGATAAAGACTTCGGCGTCTTGATCTTTCGGCGTATGACAGCGACGCTTGTCATGACTTCAACAAAATGTTTTACGGCATGCATCGTCTTTGATTATATCTTCGAGTGCATAGCCTTGATAATTGGCATACACTTCTTTGCTTGATGGTGACATTCTCTTCAATTATCATGGGGCGATCTTTTTATTTTTATCTTATTCAATGATATTATCATTATTTTTGAAAAATATTCACTGGGTATGGGGTATGGCCTTCGACGCTCAAGAATTGATGTTGCAAACATCAATTTATTTCCCCGGCATGCTTATATATTTATTTCCAAGGCATGTTTATTTCCTCGCCACCATCGTATTTATTTCCCGGCATGTTTATATCCACCATCGTATAAATATATAAGCATGCCAGAAATAAATTTTTCAAGCATGCCAGGAAATAAACATGCCTTGGAAATAAATATATAAGCATGCCAGGAAATAAATTGATGTTTGCAACATCAATTCTTCTGCGGCGGAAGGCCATACCCCATACCTAGTGAATATTTTTCAAAAATAATGATAATATCATTGAATAAGATAAAAATAAAAAGATCGTACTCATGATAATTGAAGAGAATGTCACCATCAAGCAAAGAGTGTATGCCAATTATCAAGGCTATGCACTCGAAGATATAATCAAAGACGATGCATGCCGTAAACATTTTGTTGAAGTCATGACAAGCGCCGTCATACGCCAAAGAAAGATCAAGACGCTGAGTCTTTATCCTTTAGAAGGGAGCCATGCATGCACGACATCAATAATTGAAGACTCGCCACGAAGCCTCCGTAAGATAACAGCTTAATGCCACCTCGTAACTAAAGGACAGCGGGATAAGCGAGAAGGTCAAGAGTTATCCAAGGCGCATATATCCGTAAGCTCCAGAGCACTCCTCTTGTTCTATAAAACGAGACGGACGACACCCACATTCAGCATCGATCGATCATCACCGGGAAGTCATCACGAAGAAAATCGCCATACACACCACCCACACTCCACATGCAAAGCAGGATCTCAGAGTCCTTCTGAAGATCAAGCAAACACCACGAATAAGTTTAGAATCCCCTACTTCCACTGTATAATCCCACTACCTGTAAATTAGTTTATAACGGAGGTCCTCGCGATCCTCTCCTGCTTGTAAGGTAATCAGGTTTGTGCTAAGTGCTTGGGGTTTCCCGAAAGGGAAAACCATATGTAAGCTTGCTCTGTGAAATGGACTGGGTTTTTCCGTTTGATTCCCTGCTTTCCTTTAAGCTGGTTCATATGGGGCGAAGTCTCTATGCTAGGGACCCTATAGGAGAAACCTCTGCTTGTATTGTTCTCGTGTTAGCCCAGCTTGGAGGCATTTGTAGAGAACTCTGAAAGCGAGAAGTGTTCCCTTCGGGTGGAACTGCTTGGGGAGACGATACGATAGAGATAGAGTCCTGTGTGAGCTTGGCTGGGGTTAGTTTGGGAGGAGACCGGGTTAGCCCGGGTTCCGGTCGGCTGATGCATACGGTGAGTACCGAGTAGGATCAACACAAGCATAGTCGCACGTGTAGGCAGAAAGTCTGGTCTCGCCAACCTTGTAAAGATCCTGTAAATTTTTGCACGCATACATATCCCGCATATGCGCACTCATATATTCACTAATAACGCTCACTAATAATCACGCACTCACATCTCTGCATCCATCCACTTACCAAAAATTTCCCACGAGAAGTGCCACAAATAGTGTCCAAATAGTAGCAAAGTTTGAAAGTGCCGCGAGCCACTCAATCCACTCAAGGTGAAGTGCCCTTGCACTATTTTAATTCAGAATTTGAATAGTACTCATTATTTTGAATAGTGCCACATATTTGAAGAGTAATATTTGAATTTGAATAGTGCTATGAATAGTAATTCGAAAATTATAAAATTTGATTTTCGAACCCGAATTTCTACCAAGTGTTTTGAATAACATACCGAATATTTATACAAAGAATTTATAGTGTGTGTGGTATCGGATTCAGTTAATAAAATTTAAAGTGATTAACAAAATATAGTAAAATATAAAATTTTGACAAGATGTTAAATACCTAGTTCATAATAGAAGAATTAGATGGCCAAATTCAATACTATGAACAAAAATTAAAAAATATTCCTAATGAATATTTCACAGTAGGAATAAGCAAATGGAATGATATAAGAGAAAAAGAGGTTTACTTTATAAGGGAAATATATAGACTCAATCAAATTAAGAAGGAGAAAGAATTACAGAGTAAATATTCTAAAATACCAGTTATAATAAAGAAACAAGATAATGTTATGAATAACAATGATAATCATAAAGTTAAAAATGTGGTGCAAAGATAATAATAATATAAGTGAAGATGAGCAATAGAAAATTAATAATAAATTGTTATTAGAAAGTTACGAAGAAGATGAATATAATGTTGAAAATAATTATGATTTTATAAACTCCTTAGGTGATGAAGAATTATGCAATCTGGATAATGCCGTGGAAGGTTTAGATATAATAACTAATAATATTAATGTTTCAGAGAATCAAAAACTAAATTAATGGATCAAGATAGTTGTGTACATGATTGGGTAAAAGGTAGAGGTGACTATAATATAAAGTGTACTCTCTTCATATTCTATCCTAGTCAAGATAATAGAGCTACATGCAAAGAAATGTTTAAAACAAGCATGTGTTTCATGCTTAGCAATAAATAATCAAATGAAGACATGAAGTAGAAATAGAACTAGAGGATAGATTATTAGCAAGCGAGTTAGAAATTTAGAAAATAGAATAAATAATTTAGAAGCAAAATTAGAAGAATTAAGAACTAAGATAGAATTTAATAAAGTAAATAAAATTGAAGAAAAAGTTATTGGTAATACTTTAACTAAGAGATCAAGCAAAGCTAACCACAAAAAATGATAAGACTATGCAATGCAATTAAAAGAAGCCATAATAAATTTTGGTAGCAAATATATAGTCAAATTACCATTCAAAGAAATAGTAGGTATAAGAATACCCTGCAAAAATTAAACTTAACACCTACAATCACTTATAAAACAATAGCACTTTGTTAGATAATTGGTTGCACAAAAAATTTAATACATGATAAATATTTTGCAAGATGTCCGTAAATAGTCCATACAATAGATCAAGATAAAGCGTAAACGTCTATCGATATGTCCGGAATAACAAGATTCCATAATCAAATAGCTTATAATATTGAAGTACAAATTAATAATATAAAGTATATAATAGATGAGATCACAATAAGAGATTTATCCAGGATAAATGTTGATATGTTGTTAGGTCTAAGATTTTTACAATTTTCTGTGCAAACAACAATAATACATGAACAAGGAATTACATTTGTACCTTATCAAGATAATATTCCATATATAACAGAAGTGCGAAAAAATATAAGTTCTAATTTAGAAATTAAAGGACCTGATAATTATAAAGATGAAGAGTTAGGTGAAAATATAAAAGATTTTTATATAACAAATACATGCATAGAATGCTTTGGTTTACAATCTCTAGCGCCTAATTGGTATAGAGACATAAAGTCTAAAAAAGACATAGATAAAATAGTTTAAAGATTAGAAGATATCCAAATAATTGGAGAAATACCAATTAAGCATTGGGATAAGAATGGTATAACATGTAAAATTAATATAATAAACCTAAATTACATAATTAAGACTAGTCCTATAGAAGCAACACCATATATATATATATATGGGTAAATTTTTCCTACACCTGGGTGTAGTTACACCCACCTGCATGCGTGTGTATTCTGTCCTCGTGCACAAATGACGGGTGTCAAGTTGCCTAGCGGGTTAATTGAGTAGATCCGATAACTGATGGCTTGATTATTTCTCTAGGTTTCTTCTCCCCATTTGAATCGGAAAAACACTCGGTGCCACCACAGGAGGTGGCGGCGGCAGCAGCCTCGACCGATCTCATCGGCTCTTGGTCATTCTGGCGGCGGCGGCGCCCATTCCACTTACTCTGCAAGGTCTCTGGTTGCCCCTTCCGATGCACCGCATCTATGGCTGTGACGGAGCCACGACTGCACCGTGTTTCAGCCTGCACAGCCATGGCCGTGACACCCTCCCCCAGGTGGCGAATCCATGGGGCACCCTCCCCGTGTTGGATCTCGTGCGCCGGCAGCAGCTTCACGTGGCGGCGGCGGCGGCGGCCACCCGATGGCAGGTGAGGCCCCCGAGCAGATCCAGTCGACTGCGGCGGTGGATCGGCAAGGGAGGCGTGGCTGGGAGATCGGACGTCCTCTCCGTAGGCATCCTTCCTAGCAAATCCGACACCGACGTCTGCTCCCCTCCCCGGTTGGAGCTGGATGCGACGCCCCTCGATCTCCTCCCCGGACGGTGCAGCTCGCGCAGGCCGCGTACGTATCTGCCGAACAGCTCGCACTGGCCGCGTGCCTATTCTCCGCCGGGCGTGGTCGTGCGGCTCCCCATCTCCCCTTCGCCGGTGTGGTCGTGGGGCCACGGCAGTGCCGGCCCCTGGCCTGTTCCAGTGGCGGCGACATGCATGATCATCGGAGGTGCGTACGTATATCTGCTCGTTACTCTGATTGTGAGTTGTGACGCATGATGATGGTCATGGTCTATCGATCTGGTCTTTTAGCTCATTCTTCCTTACCAGTTTCTATTTTGTTGTCAGGTTGCGCGTGTATACTTCAGATATATGGACGTGTATACTTGCTTGCGAATATGTAATGTGTACATAGTTGCTTCCAGAGTACTGAGTATATATATGGTCCGTATGCGAATGTACACCATCTCTCAAAACAGTATGTGTATATCTCTGTTATAGTATAATAAAAATATAAAATAGTACGTACATATACTCTGTTGTCAAGGAAATTCGATACATATACTAAGTATGAATGCGTACGTGTCAGTGTCGCGACTCTTTGCAAGAAAAGTATATACATATATTAAGTATGAATGCATACGTCCTTCTATAAACTAGCATGGACACTCCGTAGGTATATACCCTTCTCAAATTAGTATGTATATATACACTCTAATACAAAAAGTATGTGTATATACTCTTCTCAAATTAGTATGTATATATACACTCCAACTCCAAGGGTATGTGTATATACTCTATTTCAAAAAGTATGCAAAAGTACTCTGTTCTAAAAAGTATGTGAAGATTCTAAAAAGTATGTGAAGATACTCTATTCCAAAAAGTATGTTATATTGTGTTATAAAATTATGCACAGATCCTACATTCATAAAAGTATGTAAATATACACAGTCCATCTAGGAAAAGTATGCGTACATAATTCTTTTAAAATAGTATGAATAAATACTCCTTTCAAGGAAATAAATATGCGTATGCACACCTTCTACAAGTATGAAATATATGTACACCTTATATGGAAAAAAAGGTACGTGTATATACTCTCACCACATATATACTTCTGACATAATTCACAAAAAAATATATACTTAAAGCACGCGTCCAGCGACTCTAACGAGAATGACGGCAATAAAGTAGGGGACTATATTATTTTATTTTTTATTCCTTAATTATCTCCACCGGCCGGTTATTAGGCACACACTAAACTGGATCCCATTGGAAACATGCGGACCCGTTATTGGCCTTGGTGCTGGCGTAGCTGTAGTGTATTAGAGAGAGGGTGTAGTTACACCCCGGCCAGGTGTATAAAAAGTCTTGACCCTATATATATATAGTATTGATATATATTACCCCCCCGGACCGATTAATATTCACTCCCCGAGCCCAAATGACCGAGCCGGACGCGACCCCCGGCTCCCATCTCGTCCCAGCCGACCACGGGTGTCCCCCGCGTCGCTGCCCCATCCAACGGTCTCCCACCCCCTGCGGTTTCCAAGCTGGTATGCCGATCCGAAGCTCCCCACGATTTCTGCAGTTTCTATTTCCTCGCCCCATCCGTACCACCGTCCACCGCTGCTGCGCCGCTGGCTCCGCCGTGCCGCCAGATCCCGTCGGCTCGGTCCTTCACCTCGCCAGCACTGCCCGTCCATTCCCTCTCCCTACCACCGCTCCGTGCCCGTACCACCTCCCGTTGCCGCCGCCCGTCAAGTATTCCGCATCTGTCACTGCTCCTCTGCCCACAAACCGCCGGCGGTGCTCCTCTACGCACCCGCCGCTGTCGCCGCTCTCAATCCACCCCCGTCGTCGCCGACTATCAACTGTCCGGCGCCCATCCACATCCCTCCTTCATCTGCGCTGCGCTGCCCACCGCATCCCTTCCCCGTTGGCGCCGCCCCCGCCACATCCCACCACCGCCTACCTCAAATCCACCTCCTCAAATCCTCGATTCTCCCCGTTCCTCCTATCTAACATCGGCGCCGGCGTCGGTATTTTCCGCAGCTGGCAGCGCTGCCCAGTTACTCAGCGCCTCCATTCGCCACCTCTTTTCGAGGAGCCCCTTTCCGAGATCCTCCATCCATGGCGCGCTATTGTGGCCTCGAGTGGCGAGCAGAGTTGGCAGATCAGATCCGATCGGCAGCTGGCAGGAGGCCGAGCCACCACGCCCCCTTGCGAGTTTCGAACAGGATGAGCGAGCAGATCGTCAAGGTATGCCTTTTACTCCTCCCTAGCTTGATCTCTTCCCACCTCCATCCAGATGCAACCGATTTTAATTTTTATTTATGCCTCCATCCTCGCCTCTAGCTGGGCCACGGACACAAATGGACGTCGTCGGCTGCCGCGGCACTGGGCGCGGTCGCCATGTCGCTCGGTGGCAGCTTCACCTGACACATGGGCACCGCTTTTCTGCCGCATGCCTGGCTCCTTTGCAGGGTACGGCGAGCCCCTGGACACCAACTCTCCCCTGACTCCGTCACGGCGAGTAGTATCCCACCGTGCATGCTTGCTTGGTCCCAGGTAAATACTTGTGTTCTTCTTTGTAAATCTCATATTCATAGCAATTTCCATTCTTTTTTTATTCAAAAATCAATGTAAGGCTGTCAAATTGGCGTTTTAACTTGATGCTGTATTTATTATTTGCATGGTATATTATATCATTGGACACTTTTCCTTGGACATATATCCTAATTTTCAACTGGTTTATGGACCTCTGTTTCAAAACTCCAATTGTTGCTCTAAAGTTCGCTGGGACACAATGATAGGGAAGATAGTGGAGGTTGGAGGGGGAAAAGACGGAAATGCGTATATGTTGCAGATCTAAAATGAGCATGATTCATTTGTTTTTGCATTCAAGAAAAAATTCAGCATGACTTCAGTCGAGCTGCAGTTCTTTTTTCTTTCCTCTCGAACACACGTCATTGTTTTAAACAAAGAAGTGGTCCTAAATCATGCAGAATTCATGTCTGGGTTCTTTGAATTCATTCGGCTGCAGTTCAAATTAAAATTATGCAGTTAACATCTGTTTTAGAGAATCCTAGTATCCATTCCATTAGCTGTTGGTGGCGCATCCCAGCTTTAGTTGCGTTTCTTTTCTATCTATATTTCATACTTCCTTTTATCCACATTCAAAAGTGTTGATTGATTGATGTTTATGTAGTTATTTAAGAAAGCACAAATCAGTACCTGATTTGTAGGAAAACGTCTCTTTTTTGGGTGCACTATGGACTACACTATGGACGACTGCAGAACTTTGGTGTTAATTATAGAGAGCATCATTTCTTGCTTATTCGGTTTTATTGTCTGCATCTTGCATTCGCTTTTCCCTTTCAAGCCAATTTTATGTTTTCTTTTCCTAAAGGAAAGAACCCTTATGTGGATGGATGCTTTCAATTGATTACCACAAACATAGGTTTCTTCATGGATTAACTCTGATAATCTATTGGAATCATGATATTCTCCATTACATGTGCTATAATAGATTGATTTGGAATTATTTATGGATCTCCTACTCATAATCATGATTACAAAGGTGACTAGGCATCCAAGCAAGAGCTGCGTGTGGACTAGACTGCTTAGTGATCCTGTGCGCTTATAATATTGGCCTTTTTTGTTTTGTTTCGAGTTTTTGCCAGTCACTAACGATGGTTCCAGATTTCTAGTTGATAAATTCCAGGTATAATAGAGTGAAACCCATCCTACTAGCACCAAGGTTGAGTCCAGGTCTAAATATCTAATTTTTTTTGTTGCTTTATGCTTGTATATTATTATCCTATAAATAAGTGGATGCAACAATAGTCACTTGATTGTCATTCATTTTTCAGGCTTATTGATGGTAATTGTAGGCAGATATCATTGCATTGCATGTACCCTGTAGGTACAGTCTTGCTGCATTTTTTAAATTTTTTATGGTCATCCAGTTCCCAGTCCCGTTGCATTTTGTAACGGATTTTCTGCAAATAAATTGCCAATTTGACTTGGGTCTTAGGCTGCTCTTCATTGAGGGATTATGTTGTCTTCATCCTAGTGAACTGAGCAGAGCATGAGATTATCTCTCACTTCTGGATTTTTGTACCACATGTGAGTTGTTGGGTGGGCTTCGGTAACCACGGGTTGCCGTCCCCTTTTCCTGTATTTTAAAACTTCTATCTGCTTAATGAAAAACGCGCTTCGGCGTGATCGCAAAAAAAACTTCTGGATTTTTGTACGAACTGTCTTTGCCAAGATTTCTCCCTGTTTATTTTATACCCTTTATGTCCAGTAATTGGGAATCCCTGGTCATGTGTCCTAGTTGCATTTTTCATTACATAATCTGAAATAATCTTGCACCAAGTTCTCTATCATGCTTAATGTAGCTATATCAAAAGTCTCCTGCTAGCTGGCCAAATAATATACATGATTTCAAATTAGTTTAGGCACTTGATTTAGATGTTTTATGGCTTATATATACTCTTACTGAATAGAGAACGAATGTCAGTGCTATTGAAATTGTGTTTGCCACCTGAGGAGCAAATTAGTAGTAATGTTTGGGGAATATTGTCAATTACATGTGGAACAGTGGCAGTAGTTATCCACTGTCTATCAGCTACTGAGTAGTATCTTGTGGTTCAGATGACTAAGAGCCCATCATTGTGGCGGTTGTTTGCTTCTTCCTGCTATGGATATTCATTGATGTCTCCAGGTTGGCTTTATTAGAGGCTATAATTTATTGGTAAGTCCTTTGTTTCATTGTTTGTTCTTTTCTGTTCAAGCTATTTTATTCTTGATCAATGTTCAGGTTTAAACTCTGTTATTACAAACTCTAGTCCAACCAATATTAGACAAAGCAAACCCTTAATGGAACATTGTTTGTAAAATGTTCACACAAAGTACAAACATGGAAACATTTATTAGCAGTATCGAGTGTCCTTCATGAGTTTTGTCAGAATGCTTTATATAAACTTTTATGTAGTTTCCACTATTGTTTTCACCATTTAAGAAATATTAAATGATAGAGATATTAGCTACTTTGGCCTGAGTGCGCTGGTAATTATTAGAGCCTAATGTGTGATCTACTTCTCCTTCAAATCTGTTTGAGTTTTGAATGCACTTTTAATGGCATGATCTCATCTGCCATTAAAATTGATCTATGATCTGCTCCCCTGGGTAATTCTCTATTTTTTCCTTGTTGCATGAAATGAGCCCAGAGATTGTATTTTTTTGACTGATATTTTTCTTACCAGTTCAGTGTTGCTACAAATTGTCCATTGATTTTTAGTTTCCTACTCTATTTATTTGTAGGACAATACCAGGTTCTGGAGTTTGTACATAGCAATATGAAGATTCCTAGTTTCTTAGCTCAAAATAATCTTTACAATCTGTGTCAACCTGTTTAGAGTACAAACTATAGTAACTTGTTTTATACATATAGTACAGATAGCTGTACATTTAAGTCCCCTAATTTTAAGCAGACCGGCTGACTGCCTCTGCTACCTACTGGCGCTGGGCTCTGTGCAAGTTGCCCCAGGTTGGCCAGTCCTGGTGGCTCTGCCCCCTGATGGCCTCCTTGGAGTTGGTTGCTGTGCCCACCCGATGCTAGATTATCACGATGGTGTCACAAAACCTCGCTTACTTCAGAAATTCATATACGTTGTGAGATTAAGTTTTTATGCTCCAACATTCATCTGCGTTGCATTTTCCAATTTGATTCATGTTTTCTTCCTTTTTTCAGATTTGGAACATCAATGTCCAGTCAGTTAGATGTTCAGGGGGCAACTTTGTCTAGAACCTAGAGAATCCATCAATATTAATTTGCAGGCGTGTTGGAAGAAATGTAAGGTGAGCTGTGGCTGTATTTAGACAATCTATGCTAGTATGTGCATTGCTGGTGGATAATGCAGCATGCTAATGTTCTGTGTTCTCTACCTGTGTCTTCTACTGTTGCTAATTTTGTTCATGTAACTCTAATGGCCCTGTGATAATCTGTGTAGAGTAAAACATTTGTAAATTGAGGATCCATCACTAGCTGAGTCGTTTTTTTAACTTCTATCCTTTCCTTATGGTTCAGCTTATATTACCATTTTCTGTTTCATGGACTGTTTAGAAATTTTACTTCCCTGCACATAAAGATTTTCTGCTTGATGCTTGAAAAGATCATCTTAGTAGTAAACTTGAGCTTTTGTTACCATTGCCTTGCTCTTGCAGGCATTCTTGGTCAGCTTACGTTGGAGAAGAAGTGAGCTTGAAGGGATAGTGCTGCAGCTCATTTTCATCAGGTGCTCTGCATAGTATTCCTAACTGAATTCTGAATTCATACATGCTCTCATGACTTGAAGAATTGTTCTCTGAAACCTGAACTCAAATTGATTATTTTTCTTTAATTTCCTGCTTTTGACAATAAAACTATTATTTACAAACACATTCTGTAGTATGATTCATTAATAAAATTGTAATTGAGTGGATTCACTTATTCAGTTTACTGATGCTGAGACACAAGAGGTAACTATGATTAATTTATTACAGTATTGCTGCTGTGATGTACTAACTGTTGGATTAATTAGCAGCTCCTTTTTTGCTCATACCACCCAGGGCTCATCTTTGAAACAGGGCTCATAATCCTTGGCCTTTTGTTTTGTTTCTAGTTCTTTCAAGTCACTAATGTTCGTTATAGATTTCCGGTTGATCCATTTAGATTAGTATAATACAATACCTTAATTTGGTAACTATGTTTTTCTTTAACCATTTTCTCGAGTATCTACAACCTTGGCTTCAAGGTCCTATAATCGAATTTGGATGGTTAGTGGATGTCGTCTCCATGTATTATGTTTCAGCAATGGATTATATGTCAGAAAAACTATTTCTGTTATATCAGATAATTCAAACAAATATTAGATTTATTTTGTCATTTTCACAATAGCAAATAATTTATTGTGTTTAGACATAGGTAATTTAATATAGTAGCTCTTTGAGATGCAAGCATCAAAGGCTAGCTAAGTGCAAGGGACCTCGACATCAGCATGGACGGTGTGTTGCTTCAAGGTGCATTGTGAGATCACTCTGAGGACCTAAACTAGTTCCTCTATGGTGTGGGCTATACTGTAAGGGCCTGTGTGGAACAAAGGAATAGAAAACACACGAACGATAGGAAACATAGGAATAAGATTGGATAGAAGTGAGAAAATAGAGGAACTCAAAACATAGGAAAGAGATATGTGATAGCATTTGGAATGCAGGAATACAAAACCTTGGAACCGCATAAACTATTAAGACTAATGATATTTTATTAGTAAATCTGATATAGTTTATTAGTATCGCATGACACACAGTCTGTGGACCAGTTCTATTTAGATGGATGTAACATGGGGCCATCAACAAAGGCACCGATGTAGCTGTGTCTTTCGTTCTTATCCTTCTTCTTGTTCTCTCTCCTATGCGAAACTTGTTTTCACCAAGCTTCCTGTATGCACCTGCTAACCTCCATCGCATGCAGTTGTGCCTCGGGCTTCCTCGAAAACTTTTAAGTCCGAGTGGATGTTTTCATTCCTACATTTTGTGGAGGATAGCATGCCATTCCACCAGAATCAAAGGAACCGTTCCTTTGATCCAAACGCCACCTGACATATGCAAAACAAAGGAACTCCTTTCCTGTACAATTCCTACGTGAAACCTGTGTTCCAAACGGGGCCTAAAGTGTAAGTGTGCAATATCGGTGTCGTCGTCTATAGACTGTAAGGTGTATGGCTTATCGTGTTATTACTCATGAAATTCTTTTGACAGGTGAATCAATTGGCAGGCATTAAAGGGGCGAGAGAAGAGGATGTATTAGTTTTGTTTTTTTTTTCTTTCTAATAAAAAAGTAGTATAATTTGGTCTGAGTTGTTGGAACCCAATATTTATTGATTCCAATGAAGGTTACTGAGACAAAAACCCATGTGTATTCAAATTGCAGAGTGTACTGCAATCTTCTCTGGTGATTCATTTATCTAAAAATTATGTTCTTTGTGGAAAAATGGTTTTATGATTTCAAATACGATTTGTTTTATTCATTTACCGTTAAAACCCAAGTTTTATGATCAGTACTGTACCATGCTAAATACATCAACTCACGTCTTTATGTTCCAGTTAGAGACTTTCTTTTGTTGCCTCACCTATTCACTATAAAATAAAATCTACCTTCTAAAAATAATAAACAATAAGCGTTCAACCCTGTTTCTTGGACGTTCACCCATGCTTAAAAACCACAGCCAGGCTAAAAGAAAACCAACCTGAGATGAACAAAAAAAAAGGGGAAAGAATCGGTCAGAGAGGGGCAGAAAAGGAAATGATCCAGAGAAAAAAAAAGGGAAAAAAAAAATCGGCCACAAGAGTAGGATCCCTCGGTGTATGGGCAGTGCCTGCCGCTGGGGCCCCTCTCGGTCTGGCGCGTGGAGTGGGGGTTGCTGCCGCGAGGGGCTTGGCTGGCGCGCAGGGCGCGGTGCCGCGGGGTGCTCGGGGACTGATTAATAATTAGTCCCAGGGGACTAATTATTAGTGCAGCCATATATATATATATATATATATATATATATATTATTTATTTGGTGGACTCCAAGTATCATGACTCTCTCTTGTTTTTGGAGGAAAGAGGTATGGGCTAGCTTTATCTCTTTTCTTTTCTCATACTTTCTTTCTCTTTTTATTTTTATTTTTTGGACGAGTACTGACTTCCTCGTCTTTATTGGGACATTTGTCCATCTTTCTTTTTCTTTCTTTTTTTAGCATAACCCATACTTCTCCTTTTTTGCAACAAGAGTTTTTTGTGAGAGAGCATGATAAAATGAACGGAGTATATTTTTGGTGGATGGAAGGGTGCATGTTGTGCGCAATTCTCGTGAGAATCGGCGTTTATTTCGGGTGCAAGTGAATCTTGATCATGGGCATATGAAAAGAATCTCAACATAGGTTACAACTTTTTTACGAAGGCTCACCATGAAAACAAGTAGCATATGACTAAGGTTTTTCATGAATGCTCATAACATCATGTCATATGGCTCGTGGGATTGTGCATATCATTGAGGGACTTTTGAATTTTGATTTTTGAAAAGAAAACTCTGGATATCAGGTCACTCTAAGAATGATGTCATAGCAAAGTCCATGTCACCATATCATAACTTGCAACTACCTAGATCAGATAAGCTTATACAACCCACATGATTCAGGTTTTTCAAGGTGAAATAAAACTTAGCCACTAAACTCAAATCTTAGAGAAATTTAAGTTATAAACTAGGCACAAATAAATCATAAGACAGAGCAACTATTCATCATTTCAACAGGGGTAGAACTAAACATTTCTACAACACATATATATGGAGTGGAATAAATTTTCTCTCTCTTTTTCTTCTTTCCCTCTTTTTGTTTATTCTCATAACTCATCATTCTTATAAGACAAGAAAATTACTGAATGGAATGTGAGATACGAGTTACCTTTTGTGGGAGTCCTCCCCAAGCTAGCTTTTGTCTTACCTTCGGTTAGGAATGTTGCTAGCTTGCACATGCCATAGCCCGATTCTTGGTTCGTGGCTTCTTTGAGCGTGATAGGGGACACCCCCCCAAGCTTGTCTTGTGATGATCTTGGAAGAACGGGACAACCATTCTTGGGGTTTGAAAGGTTTTATATTTTTTTACATATTTTTTTTTGGTTCACCAAACAAGATCTGATCTCCATTGTCATCTCTAGGACACACCCTCTTGAAGTTGATAATTTCCCCTCGGGGTTAGTCCATATGGTCGACCAAATTCTACACTAGCGGCTCGGTTCAATAATCAAACTCGACTCCATGTCTAATTTGATTAGGGTAGACTTTTTGACCCAAGCACCATGCTTAATTCAAAAAGTCTATGGAAGTATGATCATTCGAATAATCAAAACTTCCAAATCAAAACATACTGGCATAGAGAATGGAAGCATGAATTGAAAACATGATTCATCCAAAGAGGTGAAGACTTCAAAAGGTGAACAAGAGTTTTTTTTTTTTGCAAGGTAACGAAAAAGGATGAGAGTGAAAGGTTCACATTACCTTGTTTTGGTCCTCTCCCAAGCTAGCTCAATGTCCATCGGATCGGGCTGTACCCCCATGCTTTTGGCTTTTCCCCGCATGGTTAGTATATGGTAGATTCACGAGTGGACTTACCATCCTTCGTGATTACCAAATTTCAAAACATATGCAGGAAGGAGCAAAAAGAGCGGCTTGGTTTTTTTTTATTTGAATATTTTATTATAAAGGGAGGACATAAAGGGCTCACCAAACTTTTCATACTCAAACAAGGCTAAGATAAAGATGCAATATAGGTCTAGCCTTGCTTTATCTCCATCATGAAATATCTTAAATGTTTATGACATTAGATCTGGGTTCATTAATCAAATTTCAACATCTTGTCAAAAATTTGATTAAAGGAGGTCATTTTAACCCAAGCACCATGCTTGATTTAAAAGACCTATGGATGTATCACAACTATAACATCATACCGATTGCAACTTGACGGAACTAATTCCAACATATCTGATCCAGTGCAACTAGACCTGATGTGCAACATTGGTTGTGCGCTGGTTTCAACTGAGAGTTGTATACAGATGTCTTAAACGGCAAGTAAAAGTCACTTTTCCTTATCCACCCCGAAGGTTTTTTTTTCCCTCTCTCGCCCCAAAGCCAAACGTCAATTGCAACATCCACGGGACATGCTTGAACCATAGGTCAGAAAATCCACATGAAAAATCAAACCAAATTGTCAACCGCACAATGGGAGGATTGGCGCGAGAAAAGAATTGTGGAGAGGTTGAATAAGACATACATGCTTGATATGCCAACGACCAAAATCGGAAGCACGGGGAGCCCGGCGAGTGCGCCACACGGAAATGGGGCGCAGCGCGGCGCGCGGTGGGGAGAAATCACGGCGGCATAGCGCAATCGACACGGCGCGCGTGGATAGTAGTCCAGATCTTGTTACAACTGGAGTAATTGCAATGTGTCCTACAATTGTAACTCGGATAGTAGTCCAGTTACAACTAATGTAATAAAGTAATCGCTATGTTACTGAAAAACCATTTACAACTTGGATGATAGCCTAATTATAACTAAGGTAATAGGATAGTTTCAGTTGATCATGGCTACATCCTACATGCTTAGTAAAAATCGATTATGGAGGAAAAAGGAGTGACAATGTGAGAGAGTTGTGGGAGAGAGAGACAGAAGAGGAGGAAGGGAGTGTCCACAATTGCAACAACGGAAATAACACGATTGTAACATTCTCCATTTCCGTTTTACAAATCTTTCCTCCTTGCGTAGTCTCAATCAGTATTTGGGAAAAACTTTGTTGCAACACAAAAATGCAAATTGCAGCCTAGTTGATAGCCAATTGCAACAGGTTGATGACCACAGTTGCAACACCCTGTGGCTGGTAAGTTACCATTTGCAACAATGGACTGTCTCTAGTTGCAACACTGCAAGTGACACAATCACAACATGTTGATAGGAAGTGTTGCAACATGTCGACATGGACCTGGTGCGTCGATTTGGTAAAAATACCATTTGCAACAATGGAGTGGCCTAGTTGCAACATTTAAAATAGCACGATTGCAACGTGGTTCATTTCCATTCTACTAATCTTTCCTCCTCGCTTAGTCTTAGTCAAGTATTTGCAAAATCTTTTCTAGAAAAATGCAACACAAACTGCAAATTCTAACTTGGTTAATAGCCATTTGCAACATTGTGATAGACCGCAGTTGCAACAACAGGGTGATAAACACAGTTGTGACTGCAATGCTGGTAAAAACTCCATTTGCAACATTGGAGTGTCCACAATTGCAACAACAGAAAAACACGATTGCAACATTCTCCATTTCCATTTTACAAATCTTTCCTCCTTGCGTAGTCTCAATTAGTAATTGCAAAAAAACCCCGTTGCAACACAAAAATGCAAATTGCAACCTAGTTGATAAACAATTACAACAAAGTTGATGACCACAGTTGCAACACCCCGTGGCTGGTAAGTTACCATTTGCAACAATAGACTGTCTCTAGTTGCAACACTGCAAGTAACACAATTCGCAACATGTGATGACCACTGTTGCAAACACACAAAAAGGGCCGGTAAATTACCATTTGCAACAACAGAGTGTCTCCAGTTGCAACACCTATTGTATACCATTTGCAACATGGCGTATGACTCAATTGCAACCTGGGATGTAAAGCAATTGTAACCTGGTTAATTACCATATGCAATGGAAGTGCTTTCGCTGGTGATCTTTTATGAAACTTATAATCTAAATAATTTATACAGATATAACCTATATTTGAACACATATTGTTGTTTCGAAAATCACAAAAAAGAATGAGAATGCTGGCAACAAATTGTTGCTGTCCACACTTATCGTATACCGTTTGCAACATGGCATATGACACAATTGCAACTTGGGATGTGATGCAATTGCAATTTGGTTAATTAGCATTTGCAGTGGAAGTGTTTTTGATGGTGATCTTTTCTGAAACTTATAATTTATACATATGTAACCTATAATTGCAACACATATTTGTTATTGCTGTAAAAAAACAAAACAAAAAGAATGAGAATGCTGGCAACAAATTGTTGATGTACACACATATTGTATACCGTTTGCAACATGGAATATAGCTCAATTGCAACCTTGGATGTGACGCAATTGCAACCTGGAATATTGGCTAGCAACCAAATCGTCTGCTAGGCGTGCGGAACAAATCCGACGAGTGCGCCGTGTAGATTCAAGGCGGAGTAGCAGCGCGGCGGGATAGAATGTCGGCGGCGCGGGAGCAGATGGGTGGAGCCCACTATACTAAGCGCCGAACCAATCCGCGCGGAATGAGGCGCGAAGCAGACGCGCGGCGGCCAAAGAATCGTTGCGGCGCAACGGCTTCAAGCAACTGCCGGGGCGATGGGGTGGGGCTGTGCGAGGGGAATGGCGGCAGGGCGGAAATTTGGCCGAGCAGACGAACAACGTGGCGAAATCGTGGTGGCGCACTGCTGGGAGGAATCGCGGCGGCACACGCGACTGGAGGCAGTTTTCTCGGCGCACGGGACTGCGAGAGGGACACATATGAATGTGTGGGTTGAGCTCCGATAAAAAAATATAATTAAACTAAATTGCAACAGGTGCCATGGGCCAGTTGCGAAAAAAAGACTAAACCTATTGCTATTATGTGTATGAGAACAGATGCAATGATATAAAAAAGGTGCCCGAAACAAAATATCGACTAAACCAAAAAGCTGATATATACTGAGAGATACCAAAAACTAATATCGACTAATGACCACTACCGAACTTGAATCAAGATTTCTTTTTGTATAGCTGGTAATGTTACTATTTTATGAATTTGTTTAAGTGGCTTTCATTATTTATGAATTTTATATTAGTATTTAAAAAGTAGCTTTCAGTATTCAATCAGTATTTTGTGATCATTAGACTCTTTTGCCAGACCATATGCAAACTCAGCGACAACTTCCAATCTCCCTCAATTCTTCATCATGTTATTTCCCAGATCAGCATGTCAAATACATTCAGTATATTCAGTATTTACAAGAGATGCATTAGCACTACAAGAGATGCATTCAGTATTCTCTATATTTTATTTACTCGCTAGTTGGGCAGCTGGAGCCTGAAGCTGCTTATTTACTGCCGAGTTTTCTTTTCTTTTGGTCAGCGTTTCAGAGTTTCAGTAGCATTTGGACATTCAATATTGAGCATTCTTCAGCTAACTTCTATGTCGAAGATCCAATCAGCATTCAGTATGCAGTTGCCCAAGCCGGTAACAGCTCCTTGGCAGGCAGCAGCCGCCCAGCCTCCGTGGTCGGCCGGCAATCGGCACCATGCGGCCGGTAGTGGCGTCCAGCCCGCCGCCCCAGCTTGTTCCTTGCTAGCAGGAAATCCCATCAGTGCCCAGAAAATCCATCTCAGTACCTTGCGCATAGAACAAATCAACTGGGAGTGTCACAGGTCCATGTTGTAGGCTGTATTTCAGCGTCACAACTCATCAACCTCAGGTCGTCGGGTGGTGGCCATGGTTGCTGCTTAGCTCAATCCAATAAAGAAAACAGCCCCGGTTGCACCACAAACCACATAACAGCTCCTCCCATGTACTACAGTCACTTCAATCAAGCTGCAAGCGCACCAACAGAGTTGACATAGCAGGTGACGATGCTGCACACTATACTGATGGCAGTGCCCATATCAGCAGCATGAGAGGAGATGATGACGGACGCCATGGCCATGGCCGACGCCACAGCAGGTGCCATCACATTGAATGCACCGCCCAGACATTTCGTCGAGTGCTTGGCGGGCGTGCCATGGTTGGCGGGCCTGCTGGCGGACCCTGCCGAGTACGGAAGCATGGTGGTGGTGGACGGGAGCCTGGCCACGAGCAGGAGCCGAAGGACGGCTGTGCACCAGCCGGCGGAGGTCCTAGGCGGAAGGAGAGCGCCCACATGGCCGGTGGCGTGGTGCGCAGGCTCGACGACGAGGTGGCCGGTGGTGTCGGGGCGGATCCGGGGTGGCGGCTGGCCCGACGACGAGGCGGCGCTCGGCTCCCACGGTCATTGTCGTCGGGCCGCGTGTGGAGGACCTGCCAGGATTGTGGGCGAGGAGGTGGAGGGCTGGCCGGTGCCGGAGCTGCGAGCGCCCGGCCACCGCTGCCGCCGGTGGAGCCGCGAGCACCCCGCCGCGGCTGCCGCGAGCACCGGCCTCGTTTGCCGTCGAGCGCTGGACCTGCCCTTGCCATGCCTCAGCTATCGGTGGAGGTTGGGGCTGACTTTGGGACTGCCGAGGAGGCGGCGATGGGAGGAGTCGGAGGGTGCGGGCGGAGTCCGTGGGACGCCGGGGAAAGTGACGGCGCTCATGCGGACGGACAGGGACGGGGTGTTTCCTTCTATTGAGATGCGATAAGGTGGGATGCGGAGGGAGGTGGTGCGGTCCAGATCAAACCATGTGCACCTAACGCGTCGGTCGGCCTGGGTGGGTTTTATATATATATATATATATATATATATACACGGCAGGCCTAAAATGCACCCGGGTGCATTCTTTATATAAAATGCACCCAACCTCCCGCGCCTCCCCACAGCTCCCTCCCCGCGAGCCCAGCTCCCTCCGTCACGTCCCATGCGGCCCCGCGCGCCTCATTTCCCTGCTTGTGTGTGCGCGCCTAGTCAAGTGTCAAGTCCCGCACAACACATGCCCCTCTGCGTGTTATATTTTTTCACTCCACGGGGCCCACTGACACATGCACACGGTTGATTATTTAATCTATGCTGCGTGCAGCCATGCATCCTTGATTACGGAGAGCACTAATCACTTGATCAGCATGCAAGTGAATTTTCCTCCGATGGAGGTAGGCTGGCCAGAGTTGATGCAGAATTAATTGGTCTGTAGTACCAATTGCAACAAGTAGTGTATTCGGCTTGCAACTCTATATGTGTTCCAGTCGCAACTTCGCACGGACCTGCTAACTAATCTCTCTCTCCACGTGTCTATCCTGCATGCGAGGGAATCTTTTTGTTTCGGATCGAAAAAAAAAATCATCTCCCGAACCGTAGCTCCGATTTTAGATCCGTTTTGCACCAAAAAGTTATTGAAAAAATATGCTTAACAAAATGAGATCCAACATGACTATATTTGAAGAACTTTTTTTTAATATGTAATTACAACTTCATTGTATTATGAGTTGCCATCGTTACTACAACACAATTGCAACTTGATCAGTAGCGTAGTTAGCGCTTGTTGTAACCATTTAGAACGTATTTTAAAAACCTAGTTGCAAGCCTAGCTAGATGCAAACTAGTTACATGCAACCGTAGCGCTTGTTGCTACTACACGCAACTAGTTACATCCTAGTTGCAAGTCTAGCTGGTGAGCAACGTATATTTTATACACCCTATATTTGTACTATACCAATTGCAACTGTGAGACTAGACAAATCACAACTATAACATCATACTGATTGCAACTTGACGGAACTAGCTAATTCAAACAACAATCAACTCACAAATAGACAAGATAGGGAGCTGTTCGAACAACAAACAAGGAAAAATAGACAATTTTTTTTTATGAAATAACAATAGACAAGAGAGGGTCCAGTTCTAGCACAACAAACAACTCACAATAGACAATTCTTTTCTATGGAAAACATAAACAAGATAGGGAGCTGTCCCGAACAAAGAAACAAGGAAAAAATAGACAATTTTTTTATGGAATAACAATAGACAAAGAGAGGGTGCTGTCCTAACACAACAAACAACTCACAATAGACAATTCTTTTCTATGGAAAACATAGACAAGATAGGGAGCTGTCCCGAACAAAGAAACAAGGAAAAATAGACAATTTTTTTTTATGGAATAACAATAGACAAGAGAGGGTCCTGTCCTAGCACAACAAATAACTCACAATAGACAATTCTTTTCTATGAAAAAACAGAGACACAAGATAGGGAGCTGTCCCGAAATAGCAAACAAGAAAAAAATAGATAATTTTTTTTTATGGAATAACAATAGACAAGAGAGGGTGTTGTCCTAACAAAGCAAACAATTGACCGTGACGATCAAAAACCGATCGATCGACTAGTCATCCAAATAATTGACTTGACAAATCACTGCACCCAAGACAATTGACAAGACAAAATACAAATTGCAACCTAGTTGATAGCCAATTGCAATAGATTGATGACCACAGCTTGCAACAACCCACGGCCGGTAAGTCGGCAAACGCCATTAAAAGTGTCTCTCAAAAACCTTGATCGGGAAGGGGGCATGCTTAACAACATGGTCAATAGTCATTTGCAACATGGTGATGACCCATAGTAACACAATGGCTAGTAAATTACCATTTGCGACAAGGTAGTGTCTCTAGTTACAACACCACAAGTTAGACGATTGCAACCTGGTTAACAACCATTTATAACAAGGGTGATAAACATAGT
The DNA here is from genome assembly GCA_015847255.1 of Hyparrhenia diplandra. NCBI lineage: Eukaryota > Viridiplantae > Streptophyta > Magnoliopsida > Poales > Poaceae > Hyparrhenia > Hyparrhenia diplandra. The sequence goes on along the minus strand of JADLZK010009349.1, from coordinate 33,313 downwards.
TGTGACTACAACGCTAGTAAAAACTCCATTTGTAATATTGGAGTGTCCACAATTACAACAACAGAAATAACACGATTATAACATGCACCATTTCCGTTTTTACAAATCTTTCGTCCTTGCGTAGTCTCAAACAATAATTGTAAAAAACCTTGTTGCAAAAAAAAATGCAAATTGCAACCTAGTTTATAGCCAATTGCAACAGGTTGATTACCACAGTTGCAACACCCTGCAACAAAAGAGGTCAGAGAGTGAGAGAAATAATTGCAAGGGAAAAAATAATCAGTACACACCAGTTGCAACACATACAGAACTAGGTTCACTACAAATTGCAACAACAGAGGTCAGAGAGAGAGATAATAAGATACAAACCAGCTTGGCCTCATGGAAGTCAGGATAATGCTCAAGTTCAGTCTCAAGATGTGTCCGTAAGACGCGGAAATCATCAATCTCAGTTACCCCATCCGCTTCAAATACACTCGTCACACATTGTATATGAGTGTGTAGGTTGAGCTCCAATAAAAAAAGTCAAAGTGCTGCAATTGGCTAAGTATGCTACAGTCAAGTTGCAATTGTGTTGTAGTCACGATGGCAACTCATAGTACAAAATAAGTTGCAATTACGCACTAAAAAAAAGTTTGTGAAATATAGTCATGTTGGATCTCATTTTGTTAAGCACATTTTTTTGAACAACCTGGTGCAAACGGACCTGAAATTGGAGCTACGGTTTAGGAGATATTGCATTTTTTTTCGAAACAAAAAAAAAAAAGATTCCCTACATGCGGGATTCCCGGGGAAGGTCTCGTGCTTGGCGGACGGGACAACCAGTTGCACCCCCCAAGCGTCGGTTGGCCCTGGGTGCATCCTCAGTACAGCAGATGCACCCAGGGTGCACAATATACATACAATATATATATATATATATATATATATATATATATATATATAGGGTAAATTTTTCCTACACCCTAGAGAGTAGTTACACCCACTCCTAACCAGGCTGGCTCACGCGCGCATGTAGTTTTAGCGGGTCCGACTATTGAACCTGTGAACGCGCGCATGCAAATACCGTCCCTATACATCGGATTTTTTTATTTAGTAATTATCTCTTCTATTAAATATTGCCCGTACGTATTTGTTATTAATATCAAAAGCCACGCATGTCTCTCTCCAGATTTATCTAAATTTATCTACTGCCTATTTCTGGATCACGCCTGGGTGACTGCGGCGGCGCCGCCCCCTGGTGGTGCCCGACGCACCCTCTCCTTCCCATATTCCGGTAACTCATGGTGTGATCGGTGGTGAATAACTCGGTGTGGCCATCCTGGCAGCGGTGGCTCCGAGGCGGCAACGCACGCTGCGCGCACGGCAGCTCCGACGGCGGCGCGTCCTATGCCCAGCGGTGGGTGGCGGGCTACTCGTGGCCGGCTACAACGGCGGCGCCTTCCGCGCCCTTGCGGCACCGATGACGCCCTCCCCACTCTCGGCTGCGGCATCGGCGGATCTGCATCGACGGCGTCTCCATCACTGACAGTAGCTCGGGTCCTTCCCCTACCGGTGATCTGTGCGTACAGATCCCAGCAGCGGTGGCTGCTAGATTTGTTTTTCTGATCAATTTTGTTTGTACAAAGTGTAATTGAGTTTCGTTGATTTCGGTTCAAAAGTTCACGTGTAATGGACATACGTATGCACTTGTACTATCTGAATCTTGGCGTATGTATGCATACTCACATTCCAAAAAAGTATGTATTAATACTCTCTTCTAAAAAGTATGTACAGATACTCATTTCAATATGTAAGAATACTCTCCCAAAAAAATAAATAATGTATTCTGTAGTCGAGCATTCAAAGTTATAGACATAGATGTATGTATGTATACATACTCCAATACTGGCAACTACGTATGTATACATACTTTCAAATAATTAAATGATTTATTTTGCTAAGTTATGTAACGAGGCACACTAGATGCAAATCTCGTTGGTTCCGTTCCTGAGTAGCCGCCGCAATATCCTAAACAGGTCCGGTTCCGCAGGGGCCTTCCCGGTTATTGTTTCGGTGGTGCATATACCCTGGGTGTAGTTACTCCTGGGTGTATAGAAAGTGCACCCTATATATATATATATATATATATATATTGAATACTTGAGAGAGTATGGTTTTCTCTCTTTTTTGGAGAGGTGGGCTCTTCTCGCCCTAGACTTGGGTCTTTTATTTCCTCTCTTTCTGGAGATGTGGGCTCTACTCACCCTCGGACACTTGTCCATTTTTCATCTCTCTTTTTTTTTTAGATTCAGGTTCCCGGATGTCAAGTTCTCTAAGAACAAAGTTATAGTAGAATCTTTTGTACCATATCATATCCGGCAATAACTTAGAAAAAGGATCATGTTCTTGCAACCCATGTTTATCAAGTTTTTAGGACAAGACAATATTAGCCAACAAACTTAAACATTAAGGAATTCTAAGTTATAAACTAGGTGCAAGTTGATTCATAAACAGAGCAACTGTTCATCATTTCAACTTAAGAGAGAGTTACACCATCTTATGTCAAATAAACGAGTGGAATATTTTTGTTGCTTTTATCATTTTGCAATTTTTTTTTGAAAGGAAAGGAATTGAAAATGACTTGGGGAATTAAAGGCTTACCTTGCGGGGGTCCTCCCCCAAGCTAGCTCAAAGCCTTTGGGTCGGGATTGTATCCCATGGAGAGCCAGAATGCTCTCTCCTTTGCGCGGTGTTGCTCATCTCGCTCGCGGATGTTGGTGAACTCCTGCTGGTACTCCTGGTGGCGCTGATCTGCAGTCTGTATATAGGAGTGGAGTGTATCATGAATATTTTTATTACTCACCTCTAGGCCGTGGATGCGTGTGCCGAGGTCCTGGATCGTCTGAGGCTCCTCCGTGGATCGGCGTGGTGAAAGTGGTGGAGGCATCCCGTCAAACTCGGAGGAGATCTCATAGGCGCCCGTCCATGCTGAGCCGCCTGCCTAATCTGGGTGCGGGGTGTAGCCAGACTGGTAGCCAGGTATGTACCCCGGGTTCGGCATAGCCGAAAAGAAACCGTGTAATCGGAGCCGGGCGAGAATCCAATGGGCGGTCAGTCGTGCAGGGTCCGCACAAAGTCTGGTGGCGGTGCAGGTGATCGTGAAGTTCCTGCTCCATCTCTTGCTACCCTCCTGGATGACCTGCGGGACACAGAGCTTCTGCGTGCTTCGTCGAAGAGGATCCGAACGAAGGTAAGTGAATGGGACTTATACAATGAGTATTCCGGGTTAGGAAGCGGAATCTCCATTGTATAGCCCGGGAAATAATAAATGACTTTCTCGCGATCATCTGCATCAAGCTTAATATGATGCCCTTGAACCAAGGATTGGATCGTGATCTCAGGGCGCGGGTCAGGAATGTAAAGAACATTCTGTCCTTCCAGTGCACCGACACCACGGGCAATCCGTGTCACAAGGGAAGTACAATAAACAATGGAGGAAAACTTGATGGTTTCTAACATCCAATTAATCATTTCTTTAACAGGAGCAATCTTGATTCGTTTTACCATTGCAAAAAGACATTTCATTTCAGCATCATGAATGCGATGGGGATCTTGTCTAGGGAATATGGTGATGGACATCCATTTATGCATAAACCTTAGTGATGGGTGTTGTATGTTTGCATTAACAGGATCAAATTTAGCACTCGAACAATCAATATCAGATATTTGCATAAAGAAAGCATCACGATTATACCCGCGAAGGGCTGCATCAAAATCAATTAAACATTTCACTTTATCAAACCCTAGGTATCCAAAGAATTTGTTTCCATGTGCGATAGTGGTGGGTATGAAAAAGACGAAAAAGAGAAATGCCCTCATCATGAACTTTCAAAGTACACGTGAATTGGACAAGAAGCATTTTAGAACCTAGTTCATCAAGAGGATCTACCTTTGCCCATCCTACGCCTTTCCACATGCGACGGAATTCGAATCCATACCTAGTTTTTCGAGAGCTTCCTGGGAGAAGCATGGTGCGTGAGCGAAGGGTCGATCTTTGAGCCTGTGGTATGCTTGTATCTCCCGCGCATCTTGTAGATCGAGGTACGGAGCGTCAGCTGCGTCGACCGTCAAATGTGTGTGGACTTGAGGAGGAGCGTCATCTTCGTGCATCGGGCTTCCTTCGGCCCGGTGTGGTGAGAGCTTGAGCCTCGGGAAAGCCGGGAGCTCCTTCTCACAAATTTGTTGAACGTTCCGGCGATCTTGCTTCCTAGCCTGTTCATGTTGACAAGCACAAGGCAAAAACAAAAACTAGAACAAGTGTGATGTTAGCTCGAAAAATTCTTACTAGCTCTTGATCTTGGACACGTTATCAAGTGTGCAAGAGGTTTCTTGCACAAGCTCTTGGAGATGAAATGAAATGGAGAGGTGAAGTGGGAGAGTGAAAATGTGAGAATGAGAGGGGTGGATAGCTCTCCCGCACCTCGAGTATTTATAGAGCGAAACACCAAATGACACGGGACCGAGAACAACGGCTAGTTCTGCGCCACGAGACGGGGGACAGCGGGCTACGTTACCCAGCGCGGCGGCGCGCCAAGAAGCGCGGTCGCCGCAGCGCCGGCGGCCGGCCGGCGGGTGGGCCCCTCCGCCGCCCAGCTTTTGGCGGGGGTGGCAGAACGGCCGTGTGCTGCCCCGACCGTTGGTGCTTCGGTCGATTTCGACCGTTGGCTCCGATTTCGAATTTCCCATGTTTATTTTGATATTTTGTAAAATGAAAAATTATTTTGGAATATGTTTTGTATATTTTTATGGCAAATAAATGGGGTACTAAAAATCAAGAGTTTTATTTTAGGAGTTGGAAAATTTTATTTATAGGCTATATTTATTTCTACATTAAATTCAATACTATATAATTTTTGGAAGAATAAAAAGTACATAAATAAATATATATTTATATATTTAATTTTATTTAAGTAAATAAATTTTGTAAGGAAATAAATAAATACTTAATTTATTATCGGCTTACTCGAGTGCATGACATGTCGGAAATTAGAGTAGGTGCTGACCTTTTCACGTCGTATCCATCTTTCTACAGGAGCTTTCTTTCCTGTAGTGAAGATCATGGAGCATTGTTCTGGCTTGGGGCAAAATTTGAAGGTTTCTTCCTGGCCTTCAATATTGAAGTGGATTTCTCCTTCTCTAACGTTGATTTGTGCTCCGGCCGTACTGAGGAAAGGCCGTCCAAGGATCAAGGGTGTCTCTTTCGTAGCTTCCATTTCTAATACCACAAAATCAACTGGAACAAAATAGTTTCTAATTTTTACGGGGACATCTTCAGCCACCCCTGATGGATAACGTATCGTTGAGTCAGCCAGTTGTAGCATCATGTCTGTTGGTACTAGGTGAGTGAAGTTCATCTTGTCAAATACAGCTTTTGACATGACACTAACGCTTGCACCAAGGTCGCATAGGGCGTGCTCAATCTTTTGTGACCCTATGGAACAACTGATGGTAGGACATTCTGGATCCTTTCTCTTCTCAGGTAGGCGATTGAGTATAGCGGCGCTACATTCTTCTGTAAGCCTTACCACTTCTGTAGTCTGCATTGGCACCTTCTTGTTGAGGATGGCCCGGATGTATCTTGAGTATGATGGCATGTGCAAGACATCCATTAGTGGCATGTCTATGTGGATCTTGCTGATCATCTCAAGGAATCGGGCGAATTGGTCATCCGTGGTTGGCCTCTTTCTCCTGGATGGGAAGGGTATGTGATTTGTATCTCCAAAATTCTCGGTAGTGACCCTTCTTTCCATTGATTCAATGATTGGTGGAAATTCTTCATCTTCCTCCTGAGGTAGTGGTACTTGTGGTGCGGGAGGCTGTTTTGTAGCGCGGTTATCACGTGGCGGAGCTGCAGAATGGTTAGGATGTGGTGGATCACGAGTGGACTTACCTCCTCTCGTGACCACCTCATTAACATTTTCAGCGGGCTGACTAGGAATTTTTCCTTCTTCATTAATTGGAATAATAGTAGCCAAATGTGATAACTTTGACTCAACCATTTTGTTAAATTTTTGTTGATTGGTAACCAAGTAGCTTGTAAGATTATCGAGTTGTGAATTAATGTTCTCTAATCTTCTATCATTATAGGAAATCTTCTTATTGATGGACTCATTAATTTTAGCTTGCCCAAGAACTAAATCTTTTAAAGAAGGTTGGTATGAGTTGTAGTTGGAATTATAATTGTAATTAAAACCATTACCTCCTTGTGGGCATCCTTGGTTGTTCCACCTATTGTTATTGTTATTATTGTTGTTACCGGATGGTACCCATTGTTGATGAAGGCAAGCTCTTCACGAGTTTCGGGGCGCTTGTTGCCCGAATGTCCAAGCTCTCCACGCACTTCACAAGTCATCAATGCTTCGAGGTGGTAGAGTGTTGTTCATGGCTTCCTTCTCGGCAGACTTGATCTCCCAATCTTTTTAGCAACAGTCCATCTTTACGACTAGCATGTCCGCCTCCTTGACGTTGTGCATGCCTCTTTTTGTTGGGGCTCTGTCTTCTCCCCATGCTTGGTTTTCGATCATCTTCTCGATGAGTGCTTCACTTTCAACAACGGAGGGGACGTAAATGCCCCTCTAGCAAATGCAAGATCAAGATGGCCCTTACACATAGGTGTAAGACCATTGTAGAAGTTCTCGGCACGAGCCATGTCTCCATGCCGTGATGTGGGCAGCAAGGATGTATTCTTGCGCAGCCTTTCCCACGCTTCAGGAATTGGTTCATTCGGATTCTGGCTGAAGTTGGAGATTCTTGCCCTTGCAGGCATTGGTTTTGCCCATTGGGAAGAAACGTCAACGAGGAACACAAAGGGAGCATTTGCTCCAAGTACTTGACTTGAGCTTTATCTTTGTAGAACCATCGCCGCCTTTCCCACTAGGGAGAAAGGAAACAAAGTAAGCTTGATTGCATCGAGCTCCACGCCCTGATGACAATGGTGTCACACGGCTCTAGGAAATTTTGAAGGTGTGCGTTGGCATCCTCGCTTGGCAATCCACGTAATGGATTGGCCTGTACCATCGTGATGAGGCCGGTGCGGATCTCGAAATTCTTGTCTCCAACGTTGATCGGCGGCCCGGTGGGGACATTGCCCACCGGGTTGAGTAGTCACGGAGTGACTTGGCCATGAGTGTTGATGAGGATGGTACGGGGATGATGGGTTCAACCTCCGGGTGGATTAGCGGCGTGTAACGGATGCGGGACCGTCTCTTTCGATCAACGCCTCCGGATTGTCAACGGCGTAGTTCGGTAGGTTGCGACCGATCATATACTATCCCTATTTTCATCCACAAAAATAAAAAACAAAGAGTTATTAGCCTGCAAAGACTAGGGCTATCATTCATACATGTGGTTATAATCATCATATGCTAGCTTTATTATTTTTTTTTCAAAAACCATGCCTTCCCCGGCAACGGCGCCAGAAATGCTTGTTCATATTTCTTAACGACATTACTAGAAATAGATAATAACCTATCTCTCGGTAATGGCACCGAAAATGCTTGTTGGCATCTCATGGCACAATCGCTAAGAATAAATAATATTCTTAGTGACCACGTTAAGAAACATCAGATGATAGATGGATTCATATGTTTACGATAGTCAATCCGCAAGCGCACGGATCTATCATTGTAGCATTTCACCCGGTGGTATTCGGGTATCGTGATTTATAATTTCCCAAAGGAAGGCAGGCTTATGTAATAGCTAGCATAGTGATGATATCCCCACACCGTATTTATGAATAACCATTAATCAAATGCAGGGGTAAGGAAATGATATTCAGGATAGTGACAAACACACATGAGCTACTACATCACTAGGGGGAGGAAAAGGATAAAAGTGAATCTACAAAGAGAAGGTGGTTCTAAATATTGCACATGGGTGAACTCTAGTTTGCATATGAGGAGGCTAAATCATGATGAGGTTACGATCTTATGATGAGGAGATGCCCGCAGCTAGTCTGCTAGCCGATGGACACTTTCAGAACTCCAACTCAACATTCGAACGTGGAGGAGTACAATGGGCGGAACAGGGCTGTCACCACCTGCCCCCTACCTCACTACCGTGGAATGCCGACATTTCTGATGGTTACTATAAACCTGGACACCACGTCCACGTGTATAGAAAACTACCTAAATCCCCTCGGGACTCTGACCCTACGGATCGACAAGGAAGGATAAAGGTAAACCCGAAGGTACACCAAACCATCATAATCTACATAAACCGAGCAATCTCCAGCGAGTCGACATATGAACGGTTAATCCTATAGTTAGCCAAGTCCAATCTTTTAACATGTTAACTAGACCATAGTTCACACATTAATAAGATAACATGAGGGTAACTATACTCTAGCTCGAACGCATTGCAATATGAATATAGAGACTTGAATGTCGAAAGGAACACCATAATAAAATTAATATTACCAAAAGATCCTTCCAAGGAGACAAGCCCTCCTTGAAGCTCAACCTTGCTCAAAACTACAACTAGAACTATAGAAAGTGAGTGAAGTGCTCAAGGGTGTGTGTGTTGTATTTTGGAAGGGGGTGTGGCCTCTTATTTATAGTAGAGTGAAAGGTGTTCTTGGCGGGAGTTTTGGCGCCAATACGCCGAAAAACACCACCATGCACCGCCTCTACTCCTCCGGAGTCGGGATTGGAGACAAGGCGCGGTGGGATCGGGGGCAAGCCCACGGCGGCCGCCGCACTGGGGCGGCCAGCCCAGGTTTGGCCCGCTTTGGTGCCGAAGCCTTCGCTGCGCGTGGGAGGTGGCCCACTCTAGGTCGCCCTTTCGGAGGTGTTTTGGTCCGGTTTGCATTGGTTTTGGCCCGGTCACGTTCCCTTGGCAAAGCGTATTCCCGAGTTGCATTTCACTCTTTATTTGGCGTACTTTCACTGTTTCCGTGTTTGTTCCTCGCAAAACAAATATTCTTCGAATACAAGTGGAACTAGGTGAGTAGTAAATGTTTCTTTGGCATAAGTGTGCTTTTTCCCTCTTAATTAGAGCTAAGTTGGCGGTATAAAATGTATGATAGTGACCGCCAACAAAGGAGTGGTGTTGCTACTTTGTGACTAAAGCTAGATGCAAAATGTGTAGGACTATTTTGTCTGCTGTCTCTGCTAATGGTACTGGCCACTTAAAGAGACATATGAAATCTTGTAGTGAAAAATCTGATCAGCGTGCTAGGGTTCAATCTAGGCATGCTCTTAGTGGTAATGGTCTAGGTAACTGGGAGTATAAAGTTGATGTTGCTAGAACTGAATTAGCTTGTTTGATTGCTAGACTTGATCTGCCTTTGAGTATTGGTGAAACTGATGCTTGGCAAGAATACATTCAGTGTGCTCATAACCCTTTGTTTAGGTCTGTGTCTAAACAAACCACTACTAGAGACCTTGAGAAGCTGTTTGATGAACGTAGGAAAGTGCTTAGGAATCATGTTTTGGCTGGTGCTTCATCTGTTGCTTTAACATCTGATATTTGGAGTGGTAATGCTAAGGAAGACTATATTATTGTTGTTGCTCATTATGCTACTGATGATTGGGTCTTACAGAAAAAGGTCATAGGTTTTAGATTGATTGATTGCAAAGATACTAGGGATAATATTGCTGTTGACACGAAAATGGCATCTCGTGCCAGTCACACTGACAAGCGGGATGAGCTAGCTTCTGACCAGGAGAGCGGACGGTCAACTCCAAGGCGTGCCAGTCAATTTGACCTGAAATTGACAAGGGATGAAACCTTGAGAGCAGGAACGTGCCTGGTGTGACCAAGACAGTTCCTCAATGTACGGCCCTGAAGCCACTTACGACGACAAAAGGCTATGGGGAGTCGCGCCCAATAACGAGTTTATAGATTCATTCGGTAAGCATGAATAAAAGCATGTAAATATATCACTACCGAATGGATCTCAAAAGACATGTTTGAACAAGTAAAAACTGATCATCAAGATATAACATGATAAAGCATAAAGCATTAGATCGATCTTACTATCAACATGAAAACAAAGACAGGCAACTCATAAATATAAGCCTATCTAGATGACACATGCATAGATTATTCCAACTAGTCTGCCGCACGTCTAGCCTTCCTAACCCGTCAAGCATAAACCCTAACAAGCTAATCCACCGCATGATACAGCTTGTTAACATCTACATCACCCCTCACAACTAGATCTATCTACCACATGATACAATCTAATCATGAGAGGCTAAAAGCATGCATAACCTACATAGATTCATAAATACTCATTACTCGTTAAAGCATAACCGTCCATAAAGAAGGAAACATGTCACGTAAAACATAAACATAAACCCTTAAGGATCTGCGCCTGCCGCATGACACCCAATCCTGCTAAGCCTAGCTTACATCTAACGTGCATGAACCCGCAACATGTGACTACTTAGATTGAATCTAAGCCCGACTATAAGTAAACACATGATTTACTCCTTCTCTGGTGTTTTCATGTCACCTTGTCGTGTGAGTTAGATCTTGAGTGCAATAGATCTATCCTACACGGCAAGACGGACATAAAAGCACCGAGGAACGAGTAAATCTATAAAAGATGAAAGCTGAGCCGCATCAATCTAAATAGGGCAAGATTATGGTTGCAAACCAATAAATAAACAATAAATAGATTCATTGCAACACGTGGTAACTTAATGAATTCGTTAGATCTCGCCAACTCTAACGAAGCCGATAACTAGCCCCAAGCTAGATCTTAGCCTGCCGCACGACTCATGACCTAACAAAGAACCCTCTTGCCAACGCTTAAATCCACCGCATGATACTAAGCATTGAAACAAGACTACTTGCATCATATCTAAATCCACCGCATGATACTAGACATGGCGCAAGGTTGCTGGAACTTACCGAGGTCGACGGATTGATTGTTCCTCGTGCAGTAGATCGACGACACGACTTGGACTCGAAAAAGGTTGGCGCGGAGCCGGTTTGTTGTATTGATTGTGAGAATATCTATTACAATGGTCGAGGGTCAATATTTATACCCTGGACGTGACTAAGAGTTCTGATCGACTACGATTACAATAAAGAAAACCCTAATCAAAGATAACTTGGGCTCTAAGCCCGCTCGGAGTCGACGTGGCACATGCATCATGGGCCTTCCTTCCCTGGGGTGGTTTGTCCTCTGTTGCCCACCATCTTGCCGAATAACCATGCGTATCCGACTGCACAGGTAACTAGCCGAATGCTGTACAGTGCCCGGATGTCCTGCCGAATGACCTTTATTGGCATCTTGCACTGGTCCCACTTGTCATTCAGCCTTTACCAAATTTTGGTGTTAACATATGCCCCCTCAATTCTAGGATAAAAAAGGATTTTATATTCTAGAATTGACTAGAATCTTCCCCTCTTGTGAACAGTATCCGTCTTTCCACCTTCCCGAGGGTTTTTCGGCAGGCATTCAATTCGGTTTCTTTCCCGAGTTCTCATAGCCGCCCACGCAGTGTCTCTTGACCTCCTTTCTGTGTATAAATATCAGCATACCTCTCTGCCGATGGCATCTATCTGAATCTTTTCATACTCTCGCCCTCTTTCTCCTTCAATCCTCAAAATCAATGGCAGGCTCAAGCAACAAGCGTTCCGCCGGGATGATATCGGAGGTTCGAACCCCCATCCTACGAAGAATCCATAAACCAGCAATGATCTCGAACTGGAGATTTTAAGGCTGCGCCGTCAGCTCAAGGAAGAGCAAGCAAGACACAAAGAAGCTCTCAAAGATCTTGATGAAATAAATGGCCTTCTGGATAAATGCCAGGAGGTTCGGGGCATCCTGATGGAGAACCTCAATCGTAAGTTCTTCTGTCTTTGCATCTGGGAAGCTTGTTCCACAATGATTTGTCTGATTTAAGTTTGGTTTCCTCTGTAGGCCAAGAAAGAAACTTTACTCGCCTGATTGATGCTGCCCGTGGTATGATTGAAGCAGAGGCACATCCACCGGGGGGCGATCACACGGGGAGGCTGCAGACTGCCTTTAGACACCTGAAGGCTGTTTACAACAGTCTTTTTGATTAGGAAAAATGTAACTCATCATGTAATCCTTGTGCGGCGGCTTCTGCCCCATCCATCAATAAAGATCTAATTCTTGTGCTGCCATGATTTTCTCTTAGTCTCTGTTTAATCGATGTTTTTCCTGTCATCAGAAACTTATCCCAAAAATCCTTCTGAATGTATATGAATCTAGATGCCCCTACTAAATCATCCTAGTGAAGAATCAAATGGGCTCTAATTATTGCAAATGCGCGGCCCATTAGTTAGCTGGCCCAGTTAACACGCGGCTGCTCGGCTGGATAAATGTTCTTCACTGTTGCAGCCATCATGTCAGACTGACTGCTCTTGCTTTCTCGCCTCTCTACCTTCTTCTCTAGCCGATTGAGAAAAAACCGCTAGTGAGAACTTGGCAGGAACTCCAATGGCTGCCGGCGGAGATAATCACAGAAAACGCTGTGCTGATGATGAATCGGATGCAAGCTCTGCCCACCAGCGCCCACGACTCGGGTAAGCTTCCGCCTTTTGCCCCCTAGTGATTACTGTTCATTTTCTTGGATTTCAATCTGATTCGACCCTTCTTTGTAATCACCGCGACTTAGACCAATTCCAGCTCCCATTTCTTCCTCATCTTCCTCGGAGCCTTCCTCTCCCTCATCCGTGGCATCAAGTGATTCCATTCATTCACCACTTTTCGGGACGCCAGAGGAAGGGGAAGAAGTAGTTCCCTGGCGTTGGTTTTGTCAGGTCTATGAGGAAAAGAGCCGTATCCTCCACATGTACAAAGTATTCTGCAAACATGCCAGTGCCCAGGAAGCTGACCACAAGAGGCAGATGAAGGCAATTTCTGCTACCCTTGCTGGTATGTTGAGGGAAAAACCCCGCTTGTTCTGTTCTTGGTCTTGTTGCTTCATTCGCATAAATTAACTTTTTTGTTGCAGCTCTATCTACTGACAAGCAACGTTTGGTGGAAGAAGTTGCCCAATTGAAGGCTGAGAAGGAACAGCTGCTGCCTTTGGTGGATGAAGTGGCCAGACTCAGGGCCAAGGTCACGCGTTTAGAGGCTGAAGCTGTACAAACCACCGCCAGAGCGAAGGCGAAAATTGAGAAGGCTTCTTGCTCAGCATCATCGCCGTGAATCCTTTCCTTAACGTGGTTGTCCCCAATGTAGCCTGACAATCGTAGTTTGTATTTAGGATGAATTTATTGGGAGATCTCCTTTGCTGTTTCCATTTGGTATTTGCATCGTATCTCTACTCATGTGTCCTGTTCAAACTTCTTGAAATTACTTCCCGAATGGAGTACCCGAATGCTCCCATACCGAATGCGTGTCAGTGACTTCTTCTTTCCGAGAAACATTTAAATGATTCTGGTTTCTGGAATACCCACGCTCAGCCTAGCATCTTCATTTAATGCACCCTTACTTTCTCTTCTCCCAATAAACCAACCGAGGGAAAGAAGGTCAGATCAAGACCGAACGTTTTAGGGTTTTTGTACTATAGACGATACGTGTCATATCGGCTTTATAACGTTCGGCCGTTCCGTTTTGGCATTACCGTATTCCAACTTTCATTGTGTCAACTTTTGTTCTGAAGGCGACATTCCCTGTCGGCTATATCCAAATGTATAGGACCTCTTATTTTTGGCTAAAGGCGATGTCTATTCATCGGCTATCTCCTTGCATAAGATCATTATTACTTGTTAATTCCCAACTTCCACACTAGGATAGAACTTCTTAAGAAACCTTCCATTGATTGCCGTGTGAAACTCCTCTCCTAGTAATGTCTTCAAGAAATATGCATTGCCAGGCACACATTTTATCACCCGAAAGGGTCCTTCCCAGTTTGGAGACCATTTGCCAAATGCTTGATCCTTGGTTCCGAGTGGCAACTTTGCTTTCCATACCAGGTCTCCCTCCGTGAATTGCTTGACCTTGACTTTCTTTTTGTAATACTTGGCAACGCGTATTTTATTCTTCTCAATACTTTCCAATGCCTTTAGACGGATCTGATGTAAGTCTTGTAACTCGTCCATCATCAGACTTTTATAATCTTCATTCTTTAAATCCTTTTGCAACATGACTGGCCTTGACCCTAATTCCATTTCCCAGGGTAGCATAGCATGATGGCCATACACCAACTCATAGGGAGATGTCTGAGTGGACCCATGACAAGCCATCCGGTAAGCCCATAAAGCCTCATCAAGAGCCAAATGCCACTTCCTAGGACTATCAATGATTTTCTTCTGAATGATCTTGATCATAATCTTGTTTGATGCTTCGGCTTGGCCATTGGCTTGAGCATAATAAGGAGAAGAATTGAGCAACCTGATCCCCATCTCCTTAGCAAAGTCGTAAAACTCTGAAGAAATAAACTGAGATCCTTGGTCAGTCGTAATAGTTTCAGGAATTCTAAACCTGTAAACTATATGCTCTTTAACGAAGTTGACCATATTTTTAGTTGTAACTTTCTTCAAAGGAATAGCTTCAACCCACTTGGTGGAGTAATCTATGACCAAAAGCACAAACTGGTGGCCTTTACTGGACCCAGGATGAATCTGACCAATCAAATCTATACCCCAACCTTTAAATGTCCACGACTTAATGATGGGGTTCATGACAGATGCTGGGGCTCTCTGAATATTCCCAAATCTCTGGCAATCTTGGCAACCTTTGTAATACTTGAAGCAATCTTCCAGCATAGTCGGCCAGAAATAACCAGTCCTTCTAATGACCCACTTCATTCGGTGAGCTGATTGATGTGCACCACATAACCCTTCATGCACCTCGAACATCATCCTTTTGGCCTCTTCTTGATCCAAGCATTTAAGTAGTACTCCATCTATTGACTTGTAATATAATTGATCATCAAGGAGCACAAACTTAAGAGCCTTGTACCTGAGCTTTTGGGAGACCTTCTGCGATGGGTTTCTTAGATAATCAGCGATTTCTTTTCTCCAATCATCACTTGCTTGATTATTGCCAAAAGCATGTTCATCAACAGCAAAAACTTCTTGATTTTCGCGATACCCCGAAGCACTTTGAGCCAGTTTATTTGCTTCTCCATTGTGTTCTCTTGGGATATGTCACAAATCTACTATCTGGAATAATTTCAGAAGTTTTTGGCATTCTTCATAGTAATTCCTTAATATATCATTTTCGCATTTATATTCGCCGGTCAGCTGCTTGATCACCAACTCTGAGTCGCCAAAGATTTCAACTGCGACAGCCTCTACTTTGACAAGAAGTTGAAGTCCTCTGAGCAACGCTTCATACTCTGCCTGATTGTTAGTGACAGTAGATTCTATAGGAATAGCAAATTCAAAAATTGCCCCCTTGGGTGAGATCAATAAGATTCCAACACCGCCACCTTTGCCACAAGACGATCCATCGAAAAACAATGCCCAAGGTGCAATGTTAATCATATTAACAGACAGATCACGAAACTGGGTAACGAAATCAGCCATGATTTGGCCTTTAACGACTTTCGCCGACTCATACCGAGCTCAAACTCGGACAAAGCTAGAATCCATTTGCCAATTCTACCATTCAAAATTGACATTGATAACATGTGCTTGATCACATCAAACTTAGATACAATCGTACATTCGGCATGCAATAAATAGTGCTAAAATTTAGTACATGAAAAGTAAACACACAAGCACAACTTCTCTACAGCCGAATACCGTGTTTCAGGGTCTAACAGTTTTCGGCTAAGGTAAGCTACTACCCTTTCTTTGCCATCTTCCTCTTGTATAAGGGCCGATCCTATTGTTTAGCTATCGGCCACCACGTACAACTTGAAAGGCCTATCAAGTCTTAGAGGAATCAACACCGGTGGTGCCTTCATGTATTCCTTAATCTCATCCAAGGCCTTTTGCTGTACGTCACCCCATACAAACTTCTGACTTTTCTTGCTTCAGTAGTGGAGAGAATGGTAGTACTCTTCTCGAAAGATTGGATATGAATCTTCTCACGAAATTGATGGTACCAAGTAATGACTGCAATTCTGTAAGATCAGTTGGAGGGGCAATTTTATCTATAGCTTCCATGCTTTTCTTTCCAACCTCGATCCCGTTCTTGTGAACCAAGAATCCCAAGAATTCACCAGCTAGAACTCCAAAAGCACATTTGTTCGAATTCATCTTCAAACCATGTTTTCTTGTGCATTCCAAGGCTTTCCTCAAATCAGCTAGATGTTTTTCATAATTCCTTGACTTGACCACCACATCATCAATGTAAATCTCCACTATTTTGCCGATCAATTCATGAAATATGTAGTTCATGGCTCTCTGGTAAGTTGCACCGACATTCTTCAACCCGAATGTCATGACTATCCATTCGAACAAGCCAATATGGCCTGGGCATCTAAAAGTTGTCTTTGAAATATCCTCGATAGCCATAAAGATCTAGTTGTATCCAGCATTCCCGTCCATAAAATTGATGACCTCATGTCCAGCAGCAGCATCTACCAACAAGTCAGCGACTGGCATAGGGTAACTGTCCATGGGTGTAGCTTTGTTTAGATCTCTGAAATCTATACAGACCCTCATCTTTCCATTCTTCTTGTAAACGGGAACGATACTTGAGATCCAATCCGCATATCTACATGGCCGAATGAAGTCAGCTTCTAATAACCTCTCAACTTCCTTCTTTACATCAGCCAATACCTCGTCTTTGAATATCTTCTGAGGATGTTGCTTAAAAGGACATTAACCAGGTTTGATAGGTAACCGATGCTCAACAATAGAACGATCCAAGCCAGACATCTCCGAGTAGTCCCATGCAAAGCAATCTTTAAACTCCTTGAGAAGGTCTATCAATTTTGCTCTGAACTCTGGGTCTAAATTAGCGCTAATGTACGTCAGCCTTGGCTTGTCACCATTACCAATATCCACTTCTTCCAGTTTGTCAGCTGACTTGAAATCATGCCCAAGCTTCCCTTTGGTACCATCGATCGGGTTCACCATTAAAAATTGCTATGATAACCGACCGCTTTGATCGGTACGTTGGTCCCGCCATAAGCATTGACGGGGCCTCCTTGTTCCCAGTTCCTCCCTGTGAAGCACTCTACACCATCATACTTCCAGAAGCAGGTATCAGTTGCAGCAACACTCACAGAATCATCAGCTCCTACTACCTCAATCTCATCACCATCCCATTGGATAAGGACCTGATGCATCATGGATGGTACACAGCAATTGGCATGAATCCAATCTCTTCCGAGTAGTAGACTGTAAGACCCTTTGCTGTCTATAACGAAGAAGGTAGTAATCAGAGTCTTTGAGCCAATAGCCAAGTCAACATGTACGGCTCCATGAGTGTCTGAGGGATTGCCAGCGAAATCTCTAAGGATCATATCTGTCCTTTGCAAATCCTGCTCAGTCATTCCCAGCTTTCTGAAAGTCATGTAAGGCATGACATTGATGGTGGCACCTCCATCCATGAATATTTTGGTCAGAGGCTTTCCATTGACATGCCCTTTCAGGTATAATGGCTTCAGGTGATTATGGATTCTGGGCTTGTCAAATACCGCTTGTCTTCTCATGGCCAACTAACCCAGAAGATCAATCATCTCCTTATTGTCAAAGTCAGAATAAGCATCCTCATCAGAATAAGCATCTTCTTCATTGAGGTCTCGGATCTCTTGACTAATAGGGGCTACAAATTCCTTTGGCAGATAAAAGACCATATTCATATCAGCCGATGGCTTGGGTTTGTCGATCTTCTTCTTTGGGCGCCGGACTTTCTTTCCCTCGACCGCTGCCTCCTTAAGCTTCTTGTTTCTCAGGCGTTGGACTCTTCTTTTCTGACTCTTCCTCAATCCTGGAGGGCACCACTGTCCCTTTTGCCATGTGTATTCCTGAGGAACCTCGTCTTCACCATACTCTTCATAATCCAACCACGCCTGATCAGCAACTCTCTTGCCAGCATGATACCTACAATCAACCTTTATTTTTAAGCGCTGATCATCCTCTAAGAAATGTGCCCCCAGTCTTTCTTGGATAGGACGGCGGTTGACCCGTGCCTGCCTGTACCCTGCATACTGTTCATTGCATTCGGGACAGTTGTTCTTGGCAGGCAACTTCAAGCCTTCATTCCAGCAATGTCTAAAGAAAGGGCAATCCCAGTGAGATTCCTCTTGTTCTTTCATGTAGTCCTCCTGCTCACGGCGATACATCTCTTCCTCATACCTCCGCTGTTCTTCAGCAAACTGTTGGTCTCTACGATATTGCTTCTCCTGCTGTCTTTGCCATTTGTTGAGCAATATACGCGAAGTGACCCTGGGCTTAGAGGTCTCACCTCTCTCGGCACGGCTATTCGGGAACCGAACCCTGCTACTCTGAAGCTCCTCTTCAGTGACCTGGCTACGGGGATCAACTGAACCACTTTGCTTAGCCTTTTCAGAGGTCAGCACCTTTACTTTGCCCTTGCTGACAGCATCAACCATGTTCAAAGAGAAAGAAATCATATTCTGAGGGAAAGGCTGCTTGTCTACCTTCATATTATTGTCAAACTTCAAATAGCCTTCCCAGACGCCCTCCTCAATACGCCGCCTCGAACATTCGGCGATCATTGATGGAGTGGGAGTTGGTGTTGTGGAAACCACAGTACTTCTTGTCTTTCACCCCTCCGGACGCAAAGATTGGATGATCATCCGCAAACTTGATGCGTCCCTTCCTTGATCAAGAACTCAAAGAGCCCATCGATTTGGAGACATCAAAATCATAGGTCCCCTTGTTCTCGCTTCAGCCAACGCTGTTTGATCTTAGTAGGCTCCTTCCCCCGCACCAGTTCAGCCGAAGCCACTTCCTCATCAACATCTTCTTCATCAGAGTGTAACGCCTGGTTTTCCAAAGAATACCAAGCGCTAACTATATGTGTGCCCGTGAAGTCCACACGACACATATAGAGACAAATATGGAGAATATCAAGAACAATGCTTTATTATATATCAAATATAATTACAACAAGACTTACAACTATTACAAAGCATAGCGTAAACTATTCTATATCTACTCTTCGGTCTCCATACTCCACAGGGGACGCTTGATTTGGGGAAGCACTCGCCTAGTACTCATGGACTTCTTTGGAAAACTCATCTCTTGATCCACCATCCGGTACCCATCCGGGATTTTCATTGGTGATACAACAAGCGTCGACTCACCATGCTCGACAAGTATAACATGAGGGGATGCAAGGCTCAAAAGGCTAGACACGGCTAAACTGTGGTAAGCATTTTTAGTTGGTCATATTTTATTATTTTAAACCTGAGTAACTATGTTATGCTTAAGCTCCCAAGGTGAGAAGTATAATTATTATCATCAAGATTAATCATCATCCCAAACCATCCATAGAACCATCTATCTCGAAAAGGATCCAGCCGCCAGGTGACCGTGAGCACGGCCGATATATCGGTTTGATCAAACTCTGCTGCAGAGGTGTACACTTTCACCATGAGCCGTGATTTACCCTTTCGCCCGAGGTGATCGGCCTCTTGACCCGCTACCAAGGAAGGTCGGCAGGGTTCACTATGAAGTCTTTCAAAGGTTCGCCTAACAAGTTAGTGGCCGCTAGGTTTTCGTGGCAAGTGTGTATAGGTGCAACCCTCGAGAGGCACATGTAGTCGCGATGCATCGTACACACCAAGTAGGGGCGCCGCTATACACCCCAAGGCACACCCCTTTGCGCCTTTCGGTAACCACTAACAAGCTAGAAAAGGTCCTCATACTTGACCAAAGCCAGTGCCATGTAGCACTCATGGTTGTACCTTGTAAGTCCCGGGTTGCCGCTTTAAGATTCAGTCCTTACGAGGGCGACTAAGAGCACCCATAAAGGCCCAATGCTCTAGCCCCCGATATCCATGTTGCTAAAAAGCATCCTTTTAACATTGATTCCATATATCATTAATCAAGATTAACATTATCTTTGGTGATTGCAAAAAGCGTAACTATCCATATGCATAACCCAAAGGTAACAAGGAATACAGGATATCAAGTACTAGGTGAAGTCCTTAGCATCATATTAGACACATGCATATGAAAGTGATTAAATGGTTATTGGGTAAACAAGGGGACTCATGTTACACTTGCCTCAAATAGTGCTCAAACTTGTCCAACTTTCCTTTTGGATCATCCTTGTATGGCCTCTTCGAACGATCGCAACAATCATCACAACCATCATAGATAAACCTAGAAGCAATACATCAATCAATATATATATAAATAAGACAAAGCTTTTTAAAACACGTAGGGCTTGTAGCTACGATCGTTGAGCGCAAAAACAACTAAACAAAGCTATGGTTCAGAAGACATGAAAGATCAAGGTAGAAGCTAGAAGGTTTGATAAACGATAGGGATGGAATAAACATGATCGATAAGTGCTATCTTGGAAAGATTTACATAGAACATGGGCGTACATATGAAATGTAGATGGCTGTGGATTTGTGTAGAGGACACACCGAATTTATTTTGGTAAGTGGCTGCACTAAGATGAATGCTAGATCAAAGGGAAACACGATTGCAAAAACAGAGTGGCTGCTGTTTTCTGGACAGCAAGAGTAGCAGATAGTGCGGCTTCATTATCTCATTCACTATGGAACCTATGACCAGGACAACTTGTGGAGACATGTGCAATGATATCATGAACATGTATATTTAAGGGCTTGGTGAGTTGGGCTTCGATTAGCAGGGAACGCCAATGCCGTTCAGAGATGCAAACTGTCAAGACAGCAGGAATAGCGAGCACAGAGATGATGATATCTCTTTTTTATCTTGAAGCCTATTGCCACAAAATTGCTCAGGAGCGTGTGCAAGGATATGACACATTTTGTGGTTGAAGGACATGGTCACTGGAGTGATGAAATAATGAGAACGTGAAAGCTAACAAGCAGCAGTGCTGCTGCAGGACTGCAGGGGCAGCAAGCACAAAACTGATGGTATCTCTTTTCTCTTGGAGTGTTTGGCAAAACCGTTTTGCAGGGACATGTGCAACTACAAGAAATACATCATGATCAATTGGCTTGATGACAGGACCACTAGATCACTGGGAACGCGAATGTCAACCGGCAGGAGCTCTGCTGTGGGCAGCAGGGACAACAAGCACAAAAAGGACTATATCTCTTTGATCTTGGATCCTATGGACATGAGATTTATCAGAGGTGTGTGCAGGTATATAATACATATGTGTATCAAAGGAATTGCAACACGGAGGTACGGATTGCTGGGAACGTGCTTGACAACCAGCAGCAACGCTGCTGTCCACAAAGGACAGAGACATGATCGCAATGAAACTTTACTTGAAATTGATCAAAACTGAATATAGACACATGTTTTGCTGCAAGGAGCATGAAAATAATATGGGGAGGTGACAGAGGTTCTCACATCTTGGTTAGTAGCAACTCGAGATGAAGATGATGCCAATCGGTATCGATGACAGTGACACGATAGGTCCTGCGATCAACGGGACAGCACCAAGATGTACGGCGATCGATGGGGCTGCTGCGATTCTCCTCGGAGATGATCTGTGATGTGTGAGGGAAATCCACAGGTGGATGAGAGGGGCGTGGACTGAAGACTAAGATAGGAGAGGGGGAGGGGCGGCCTCACCATGGCTGTTCAGAAGCAGCGGCGGCGACAACCAGCGGGGGTGCTGCTGTGAGTTCAGGGAGACGGCAAGGCACACCGCGGTGACCTCCATGTAGTGTTGAGGTTCTGGGCATCATCAAAACAGAGAGGCAGCGCTGCAGATCAGTTCCATGGCGAAGAACATGGAAGGAGAATCTCCTTACCCCCAACATGGTGATGGATACCAGCGACGAGGTGAAACATGCAGCGGTAAATCGGAATGGCTGCTGCGCGGGGGTCCAATTTCGTGGAGAGAAAGGGGAGGAAGGAGGAGGAGAAGGTGGGGGCGTCCATGGCAGATGGGGAAGGAGAGAAGAGGAGGGGCGTCCTTCTGTTGTGTGGCTGCAGAACAAGAAGAAGAGGAGAGAAGACTCATCTGTTCTGCAGAGGGAGAGGAGAAGATGCATGGCTGCTTTCATGAGCCTTTCATTCCAGGAATTAGAGAGTGTTGAAGGTGAATAAAGAGGGGCTTGTAAAGGGAATTAAGGAGTAATACTTGCTGCAATTCCTGCATGAGAGGAAGGAAAGGAGGCAGCTGCATGAGGACAGATTGGCGCTGGTGCTTTCTGCATGAGAGGAGGAAGAAGATGCGCCATAGGGAGAAGATGTTTTGCTGTGTTGTGCATGCATTTGAAGAGGAGGCAAATGGTGAAGTGATTAAGGAGGAGTATTATGTATTGCTATTATTTTTTGCATGAGAATGGTTGGGCGTGAGCAGCAGGAGGGATGGCGACCTGTTGTGCATGATGGAGAGAGAGAACAATGAATATATGGCTGCTTTCATTTTACAAGGGGAGAGGAGGCGTCATGCAAAAGAGAGAGGAGAGTCTTGGCTGCCATTTCATGCAATTTTGAGAAAGAATAGAGTAAAAGGTTCTATTAATAGAAGGTTAAAGAGAGGTGTGATCAATCGAATTAAGGAAGGAAGAATTAGAGGTTACTTATACTTTTGCATGACAGTCAATGCAGGAGGCGCCATAGAGAAGAGAGGAAGTATTGTCCACGTGAAAGAGGGTGAGGAGAAATTACTGCATGCATGTAATTGAAGAGAAAGAAACAAATTGACAGAATAAATGCATGGTAACTCTTAAGAAAGGTATGTTCTGGTGATTTACGTGACTAAGGTATTAGGTGCATCAAATTTTGCATGGAGAGCATAAAGATAATAGAGAGTCTGGGCATGGTTAGTCATGTTTTGCATAAAGTGGGTGAGTAACAGCTGCAACACAGAGGGAGGGAGCGCTGTTTTCAAGTGAGAGAGGGAGGAAATGAGATCGGCTATTGGTTTGAGAGAACGAGAGAGCAGGGTGTTAGGATGATTTTGTCGTGACCCATGACGGGCTAACTTGACCCAACAAGCGGTGGCTGATATTGGATTGACCCAAATAAGTGTTGATCCATTAGTAAATGTGAGCAGAAGTTTTGAGTTGCCATGATGGGCTAGGTGAGAGCTCAACTCAAAATAAGATTCATCTGTATGAATGAGTAAGGAGAAAATATTGGTCCAAGGAATTCATGGGCACCAGATTGAATAAAAGCTCAAGAAAGAAAAAGGAAGGAGAGAAAGAGAGAACAAGTCATGCTAGATTTTTGAAGGATGACGTGCACAAAACTTGATTGAGCTTTAGAAATTGGTTTGGTATTTGGGGAGATGAAGCTAGGATCAAAGCCTAAGCGCATTTGAAAACATTTAAATTCAGTTTTTCAAACATAAACACTATGCAAAGACATGAATGCAACAAACCATTAAATTAAATTGCAAAAATTTTAGAAACTCACATTTTCCACTCAGCAACTTAACTAAAGTTTATAAATTTTAGGAAATAGTAAAATCATTTGTTGTTATTTAGTGTTTTCTACGTCACATCCCAAGATAGAAATTTTAGGGTGTGACACGTAGTCATCAGCATTTTCAAGGAAACTCGATACATGTGATCTACATCTCCTTTCTTGTAGCGGTTGTCCTTCTTGATGATCTGAAACTGGTCACTCATAAGAGCTATGCGTCGTGACAACCGACCAAGGTCATCAAATTGCATGCCGGCTAGCTTTTCTCGACATTCGGTGCATGCACCGTATAGCTACTTGCCGGCAGCGCTTGGCTATCGGGAAGATTCAAAGAGTAGCGAAATTCTTTGTTTCCCTAAACCCGCGTATGAAATACCGGGGCCCCATTGTACTTCGTGTCATGCCCATCAGGTCGACCAACTCCTTCTCACTGGAACCATTGTAGAAGTATGCATGGAATTTCTGTTCCAGTTCCGCCCATGTGCCAATGGAATTGGGCGGCAGCGTAGTAAACCACACGAAAGCTGGTCCTGTCAGTGAGGATGAAAAGTAGCGAATCCTCCAGGCTTCTTCTGTGACAAGCTCTCCTAGCTGTACTGTTGGGAATATGCCCTAGAGCTAATCATAGAGATGATTTGTATTCCTTCATTGTATCCATGATATATTATGTGTTCATGAATATCCATTAAAGACAACTTGTATCGATCGACAATTATGTGAATTGTTTGTGAAACTCTTTTACTTGTATGGTTATTCAATAATTGTCCCTGGTCGGAGTTCATGTGAGAACACACATGAATATTAGATCAGCACACGCATTAGTTGATGACTATGTTTCACAAGTCATGGACATGGAGATGTCAAACTGATAGTGTGGGCACATGTATGACATGGGGCTGGATTGACCCGACATGAGATGTTATTATTATCTCGTTTCACATCATATACGTTATGTCCTTAGACCTGAGATCATCCTAATGGTTAGGGATCTTGGAGCATGGCTGGTTGGTGTTCAGCATAGAGATGCTACCCAACAACAAGAGTCATATGTGATATGATTAGCAAAGAGTTGCTTACTGATCTACCATGTCTTCTAGCGGTGATGCTAAAGCTCACTAGTTGACTTGTTAGTTGTGGGTCTTGAATCACTAAGTTTCAATTGAGGGATATTGATTTTAGTGGGAGTACATTCTATTAAATGTTAATATGTTTTTACTCTATCTTGGATATATTGTCATAGTATTTTGCATTATTTACATTTGTAGATAAATGGTGCCTAACAAATAAACCATTTACTTTTATGCTCGGTTCTTGAGAAAGATAAGTTGAATGGAACAAATTATGTAGATTGGATCCGTAACCTGAGAATTGTTCTCAGGGCTAAGAAAAAGGAAGATGTTCTAGACAATCCCTTACCGTAAGAGCCTCACGATAATGCACCCGCCGCCGAGAAAACTCGCTTACAAGAAAGCATGTGATGCTAATCTTGAAGTGAGTTGCCTTATGCTTGCTTGTATGGAACCCGACCGCAGATGCGTTCGATAACAATCATGCAACAAGACGATATGATCGTGGCACTTGAGGATATGTTCCAAACTCAAGCTAGGACTGAAAGGTTCAATGTCTCAAAGGCGCTTGTTGAGAGCAAGCTAGCGAGGGTGCAAAGAAGAGGGGCGACACGTAATCAAGATGGTTGGTTACACTCAGAGATTGGAGAAGCTAGGCTTCCCAATTGGCCAAGAGTTGGCTACTGATTTCATTCTTGCATCTCTGCCGCCTAGCTATGGAAACTTCATCTCGAACTACCATATGCATGGGGCAGAGAAGGGCTTGACTGAACTGTGTGGCATGCTGAAGACAGCAGAGGCTGACATCAAGAAAGGTGCTAGCAGCAGCCATGTGATGGCGGTCCAACATAAGCCTAATTTTAAGAGAAGGGGCAATCCTTATTGGAAGAAGAAGAAGGAAAAGGCTAAAGGTGAGACCTCTAAGCCAAAGCCTCCTTCCGAGCCCCCAGCCGACCAATCGCGATTACGAAAGTGCTTTCATTGTCATCAAAAAGGTCACTGGAAAAGAAACTGCAAGTCGTACTTAGCATCCAAGAAGGATAGCGGTGGTAAAGGTACTCCCGCTGCTTGTACACATGTTGTTTATGTTACGACATATTCCTCATTGATTCTTATATTAATTCTTGGGTATTTGATACGGATCGGTTGCTCATATTTGCAATACGATGCGAGGAATGATAAGAAGTAGAAGCGTTGGAAAAGGAGAAGTTGACTTCTGCGTGGGCAATAATGCAAGAGTTGCTGCTCTGAGCGTCGGGACGATGCAACTTCACCTTCCGTTAGGATTTATTTTGGAATTGAATAATTGTTATTTTGTTCCTAGCTTAAGTCAAAACATTGTGTCGCCTTCATGCTTGATGAAGGACGGTTATTCTTTTAAGAGTGAAAACAATGGTTGTGTGATCTCTAAAGATGGCATGTTTGTGGCTTCGCATCCATTATAAATGGGTTATTTATTTTAAATCTTGATGATGCACCCGTGCGTAATATAAGTGCTAAAAAGCCTCGGCTTAATGAGTTAAGTCCTACCTATATGTGGCATTGTCGTTTAGGTCATATAAGTGAGAATCGCATGAAGAGGCTCCATACTAATGGGTTTCTAACTTCGTTTGATTTTGAATCATACGAGACATGTGAAGCTTGCCTTCTAGGCAAAATGACCAAGGTGCCTTTCAAGGGTTTTCCCCGAGAGGGCAACAGACTTGTTGGAACTAGTACATACCGATGTATGCGGACCAATGAGTACGACACCCCGAGGCGCATTCCAATACTTCATTACTTTTACCGATGATTTTAGTAGATATGGCTATGTCTACTTAATGAAACATAAGTCCGAGACTTTTGAAAAGTTCAAAGAGTTTCAGAATGAAGTAGAGAATCAACGTGGCAAGAAAATTAAGGCCTTGCGATCTGATCGTGGAGGTGAATACTTGAGCCACAAATTTAGCAATCATCCGAAGAGTTGCGGAATTGTTCCACAGCTTACGCCGCCTGGAACACCTCAGAGAAACGGTGTGTCTGAGCGACGTAATCGGACTTTGTTGGACATGGTTCGGTCAATGATGAGCCAGTCAAACCTACCTTTATCGTTTTGGGGATATGCTCTAGAAACAGCCGCTTTCACATTAAATAGAGTGCCATCTAAGTCCGTAGTTAAGACACCATATGAGATGTGGACCGGTAAGAGTCCCGCTTTGTCTTTTCTAAAGATTTGGGGTTGTGAAGTTTATGTCAAACGACTTCAATCGATAAACTAACACCCAAGTCGGACAAGTGTTTTTTTTTCGTGGGATACCCAAAGGAAACTTTAGGGGGTATTACTTTTACAATCGATCGAGGGCAAAGTGTTTGTTGCTCGAAACGGTGTTTTCTTAGAGAAAGAGTTTCTCAAAAGAGACAAGAGTGGACAAAAGGTGTATCTTGAAGAAGTTCAGGATGAGCCAATAGGTCAAGACTCTACGAGTGATGCTAATGTAGTAGAACAAGTTGAGATACCTGTGGCAAAGGTAACACCGCCATACCACGAAGATCAGCTAGACTCCGTGAGTTGCATGGGGATGTGTTATTGTTCGACGATGACGAACCTATGACATATGCGGAAGCAATGATGGACCCAGATTCTGAGAAATGGCAAAGTGCCATGAGATCCGAGATAGATTCCATGGGAGCTAATCAAGTTTGGAACTTGGTTGACCCGCCTGATGGGGTTAGACCCATTGAGTGCAAATGGATCTATAAAAAGAAAAGAGATATGGACGGAAATGTTCACGTCTATAAAGCTCGACTTGTCGCAAAGGGTTTTCGACAGGTTCAAGGAGTTGACTACGATGAGACATTCTCGCCAGTAGCGATGCTTAAATCTATCCAGATCATTCTAGCAATTGCTGCTCATTTCGATTATGAGATATGGCAGATGGATGTTAAAACAGTCTTTCTAAATGAAAATTTGGAAGAGGACGTGTATATGATACAGCCCGAAGGTTTTGTTGATCCTAAGAATGCTGGAAAAATATGCAAGCTTAATAAATCCATTTATGGGTTGAAGCAAGCATCTCGGAGTTGGAACATTTGTTTTGATGAAGAGGTCAAAGCTCTTGGCTTTCGTCGAATGAAGAAGAACCTTGTGTATACAAGAAGGAAAGTGGGAGCGCTGTTTGTTGTGTTTCTAATCTTGTATGTGGATGACATACTATTGATTGGGAATGATATTCCAATGTTGCAATCCATGAAGACTTCACTGAATAATATATTTTCTATAAAGGATTTGGGAGAAGCAGCATACATTTTGGGCATAAAGATCTATAGAGATAGATCGAAGAGGCTAATAGGATTAAGCCAAGATACGTACATTGACAAGGTGTTGAAACGGTTCAACATGGAACAATCCAAGAAAGGGTTCTTGCCTATGTCACATGGCATGCGTTTTAGCAAGAAGCAGCGTCCTTCGACTGCTGATGAGTGAGAGCGCATGAGTAAGGTTCCATATGCCTCGGCAGTTGGTTCCATTATGTATGCCATGACATGTACACGCCCAGATGTCTCATATGCTCTAAGTGTTGCGAGCAGGTACCAAGCTAATCCAGGTGAGAGTCACTGGACACTTGTTTAAAACATTCTTAAGTACTTGAGAAGGACTAAAGATGTGTTCCGAGTCTATGGAGGTGAGGAGGAGCTCATTGTAAATTGTTACACCGACGCTAGCTTCCAAACCGACCTGCATGATTCACAATCTCAATCGATATTTGTTCACAATAAATGGTGGTGTTGTCGGTTGAAAAAGTTCCAAGCGAGAGAGGCGGTGACCGATTCTACGGCCAGAAGTCGAGTACATAGCGGCTTCCTCGGCTGCGAAGGAAGGTGTTTGGATGAGGAAGTTCCTCATTGAACTTGGTGTGTTTCCAAATGCAAGCGCCCATTGAACCTTCATTGTGACAATAGTGGCGCAATTACACAAAGCTAAGGAGCCGAGGGATCACCATAAGAACAAACATATCTTTGGGAAATTTCACCTCATTCGAGAGTTCATCAAACGGGGTGAAATCAAGATATGCAAGATACACACGGATTTGAATGTTGCGAGATCCTTTGACAAAGGCTCTTCCACGGCCTAAGCATGAGGCGCACATGAGAGATATGGGTATTAGATATCTTAAAGATTAACTCTAGTGCAAGTGGGAGGTTGTTGGGAATATGCCCTAGAGCTAATCATAGAGATGATTTGTATTCCTTCATTGTATCCGTGATATATTATGTGTTCATGAATATCCATTAAAGACAACTTGTATCGATCGGCAATTATGTGAATTGTTTGTGAAACTCTTTTACTTGTATGGTTATTCAATAATTGTCCCTGGTCGGAGTTCATGTGAGAACACACATGAATATTAGATCAGCACACGCATTAGTTGATGACTATGTTTCACAAGTCATGGACATGGAGATGTCAAACTGATAGTGTGGGCACATGTATGACATGGGGCTGGATTGACCCGACATGATATGTTAATATTATCTCGTTTCACATCATATACGTTATGTCCTTAGACCTGAGATTGTCGTATGTACTCAAGATGTGAAACGACCTACTTAGGGACTATCAAACACTACTCCGTAACTGGGTAGCTATAAAGGTGGTCTTCGGGTTTGTCAGGAAGCATGCTGTGAGGCGTAGTCAATCAAGATGGAATTTGCTCATCTCTATGTGATAGAGATATCACTAGACCACTCGATGATTAGATCAAGAAATGCATGGCCGTTCTTGGGTTAAGTGTTAACCCACGAGGTGGACCAAATATCATGAGGCAAAGGGAATAACATGTATATGAGTTTGTGGTGGTTCGTCTGATATGATCATTATGTACGCATAGGAGTTGACACGTCTTGCTAGAGGCCACTGTTAACTATTGGCCGAGTAGGAGTGCTCGGGCCATGTCTATGTGTGCGTGAGCCCATAGGGTCGCACGCTTAAGGGGAAGGAAGTCTAATTCGGATAGGATCCAATTAGATGAGGCTTAGGGTTACTAATGGGCCTCCAACATGGGAGCATGTTTGGGACGCCTATCTAATCAAAGGTGGTCGCGGGGCTGGTGACCTAATCGAATCCACGCCACTTTGGCAGCCGCCGCCGCCCACGCCCTCGCCTCTTGCTCCTCACGGACCTAGCATTCCGGAGGCGCATCGCTTTCTCGCTGTACGTGTGGGAACCTTGGAGGTGCTACATCTGGAGCATGAGGACGAACCGCACAAGGAGATTGACGTGACGGACGACCACGCAACTGCACGGCACTGCTGCTACGCGCACGACTACATCGAGTTGCTTTCGCTGCACCTGTGCGTCTAGTGGTAATCCCGTGATCTATAACTAGCAGTAGTTCCTGGTTTATGGGTAGAAAAATTTTGTTTTCTGGCTAGCATAGCGATCCCATAACCCTTCATGTACCAGGTAGCGACTAATATGCTCTGTGGTGCTAGTGTCATCCTGGCCAGAGAACTTGGTCAAGTCAGTTGGAGGTTTCATCCTTGGAGGCTAAGCTACCTTGTTGTACCACTTCGGATATGGAGAGCGATACCCACGAGGCCGATTCTTGGGTTTCAATCCAAACTCGTCTTGCATCATGTCAGCCATCTTACTGAGCAACAGGTCCACTCCTGAACCCTGGGGAACCTGTGATTTTCCTGACAAAGGCGTGTGCCCAGGATTCGGCAAAGCATTGACAGTAGAGTAGTCGGTGTATTCAGCAAAGCCTGGACCAAAAAGATTCCTCTGTAGCCTGTTGTTTAATGATGATATGGTGTAATGGCCTTGCGGAGGATTCCCAGGTGTGCCAAACGCTAGATCTCCATAGGTAGTCGGTTGTGGAGTCTTGGGTTCTTGGCGCTTGGACTTAGAGCCAGACTTGGGTTTGGGCGTTTCTTGCTCTAGTTCCTCTTCATCCTCTTCTTCTTCTTCTGCCTTCTCAGCCTTCTTCTTTTTTGGATTATTGGGCAGATTGAAGTACACTGGTCCACCAATCGGCCCAACAGTTTCTTCAAAGAACTGATCAGCATTAGACCCAAAGGTACCTTTCATGATGGTACGAAACGTGTTGAGGAAAGCACCATTGTGGTTGGTCATAGCCTGACCCACAGCACTATTGACTTCGTGTTGCAGTCTCCTGAGAGCTTCTTCATCACCAGGATCAGGCTGGCCAGCGACCCAAATCTTTGGCAGATCAAACTTCTTGAGGATCTTGTCGCTCTTGTTTTTTGAGAACGATTGCAAGCACTTCGCGGCAAACTCCTCACATTGCTTGCACACTTCGTCATTCCACTCTGGTGGCAGGTCTTCCAGAGCGACCTTCTTGTCAGTCGCAGGGAGGTCGTCGTCAGGCATCTTGACTTCAAGCTTGTTCGTCCCACTGGGCGTGCCAAAAAGTGTGTTGACACGAAAACGGCGTCTCGTGCTAGTCACACTGACAAGACGGATGAGCTAGCTTCTGGCCGGGAGAGCGGACGGTCAACTCCAAGGCGTGCTAGTCAATTTGACCTGAAATTGATAAGGGATGAAACCATGAGAGCAGGAACATGCCTGGTGTGACCAAGACAGTTCCTCAATGTACGGCCCTGAAGCCACATACGATGACATACAGCTATGGGAGCTATCTGCCAACAGGTTTATAGATTCATTCGGTAAGCATGAATAAAAGCATGTAAATATATCGCTACCGAATGGATCTCAAAAGACATGTTTGAACAAGTAAAAACTGATCATCAAGATATAACATGATAAAGCATAAAGCATTAGATCGATCTTACTATCAACATGAAAACAAAGACAGGCAACTCATAAATATAAGCCTATCTAGATGACACATGCATAGATTATTCTAACTAGTCTACCACACGTCTAGCCTTCCTAACCCGTCAAGCATAAACCCTAACAAGCTAATCCACCGCATGATACAGCTTGTTAACATCTACACCACCCCTCACAACTAGATCTATCCACCGCATGATACAATATAATCATGAGAGGCTAAAAGCATGCATAACCTACATAGATTCATAAATACTCATTACTCGTTAAAGCATAACCGTATTCGGCAAGCTTGCCGAATCGGGGTCCATGAAGAAGGAAACATGTCACGTAAAACATAAACATAAACCCTTAAGGATGCATGCCGCCGCACGACACCCAATCCCGCTAAGCCTAGCTTACATCTAACGTGCATGAACCCGCAACATGTGACTACTTAGATTGAATCTAAGCCCGGCTATAAATAAACACATGATTTACTCCCTCTCTAGTGTTTTCATGTCACCTTGCCATGTGAGTTAGATCTTGAGTGCAATAGATCTATCCTACACGGCAAGACAGACATAAAAGCACCGAGGAACGAGTAAATCTATAAAAGATGAAAGCCGAGCCGCATCAATCTAAATAGGGCAAGATTATGGTTGCAAAACAATAAATAAACAATAAATAGATTCATTGCAACACGTGGTAACTTAATGAATTTGTTAGATCTCGCCAAATCTAACGAAGCCGATAACTAGCCCCAAGCTAGATCTTAGCCTGCCGCATGACTCATGACCTAACATAGAACCCTCTTGCCAACGCTTAAATCCACCGCATGATACTAAGCATTGAAACAAGACTACTTGCATCATATCTAAATCCACCGTATGATACTAGACATGGCACAAGGTTGCCGGTACTTACCGAGGTCGACGGATCGATTGTTCCTCGTGCAGTAGATCGACGACACGACTTGGACTCGAAAAGGGTTGGCGTGGAGCCGGTTTGTTGTATTGATTGTGAGAATATCTATTACAATGGTCGAGGGTCAATATTTATACCCTAGACGTGACTAAGAGTTCTGATTGACTACGATTACAATAAAGAAAACCCTAATCGAAGATAACTTGGGCTCTAAGCCTGCTCGGAGTCGATGTGGCACAAGCATCGTGGGCCTTCCTTCCCTGGGTGGTTTGTCCTCCGTTGCCCACCATCTTGCCGAATAACCATGCGTATCCGATCGCATTGTAACTAGCCCAATCTTTGTAAAGGTGCCTGATGTCCCGAATGACCTTTATTGGCATCTTGCACTGGTCCCACTTGTCATTCAACCTTTACCAAATTTTGGTGTTAACAATTCCTGAGAGGATTGGTTGTGTTATTCAGGAGTTTGGTCTGATTGATAAGGTTTTTGCTATAACTTTGGACAATGCTTCTTCTAATTCAAAGGCTATGGAGACTTTGAATATTCTGTTTGGTGGGTATTGTTGGTAAGCCTTATAGCATAATATTAATAGCTAACTAAACATGAAATAAGGGCTTAAAATGAATATGAACATAAGTCTAGGGGTCTAACTGACATATTTCCATGAGTTTTGGTATTTGATGACTTTGCAGTGACTAAACAGATAAACATAGTTAAGAGCAGTGAAAAACCGAAGAGTTTGCATCCCATACGATGACACGACGTGACCATGAGGCAACTCATTCAAAAGTGGACTAAAACATTCTAAAGACACCGAGAAGACACCGGGAGGAAGGAGAAGTCACCAGACCCGAGTCCTCGGCGATCGCCGCCCCGTTCCTAGCGACGCCGGGGGGCCCACACTGTCGACCTCACATTTTTATGGCGGTTTACCACCGACATTGGGATGAGATCTACACCGTTGTTCAAGGTCGGTTTGATCCAAAGGCTCCCCTTCATCGACCCGGGGCTATATAAAGTGACCACGACCCCCCCGGGTGAAACCCTAATTCATTAGAATTCATACCAATTCATTATCCTCCAAGTCCCATC
>JADLZK010009348.1:0-229209 GCA_015847255.1 Hyparrhenia diplandra | reverse complement strand
TACAGGTTCCAGTCCCCTGTAACATAAGATAGCAATTACTAACGGAAAAAAAATAATGTTATGAATATATAAATATGGATGTTTTGTATTGTTATGAAAAAAAAAAATACTTTGAGTGTGATAGGTGCTCGGAAGTCTGGAGCTCAAGTGGCAATAATACACTATAACCTGACATCGGTATAACAATGCCCAATTGAAGCAACAAGAACAAAGTGATCCGAGAGGAATTATTAATACAAACGATGATCGTGCATGTAGTGAGAGTCTCCTCCACAGTTGAGTCATAACCCTTGCAATCCGTAAGTACTCTCAATCTCGCATGCAGTTTTCAAATGATTGCGTGACTTTATAATCTCACACCCAACTATGATTATATCACTGCCCCAATAGTTTATCACCTGAATTGCAATTTATCACCTGAATTGCAAATCCAAGATGCAAATGACATGGTGTATCAGATTATCTTTAAGCTACAGAGAAAATAACGACTCAAATTCTCATGAGCGTTGAAGGCAAGAAAACCTCCAACTGAAGCATATATCAGGATTAACTTTCAATAGTTATACATTAGTCCATCACGCGTTACACTATGTAACAGTTCCAGAAGCAAGAGAAAATAATCTAATGACATCCAATCATACAATAGTCCATGATTAAACTGAATGAATAATAATATTTCTAGAGTCTGTCATATATGTCATATATTTTATATTTTAGATTCTAAACTTATTCATTGGAATTTGTTGGAGTGGCTCTAAAGCGAGCCATCCCCTGTAGGACGAAACCAAAAACACAAGCAAAGATGAAAACACCCAAATGGATACGAAACGGAAACTCTCTTACTATTGATTTCACTTGTCCTTTTACAATCCCCTCGTCGGGCCTATTTATAGGAGACCGTAGAGTTTTACATGACCACAATACCCCTCCACCTAATCCTTTTCTAGAGTCATCCAGCTAGACGTCGCGGGCTCCATGGTCCTTTCCGCTCGTACGGCCCTACCAGCCCGCGCCAGGGACCACTTGCCTTCACTCGGATCACCTGCAGAGCAAACAGAAGAAATAGCCGAAGGGGAGGCCTTTCGGCTCTCTAACCAAAAGCCCGACCCTCCGGTAATCAAGGCTGAAACCAACGCTTATCGGCTCTCGGCCAGGCGCCCCTCATCCTCCAGACGCCTGACCGGAAACACGATCTTTGACGCCCCTGCCCGAGGAGCTACAGCTGTCGGCCTATTCGAAATCAAGATCCCCGGACGGCAAAGACCCTCGGCCGCGACCGAAAGGCCGTGAGCTTCAAAGATCCTGGCCAAGGAACGGGTCTTTCGGCTCCTCTCTGCCGAATCTCCTGGCCTTAGGCCATGCACCCAAAAGTCGACGCCGGGCGAGATCGCACCAAGCTCCCAGTGAATCGCCATCGAGGGCGACGCCGCCTTCTTGGCTTCCTCTAACTCGCTCCCTGAGCCGCATGCTAAGGCTTTCGGTCGCGACCGGCTGAACGCACAGCCATTCGGCCTTCTTAAGCCTGCTTCAGCCTTACGGTTCCTATGAAAACCTTCTTCCGCCGCTAGGGGTTAGGTGGGACCGAAAGTAGGGGATGACCATGGTCCGGCCTCCCAACAGAATTATCAAAAGAAAAGAGGGTCAGGGCAGTTATTCAGTTACCTTGGATTTGAATTGATTTTTTTTCTTTTTTCGAACTTGCATTGATTCCTTCCCAATACATTTTCTAAAATCAATGCAGAATTACAAGTATTTTATAGATAATGACACAATGATGCATTTTGAAGACAGGCCATCAAAATTGGGCGTGTTTCCTTCAAATTCGCACAAAGTTCCTTAATCCAAATGGGTCCAAAAGACAATTACAAATCAAATTCGCACAAAATTCCTTAATCCAAATGGGTCCAAAAGACAATTACAAACGTTCGAAGGGCGTAATCCACCGTCACCTCCAGTTGCAGAGCTCAGATCCGCGGCCTTGTTCGCCCACCTCGCTCGACACGCTGCTTCCCGCCCCCAACCACCACGGCGTTCAGATCCCGCGAGCTCTCCCCTCGCGGCGGCGTGCCCTCCCCGAGATCTTAACATGGACACGGTCGAGAAGATCGTCGAGGACTTCGCCTCGGACATCGCCTTGAGCCCCTTCTCCTCCGGGACGAGCCTCCGGTGAGGCCCCGCCCCCTTCCCATTCCCAAATTCCCCAAGCCTCAGCGCTGGATCCGTCATGCTCGCCGCTTGCGCATTCCATTGCTGTAACTGTGCTTCGTGAGCTTCCCGCAGGGAGATGATACGCGCGATACGCGCGAGCAAGACGGCGGCGGAGGAGCGAGCGGTGGTGCGGCGGGAATGCGCGGCGATACGCACGGCCATCAGTGAGAATGAGCCCGAGCTCCGGCACAGGAACATGGCCAAGCTCATGTTCATCCACATGCTTGGCTACCCCACCCATTTCGCCCAGATGGAGTGCCTCAAGCTCATCGCGGCCGCTGGGTACCCGGAGAAGCGGGTGGGCTACCTCGGCCTCATGCTGCTCCTCGACGAGCGCCAGGAGGTGCTCATGCTCGTCACCAACTCCCTCAAACAGTAGGCCGCCCATGCTGTCTCTGCAATATCAACCTGGGTAGTGTTGTTTGCTCAAATGCTGTGCTGAATTCTGAGTAATGATAGTGTTTAATTTGGGGCAGAGATCTCAACCACACGAACCAGTTCATCGTGGGCCTTGCACTGTGTGCTCTTGGGAACATCTGCTCTGCTGAAATGGCGCGGGATCTTTCACCTGAAGTGGAGAGGTTGATGCGCAGTAGGGAAGTCAATACAAAGAAAAAGGTATTTTTCTGTATATTGTAATTCAATTGAAACCTAGGTTGATTCAGAAACTGCATATTTTTGGATGCTTTAATTCATGGTATACTTCTACTTGTTTATTAGGCTGCTTTGTGCTCTATAAGGATTGTCAGGAAAGTGCCAGATTTGGCAGAGAACTTCATGGGCCTGGCTGCATCATTGTTGAAGGAAAAACACCATGGGGTTCTTATATCGGCAGTTCAGCTCTGCACAGAACTATGCAAAGCAAGCAAAGATGCTCTAGAGTACCTGAGAAAGGTAAGGGCATCTATTTCTTATCAGAAGGCCCCAACATCACCAGTAGAGTATAGAACTACAGGAAGCGTACAGAAGAAAAATTGGAAGCTGGTCTTTTCTTTGTCTAACATTTTCTTATACGATTGAATGGCGATCCTATTGGATATTTGATGCATCACTGCTCTCTCATTGCGCATAGGAGATGCACAGTTTTATAATATTCAACATTAACATTTTCTTTGTTGAAAATGGCACTACAATTCTTGAGTGGCTGAGATACAATTTCTTCTCATTGCAGAACTGCATTGAAGGTTTGGTTCGCATACTGAGAGATGTGTCCAATAGTTCTTATGCTCCTGAGTATGATGTTTCTGGCATTGTTGATCCATTCTTGCAAATTCGGGTCCTTAAACTTCTGCGGATTTTGGGTCAAGGAGATGCAGATTGCAGTGAATATATGAATGATATTCTTGCTCAGGTGATTGATTAATCATTATCTTTGTTTTCACATGCATTACACCTGCATTTATGTTTTATGGTACAAAGCAAACATTTCAGCAAGGGCATGTATCTTTCTGTCATAATTTTTCTTCTTGGCTCATACTTTCATGCCTCTTGGTCTTTTACATTCCAATCATGTTATAGGCTTACAATATTATAGATCTGCTATATAATACCATGGACTAGTTTTGCATTATTTAGCCCATGAAAGATGTCTGGTATATGCCATGTCGTGCTAACTAAACTTGCAATTATTATGTTTATCCAGGTTGCAACAAAAACTGAGTCAAACAGGAATGTTGGAAATGCCATTCTGTATGAATGTGTTCAGACTATAATGGGTATTGAAGCTACTGGTGGTTTACGTGTGCTGGCAATCAATATTTTGGGTAGATTCTTGTCTAACCGTGACAACAATATAAGGTCAATACGCTCTTCTTTTGCTCTCTATTGCTTGTTGTTTTTCCTTCTTTGTATAAACACTATTCATGATTAGTTTCTTCTACTAGTTGTAATATGTACCTATGTTAAACTTGCAGTTGAAGTTATTATACCCTATGAAATTGATTCAGCTGAAACTATTTTTTCAAGCAATAATACATGGGGCCAATGTTTCCTGTTGGTTATGTTCTTTTGATCAGTGAAACATTTATAGGTGGGGTATTTACTATGCCTGTCCTGTTTCAGATATGTCGCTCTTAACATGCTTATGAGGGCCATTACAGTTGATGCATTTGCAGTGCAGAGGCACAGACCAACAATATTAGAGTGTGTAAAGGTAAGAATGCATGCAATATTGTGTTCGGAGCTCTTGGTAGTTTCATCAGTCCTACTCTTGGTTTAGACTGCTTCTCTTGTACTCCATTCCAAATTGTAACTCGTTTTTGGCTTTTCTAGATTCTTAGTTTTAACTATGTATCTAGACATAGTGTATATCTAGATGCACAACAGAAGCTATGTAACTAGAAAAGCCAAAACGGTTTACAATTTGAAACGGAGGGAGTAATCTAAACATGGATTCATGTTATCTTCTGTTTAGCTAGCTACATCAAACCTGACACTTACTGTTTCAAGCACCCTATTTCTGTTATTTTGGCTCTTATTATTTCTAATTGCTGTGTACCTTTCAGGATGCCGATGCCTCCATTCGCAAAAGGGCTCTTGAACTTGTTTATTTGTTAGTCACTGATACAAATGTAAAGCTTTTGACTAAAGAGCTTATTGATTACTTAAACATAGCGGATCCAGACTTTATAGGAGATCTCACAGTAAAGATATGCTCTATAGTTGAAAAGTTAGTATCTATTTATGTTGTTGGTTCTTATTGACTGGTAGAGTGTTTAACAATGTTGTATCGCCAATAGGTTTTCTCAAGAGAAATTATGGTATCTTGACCAGATGTTCAAGGTTTTATCTCTGGTAAGTACTAGTACTGTGAAGATTTTATATCCGAAAATTCTGCACTCCAGAACACCGTTTTTTTTGGGTTTCTAGCAATTTTACTTCTAACCTTGCATCTTTTTGGCTGCAACACGGTTGGAATACTAAGTTATTTCATCTTCTGGACAATTTTTGTTGGCATGCTTGTACATACGGAGCACCTATAAGTAGTGTATAGTACGTACTGGAAATGTCAAGTGAGGTTACTGTTACCTGCATTGGCATTTATTGATAAGAATTAAGAAACTGTAGGGAAGGAAGTTTCTCAATGTTTCTTCAAAGCTATCCTGTTCATACGGAAGAAAATCTAATAGGCTACACCCTTGATTTTAGCCTTAGACTTGTGTTTCCTGCATTTCTCCTTGCCCTTTTGTGCCTCATACTTACAACATGCACACGGTGACCTCCAAAGGATGCCATGCACTTCCACTATCACAAAAGACCTATCATAACTCTTTTGAACTACACAGATATATCTTGCACACACGCTAGGTGTTGCTGGTAATTGGGAATTGAGACATTGTTCATAGTTATGTTGTGATCCATTGCTTGACATAGCTTGAGATATCAAATCCAATCTATGTTCCACTCTTTTTTTTACAACATTCCACTCTTATTGTTGAACAGGCTGGAAATCATGTGAAGGATGATGTATGTCATGCCCTTATTGTTGTACTAAGTAATACATCAGAGCTTCAAGGATATTCAGTAAGGTCATTGTATAAGGCCTTACTAGCATATGGTAAACAGGTTAGGGGAAAGTTTATACTCTTCATATTGCATTCCATTCCATCTCATCCTGCCTGATGTCTGTAACATTGCCAATATTATACTAATTAGGGAAGTTTAGTAAGAGCAGCTGTTTGGTGCATTGGTGAATATGGTGAAATGCTGGTGAACAATGTTGGCATGCTGGACGGGGAAGAGTCAATTAAGGTAAGTGGACAATTCTTGAAGGATATGTTCTTTGTTGTGAAGTTTGAACTTGCTAGATCGTGCTCCCAGCTGTCTCTGAACTACTGCATAATCTGCCACATTTAAGTTCAATTGTTGCCTGCTCTAACTTCTACTTGAAGGAGCTAGGCTGCCAGCCATCCTGGCCCCACCCAAACAAGGGCTCATTAATTATTCCAGAAATCCGCTGCACATTATTCATATATATGTGCATAGCAGATGTTCTTATTTACAAATCTAGATATTTAGCTTAGGAAAAATGAACTGAATTGCTAAGGAACCTTTCCCAAACTACCGTGCACTACTACTCATCTAATTTTTGATCCAGTGCCATTTTGTAACTTGTCATGCATCATGAGAAATGTATCAAATTGTTCAGGTTACAGAATCTGATGCTGTGAATGCCATAGAGGTCGCTCTTAACCGCCACTCAGCGGATGTGACAACTGGAGCTATGTGTCTGGTTGCTCTTCTGAAACTCTCCTCACGATTTCCTTCGACATCAGAGTAAGATATCTTTCAACCTGAGTCCCGACCTCAGCGATTGTTGCACTAAATTATTATACTTCGTGAGATACTGACTCAAATCTGTGGTTCTCTTAACTGTGAACTCGTATTTGTTTGGTGCACTTTTGGTTCTCTTTTATTCTTGACGTTCCTGATAAATTTGAGTGCATTGCCAGAGATCCAAGTTTGGATCTACATAACTGATCAGGATGCCTTCTTGCGGCCTTACTGACCTGGTATTCAATGACATCCAAGTAGGCAAGAGTGGTTTGGGTGCTGAACATGTCCTAACCCTGTACTCAATAGTGTAGCATGTGAGTAGGAAAGCCTATATGGAGTGAGCACGTCCATCTGTTTTGTTCTGTGTTGGCCAGAGGAAGATTATTGGGAATAATGAAGTCAATAGATGCTGGCATGTCCTATTTTGAATTTTGTGTTCGGGCCAGAGTTTTCTTAGGGTGAGTGAGGGGTGTAAAATGGACTTGTTCGGTCAATTAGCCCCCTTTTTTTTCCAGGTCAGTGCAATCTATTATCCCATAGTCCAACAAGTGGAATTCAGACTCACGTCAATCGCTGAATCATGAGTGTTTTCCCTTTGTACACAATAGTGAACTGTATTCTGCTGTATCTGTCTGCACATTGTGGTAGTCATTGGTCGTACACCATCATGTATGATTTGCTCATGTTTTTAACAGCACCTTTAATGAATCTTCTTTACAAGAGGAGGTATTGTTCTGAGTGTTAACTTGACGTATAGTGATATATCTTGCCCTCCAGTATTTTAGACTAATATCTACCTCTTACTAGAACCCTGCTAATCTGCTATACATATGATTGGATTGTACGACTAGTTCAAAGCAGATATTAGATTTATAACACTGGTCATACAACTTGGTTATATGTTCTGGTCGATTGTATAGCTATTTACCTCTAACAGCATCATATCTGTGTCGATTATTCCTGTTATGGTGATCTTTTGTAACTTCAAAATACTTTAAAGCTTACTTTGCCTATAAACAGTGTTTAAGCCAGGTGGTTGTTGGCCCCAAAACAAACTCACTTTGTTTCTTATTGATAGATCACAAGTAGTTTCACACTACAAATTTACACACCTTGCTTGATCTTCACAACCAAGCACTACTCTCATCTATATCTTACTACACACACTACTAACTTGGTTTTCACAACCAAGCCCTTACTTGATCTTCACAATCAAGCCCTACATATTCTACATCACCTCTCATGCTCTACATCACCTCTCATCTCATGCTCACCACATGAGGGGTACATGTCCTTTTATAGGACTTACAAACCGTCATACAAGAGCACAACTCATCTCTAGCTAATCACTAGCTAGCATACTCACTTTACAACTCATTGACAACTACATAACCTAGCCAATTTGATTTTGATCTCTTTAAGGATAACCCACCCAAAGATAACCAAAGTATTACCTAGAAACTTCAAGCACACAAATCCAACTTTACTACCTAATGCTAGCTAAGCATTAGCTCATCAAAGAACAAGTCAATTTCCTTTTGACTTGAACAACTCATGCCATAGATGCATGTAGATGCATCTACACATTTCTTATGACAAGATTATTTCCAACAGTGGTTATTATAGTATAAATAACACTGCTTTGTTTTCACTATGACTTTACTATCTTAACAGGAGGGTAAAACAAATAGTTGCCCAGAATAAAGAGAATGTTGTGCTTGAACTACAGCAAAGATCAATTGAATTCACTTCCATTATACAAAGACATCAGTCTATCAGGTGGCTCACCAAACTTCTATATGTTACTGCAGAAGATTTGCCTAGCACTGTACTAGTTATGTCAGTTATTAATCGTAGAGAATCTGGTTCAAGTGCAGATCGACCTTGCTTGAACGCATGCCTGTATTGGACGAAGCTAGTTATCTGGTGAAGCGGGCTACTGCTACACAAGCAACTATTTCAGCAGATAAACTTGCCCAAATAGCCACTCCTGGGAGCCTTAAGCTTCCGAATGGTGTAGCAAAACCCACATCAGCTCCTTTAGCTGATTTGCTTGATTTGAGTTCTGATGGTGCCCCAGCTTCAACTGTTGCATCTACTACAACACCTAATGATTTTTTGCAAGATCTTCTGGGTATTGGTGGAGCGAGTTCATCAACGACAGGTATTATTTTTTCCTGGTATCTCTGTTCTTTCATGTGCAGTTCCCATGTTAGCTTGCTTCTCGAATTACACAGTGAGCAAGAGGGCTTTATTGAACCCCCTCTGTCTGTCTTCCCTCCTTCAGGATATGCACCTTTTCTGAAGTTTGAGTTCGCTGCATGCTTAGTGATTTGCTAATTAGTAATTTACCCTCCTATCCTTAAATTTACTTCTAGTGCTATAATATGGGATCCAAAACTTTGTATGTAATCTCGTTGCTTGTTATCTTTTAGTCTTTTACCCACTATATAAAAGGTTTTTATTCCGTACTTCAGTTATTATATTTCGGGCCACTGGTGTTATTGTCAGAAAAATTCCTTCCCTTTAGCGATATCCAATCTTTCTGTTTTGTTCAGGTGTAACTTCGAGCGCAAGCACAGATATTCTTATGGATCTTTTGTCCATTGGATCATCTCCATCACAGAATGGCACCCGCATAACAGACTCCCATCGTCCTGGACAAGGTAAAAGTAATTTTAGCTGTAGCAATTTCCTGTGTTTCTATTTGAGTTATGGTTGTTGTTGAATTTTCTTATACTGATGTAGCAGAGTCTAAACCTGTTCCTGCTGTACCTGAAGCTATTGACCTCCTCGGTAGTTTGTCACCAGGTACATTTGCTTCTGGTTACTTTGGTTTAATGTTGACGCCTATTTTCTGATTATAACCATTGATGAAATGTCTACCACTATTGCAGCAGAGACTAAACCTACACCAGTGGTACCTCAGGACATGGATCTGCTTGATGGTTTGACATCAAATACATCTGTTTCTGGTTAGTTTGGTTCATATTGGCGAACAAAGTAATTATAATGTCTTCATGGTCACTAAACCTCCTAATTTGAGCAGGACTTGAGAATACAACCCACCCATCAATAACAGCTTTCCAGAGTGCAACCTTGAAGATCACGTTTGATTTCAAAAGGAAACCTGGAAACCCACGAGACTACAATTCATGCCACTTTTACAAATTTGACATCTACTACTTTTACAGATTTTATTTTCCAGGCTGCTGTTCCAAAGGTA
The DNA here is from genome assembly GCA_015847255.1 of Hyparrhenia diplandra. Classification (NCBI taxonomy): domain Eukaryota; kingdom Viridiplantae; phylum Streptophyta; class Magnoliopsida; order Poales; family Poaceae; genus Hyparrhenia; species Hyparrhenia diplandra. The sequence continues at coordinate 219,500 of JADLZK010009348.1, read as the reverse complement.
ACATCTTATTGCTGTATGCTGTAATCTATTTTTGAGCTGTTCACTGACACTGTACTTTGATGTTGCATGGTTTTTATTCTACGTACATAGTTTTTACACTTATAAACGATGATACTTCATTATAGTTTATAGTGCGAATCTTTTATTCAGCTTACTCATGTCTGAAGCTGTTGAGCATTTTTTGTTTTTTTCCATATATACAGCTTGACTTTTAGAGTTACTCCGCACTCTGATCATTACCATCTTTCTTCACCTTAGACTTAGCAGTGGAAAGAGGCCGAACATGATCATCGTTTTGTATTTTCAAGTTTTATAATTGAGATGTTGATTACGTTTCTTATTCTTGCAGTTCATCCAATTGAGACTGGATCCGGCTAGTGGCAACACTGTTCCAGCTAGTGGAAATGGTTCAGTTACACAAGGGCTCAACGTTACCAATAACCAACAGGGACAGGTATATGAAGATCTGGATCCATCACTTCCAGTTCAGCTTTTGTATACCTTTTCATTGACTTCATTTTAGTCTTTTTCCATATGGTGTGTTTTACAATGGTTGACAATTGACATTATACAGCTGTAGTAGAAGCACTAACAGGAAAACTCTAGGCCAAAAAGTTTACAATATACTTTTGCAATTCTTTTCATAATAAAGCTTAACAAGTTTAATGGATTCATTTGGGGAAAAAAAAATGTGCTCAATGGAATGGATTGTAACTGCCGAAATGCCCTTATTGGAAAATGGACATGGACATGGACATGGACATGTATTTCTATAACTGCTCCTGTGCTTCATCATTTCTTATATAAGTTGTTGACTGTTATTCCATGTACTGTAGCTCAACTAAATGTTTTTTTTATATATAAACATATAAGGAACAACATGACCCTTGTGCAAAACGCTGTGTAACACATGTCAAGACAGAGACAGATTAATATAGAGTGCATAATTGATTAACTGTAACTGTGCAAGTATGTCTTGCTCTGTAATGATTATATATGTATTTGTCTATTCTATAACCATATGTTGCTATGAAGATTTATAGTAATATTGGCATCTGCTTATACAAGCTACTCGCAGGCATTTTTTAATTTACATGTACTTCCATATCCAACACCATTCTCATCAATGTGCCTGTTAGCATGTATCTGCTTCGATTCGAATAGCCTATATTCTCGTATTCAACAACAGTTCTGTTAACCAAATAGTTATGCATTTTGGGTGATAATCCGCTATAACAGTCATAATGGATGGTAACTGGTCAAATTTAGATGAACTCTTGAATTTAACAAATCAAACGAGCCCTGCGCAGGACAAGAACCAGCAATAGTCAATGAATTTTTTTGGATTGTAAACCGATGCTCATAATTTTAAACCTTGATAATCCTGTAACGACTTTATCCAGCATTATTTTGGAATTTATCTTTGCATTCCATATTCATATGCTTATATCTGATATTTCTTCCTCTATCCTGCTGGCCAGAAACCGCTTGCAATGCGGATCCGGATATCTTACAAAGTGAATGGCGAGGACAGATTGGAACAAGGCCAAGTCAGCAATTTTCCTTCTGGACTATAGTGCCGTCTGTGTATATTATGTCATGTTGTCATAGTTCTCAGATTGGTCGGGGACAGGCACAGAGCGAAGAGTTGTTACTAGTTTTCTTTTTAATATTCTTGTCCCCCAATTTGTGGGGTACTTAGAGAAAATAGTTTCTTCCGGCCATTTGTTTTCCCTATATATATTGTATGAATAGTAGTATCCCGAAGCGATGTGATCTTCAGATTCATCGTGATGTATTTGACACCCGCTCTAAAGGATAATCTGAACAAGTTTCTTCAGCTCCTCATCATTACAAATGGCTTCTGTTTTTCTTGTACTGCCTACCAGAGCGAGCCATGAAAATTAGGGGATGCCCAACGCTGGGAATTTTACTGTAATTCGCAAACTTTTAATTACTGCCTTCTCATAGTGAATAGAGTTTAAACCGCTGGTCTGCGACACGACTGATGCATACTTGCAGACGTCACGGCGATCGTCGAGCTCGGCCAGCAGTGCCGAGTGCTGCATCGTTTGGCTGTGCTCAAGAGTTTGCCCTAATTAAATTCGAGTACCGCTCCCACCACCTTTTTTTTTTTTTTTAGCAGAACCTCGTGTTCATGAACTGAAGCTGTTACGTCCAGAAAGCCCAACCCACCAGTGCGTAAGTCCAGAAAGAGAGAGCAGGCCGGCCCGCAAACTTGCAGCCCACATGAATCAGCGAGCCCAAGTCCAACCTCATCTCCCTCTCCCTCTCCCTCCTGCAACTCTTCACTCTCTTCGGCTCCCCATCTCCGCCTCCAGCCAGTGCCCATGGCCACCCCCACCATCTCCGCCCCGCTCGCCGTCCGCGCCGCCCCCTCCGGCCCCTTGCCGCCCCGGTCTCTCCGTTTCTCCGCTCCCTCCACCGCCCAATCTCACGCTCACCTCCTGCCTGGGTTTTCGTGGAGGCATAATGGAGCCAAACCACGCCTTGGTCTCCGAGGTGAGGTTTCCGCATCTCGTTCTAGGATCGCTTGCCCTTTTTTTCCCCCTTGTTACGAATCGGATAGAGCCAGCCACACTACCCAGGGAAGGCTGAGTTGACCAGGCAAGCGCGTTGCGTGGAGCAGGGTTGCAGGTTATATTTCTGCTGACGTCATCATGTTACTCAAGGAGCAGCACGATTGTTGTGTACTTCCGAGGTGCTGCAGAGCATGGCTTGGATTGTTTGTGTACTCTGGGGTCGTTTGGTTGTGTGAAGTGTCTAGTTGCTTAATTCTTTATCAATCCTTTGATGAAGTCTCTATTGGCCCATTGCAGGCCTCTCATAGGAAGAGCATTGAGCATGTGCTCGGATTATATCATAATTCATTCTGCATGAGTAGATTGCACACATTTCGCCACTGTACGAGCATTTTGACTAGTATAAAATAGGAACACGGCATGACCATGTAGTTGAATGGGACTTTCATGTTGTATTTGCCCTAAATTACCACGGCCATGTAGTTCTAAGCTCTTGCATGAAGACGCAAAGCTTGACCTTTTAGCAGGGTAGTAGACACAGATAATGCTAATATTGCACTGGGCACGCTTGAACCTGTTTTCTGTCTATTCCTTTTAGGCTAGCTATTTCCCCATTCACTTAGGATGCTTTTCATTATTATTTTGTTGCAATATGTTGAATTCCTATCTCACTTAAATTATGTACACAGGATTCCAATCTGTATCACATGGTGTTTCTTCACAGCAGGCTGAGAGGATACACTGCCATTCATCTCTCAGGTACATATTTGTAACTACCATTACACATTCGTCTGCTAAGCAACCTGTCTTTTTTTATTGAGGCCATGATGTTGTGTATTGGAAGTTTTTTCTTTCACCCAAATAATATTGCATATTTCTCTATTTCTTTGTAACATGATCAATGATTTTGGATAGGCAAAACACAATAGTTGCATCTCAGAACGAAAATCCACCTTTAATGCCAGCAATCATGACTCCTGGTGGTGCTCTTGATCTCGCAACTGTACTACTGGGAAATCGTGTAATCTTCATTGGTCAATATATTAACTCCCAGGTGGCACAACGTGTGATATCACAGCTTGTCACACTTGCTGCTATCGATGAAGAGGCTGATATTCTGGTCAGTATGTCCATTCTTATGCTGCTGGTTCTAGCAGACCCTCGTTTGTTGTTCTTTATGTTCTACCATCTTTTGTATAATTCATATTTTTTGTCAGATCTATCTTAACTGTCCTGGTGGAAGTCTCTATTCCATCTTAGCGATTTACGATTGCATGTCCTGGGTAAGTCATCTGTGCTCAGATCTGATCTAATACTGGGACTGTATTCTTAAGTCATACATTTGTAGCATAAAGATTTACAATTTTGGCACCGAATCTATTTACATAACACAGCATTTTTCTTCTATTTCATGCATGCTTCTTATCTTACCTTATGTGTAATTGCTGTGTAGTTTTACTATTATTCTAAAAGCTTAATCTTCTTACTGTATATTGGTAGCACAACATTATACATTTGCAAGGTTTGTATCCTTGTCATCTTGTTTTAGCAGTGGCACACGGACCATCATGCTACCTTTTTTTTTTTTTTTTTTTTTTTTTTTTTTGCATTAGTTGTTGTCCTTCTGGGGCATTCGATAAAATGCTATATGTTCATTTATTTCATTTAGCTTTCTAGTTGTTCCCTTGAATATTGTAAAACAATGAGCTTTGCTGATTCTGAAATAAGAGGAAATATTCCCCAGGGAAAAAAATATTCCAAACATGGCAGTATAGTATGCTTGGTGCCTTGACCACAGTAATACTGCTCTTACACCACATCCCAAGTGTTACAAGCTGCTCTCCGTTGCCTAAATATATTTTATCTTGCCAGATGAGTCTAATATAAACCAGGTTATGTTCACCATGATGTTGGGCATGCTATTGTCTTAAGACTGAACGAAATAACTGTTTATGTTAAGACGTTTTTGTGTATATTCATTCCATATGTACATGTACTGATATATGATATTTGATAATAAAATATAAGATTTGATCCATTAGTTTCCTCTTTCCATTTTTATATTTACAATACACCAAGATCTGTGTGTGCAATGACGTTCCTTTCCATTCTGATGTCCTATGCTGATGCATGAAACATGATTTCTGTTATAACTAGCAGATAAAGCCCAAAGTTGGGACAGTGTGTTTTGGTGTTGTTGCCAGTCAAGCAGCAATCATCCTTGCAGGCGGTGAAAAGGGAATGCGCTATGCTATGCCAAATACTAGAGTAATGATTCATCAACCTCAAGGTGGATCAGAGGTATGACTGTTGGCTTTCTTATATTTGATTGAAGTAGCCAGACAAATTTCCAGTTTGATAATTACGATCTTTGTCACCTCTAGTTTTCACACACCCATCTTGCATTTTATTTTTTGATACAAGCAATTGAATTACGTGCAGGGTAATGTGGAGGAGGTGAGGCGACAGGTTGGAGAAACCGTCTATGCTCGTGATGTAAGCATTTAGCAATTGTGAATGATTGACGTATTTTTCGTCATTACATTTTCTCTCACACTGGTACATTGCCAGTGATGCTAAGAAATAAACTAACTAGACCGCATATATTGGTTTGTAAGGTCTGATTAAAAGTTCATGGTTATTCTGATTGCAGAAAGTTGATAAAATGTTTGCTGCTTTCACTGGGCAACCACTTGACATGGTGCAACAGTGGACAGAGAGGGATCGGTTCATGTCTTCTTCAGAGGTACTAACTTGTCTTGCCTATGTAGAAGGGCAGAAAATAGCAAAGTAGCAAATTTCTCTTTTTCGAGCTATTACTTATGTTTCACCATTTGCAGGCCATGGATTTCGGATTGGTTGATGCCTTACTGGAAACAAGATACTAGAGAAGGGACAGAAGCCCACATTTTATTAGCAGACGTGAATGCTTCAGAACTGGAGCTGAGGTTAGATGTTGGCTGTCCATCTTGTTTAAGGCCCCGAATTACAGGAGGTGCATACAGAAGAGCAAGATTCGCCGTTGTGCATACATGGAGCAATATATGTTGATCGGTCACTCTTTGGACTACGACTTAGCTTGCAATGCATTTCTAGGTGTAACATTGGCCAGATTATGTTGGCACATAGGATGGCCTGTCATGCACTCACGCTAAAGCTATGAACACTGTTTACAGTAGGCCTAGATGACCTTTGCAGATTGGGAGAAAATTGTCATTTTGAAAAATAACCAAGCCAGTAGACACATCAGCAAGATTGCAAACTTGTACCCCAGGAAATGAGTAGTGGTTTGAGAAATCGTCTGGATTGAACATACTGAATTTTACTGTGAGATCGTCCCATGATTTTTATGTGAATAACTTTGTTTCACAAACATGTTTTTTACAAGTGTTATAAAATCAGTTGGTCCGTGGACCCTGCGAACTTGTCGTGGAATCCACGAGGAACTGGACGAGAAGCATTATGCTTTATTTTTCTGCAGTCTGGTGATTTGGGCGTGCCTCTCATTAGTTAATGCAAGTTGTGATTGTGAGTGCTTAAGGCCTCAGTTTTATTTTGGCTCTAATCCTGAGAAAACTTATAAGACCTTATCTCCAACACTTTGAATCATCTCGGTTTGTTTCCATATAATAGAGACGAATTTCTTGGTGTTTCAGACATGGACTTGACTTGTACCTCTTCAAGGTTCATAGCCATGCAGCGTAGATAATCAGGACTGTTATTGCCATGGAGGTTCTTCCTTGTCCCAACCAAACTTTTTTCATGTATGCATTTATAAATAGACGAGCTGGATCTGGATTTGTACGTAAACCATACCGATCTCTTGCGGCGCGCCTGTTAGTTGTCAACTACGAGTCTACGACCACCAGCCCTGGCAACTTCCACGGCCACCGAGGTCAAGCTGGAGACGACGACGACAACATCGCCGAGGAGACTGCGATGGCTCAAGATCCCGTGGACATAGAGGCCGACAAGATCAGCGGGCTCCCGGACGATGTCCTGCTCGACATCTTGGGCAGGTTGGCCAAGGCCGGCGACGTGCACACCGTCGCGAGGACCTCCATCCTCTCACGACGGTGGAGGTCCCTGCCGTGGCCGCAGATCCCCACCGTCTCCCTCGACATCGGAGACTTCTTCCCCTCCGACGACAACGAGTGGCGCAGGCAGAGCAGGCGCCGGCAGCGGCAGCACCGCTTCGTGGAGCAGCACGAGGCCACGGCGGGGTTCACCGACGCCCTGGCGCGCTTCCTGGCCGCCCCGCCGAGCGCGCGCGTCATCGAGACGCTGAGCCTCAAGCTCATCCTGACCCGCCACGACTACGTGTGCCGCGTCGGCGAGCTCGTCGGCGCCGCGGCCGATGCCGGCGCGGCAAATAAAGATCGTCGAGCTCGAGCTCGTCACCGAGATGGTCTTGCCGATCGTCTCGATGAAGTTGGACGTGCGGACCAAGCTCGGCTACGGTGAGCGCTTCAGGCACTTGGTGCAGGACTGCCCCGGCGCGTTCCGGTCGCTGACGAAGCTCGCCCTGCAGCACCTGTGGTTCGACGACCCAGCCGAAGTGAACAAGCTGGTGTGCGGCTGCCACGCTCTCCAGCACCTCTCCCTGTCGTCCTGCGGCCTGTGTCCTAAGACCTTGGTGCAGGCCATAGACGACGATGCGCGTCTTCATATCCCCATGCTAACCATCGACGCGCCGCAGTCGCGGCTCCAGACTCTGGTGTGCGACTTATGCTTCATGGGCGGCGTCGAGCTGGTGCAGGCGCCGGAGCTCGTCACGCTCGACTACGACGCCGGACGTCTCCTTCTCCCAGATTATCACCCGGTCTCGTCTGGTTGCGCTCCAAAGCTCCAACGCTTGAGCGTGTGTCAGTACCAGCGCAAGAACAGCTCTTTTAAGCTCAAGTTCAGTGAGCTTCTGGTTAACATCAAGCTAGAGTCACTCCACTTGTCGTTTAAAAATGGAAAGGTATTAATCTGAACTTCGGTGTGAAATTAACCAAGGTTTTTTCTTCTTCTTTTTTGATCGTTTGTTGTTGCTGATGTCTGCTGAAGATATGGGTTCAACCAGAACGTCCTAGTAAGCAACTCAGATCTGCACTGGGCAGCCTAAAGAGTCTGCTTCTGAGTAATATCAATCCTGGGTGCAATTGTCTCCCATGGACAACGTTCCTGCTGGAAGCTGCACCGCTGCTGGAAACTCTTGAAATCCATGTGCGTATGCATGCTAAACTCCTGATTAGTAGCTAGTTTGCTACTAATAATGCCTTATTAGTGTGTCTATATACACAGAGAGACAATTTAACTTGCATCTTTTATGTTGTCCATGGTGTGCAGATATGTAGCCACATATGTCCTAGAAATAAACGACTCAAAGACGCGAACCTGGAATGGGAGCCATCTCCTGGGTTCAGGCACCATCACCTGAAGCAGCTCTCCTTCCGCCGCGCCTTCCATGTAACGAAGGACCTGCCGCTTGCGAGGCGACTCATGGAGCTGGCACCGAACCTGCAGGGCGTCACCTTGGGCGTCAGGTCTCTCAAGTGTCCTGAATGCCTGGCCATCCAGCGAAAGAAGGGTGTGGCAGCAACGAGACTGAGGTTCGCGGAAGGCAGTAGGCACGTCGATGCGTTCGTCAGGAAGCTCAAGGATGGCATCCCTACATCAGCCCAGATAACATTAATTTTGTCTGAAATAGTTTGATGTAATTTAGCTACTGCAAAATGGTTTTAGTATCTTGAAAGATCATCTTTACCGCTTGGTTTTAGGCAGCCATTGTCTTGCTGCAATCTATCTACTCTCACATAATATATAGTTGTAATCTGCTTTCAGGGAGCCACTCCCAGCATCTGTTTTTGCTTTACATATTTAGATTTAATTTATGTATTACTCCCTCCATTCCAAATTATTAGTCGTTTTGATTTTTTCTTGGTACATCCATTTTGTTATTCATCTAGATATCTAGATATAATATGTCTAGATCCATAGTACAATGGACGAACAACAAAAAGTCAAAACAATCTATAATTTGGAACAAAGAAGTAATTTTCAACGGAACTTGTACACCACACTTCAAAATATAGTAGATAGATATATCTAATATATGTATTTACAATAGCCTAGGCATGACTGCATGAGTACCAGTCTATGGTAAAGTTCTGAAAACAAAGCTATGCTTGGTACTTCTGACAATTCGGAGTTCATGCACAGGAAGGAAACCTGTGTTGAAACTCAATGCTATTATAGCAACGTTGGCTGATGGCAGGGTTAGCATGACCTGCAATTCAGATGAATCTAACTTCCACATGCTAAGCACTCATCCCGGTTGTTTAGGGAACAGGCCACTTGTGCCATTTTAACCTGGGCATCCTCTTCTTCTGAAGGTGGCTTGTCCTACAAATGCACAGCGTTTTTCATGATAAGGATCATTCTTAAGGACAGGTTGACAATGAATCCAAAATATATAATCCATCAGACAAGGGCAAAAGCACAATCTCCAAAAAAAAACACCTTGAGAAGAGTAGTATCAACTGTAAACTTGATTGCATCAGCAGCAGCTCGAGTTCTTAAGTAATACATTCCTGTTTTCAGGCCCTGGTATCCAACAACAGAAGAATTAATTCTCAGTGTTTTCCTTGGCCACTTGCACTCTAATAAACTAAAAAAGATACTCCTGTCTCCTTAGAACAAAAAAGACGGTGATCAAATAGTGTTACCTTTGACCAAGCATGGAAGTGCAATGAAGTTAGCTTCCCAGAGTTTGGTTGTTCCATGTGGATATTAAGGCTCTGGCTCTGATCAATATAGCAACCACGGTCAATGGCCATGTCAACAATAGTTTTCTGCTTGATCTCCCAAACAGTCCTGTGTCAATGATTAATGAACGTGTGGAACAAACATGACCGATATAGTTTGAATCCCATGAAACTTATAGCTAAGATGAACGTACTTGTAAATTGCTTTTAGATCATCTGGAACTTCAGTAATTTTTTGGACAGAACCATCCTCATAGATAATCTTGTTCTTTAGAACAGGAGACCAGACACCCATCTCACTCAAATCATGGAGAAGATGCTTATTTACTACAACAAATTCACCGCTGAAAAAAGAAAATTAATTAGGGAACACCACATGTTAGAACATCAAAACTAAAATAAGCAAATATACTAACCTTAAAACTCGTCGACTGTATATATTTGAGGTGTATGGTTCAAAGCACTCATTGTTGCCAAGAATTTGACTAGTGGAAGCAGTTGGCATAGGAGCAACAAGAAGAGAGTTCCTCAATCCCACTTGAGAAATCACCTCCCTTATTGCTGACCAGTTCCATCTACTAGATGGCACTACATTCCACATATCAGGTTGAAGAATGCCCTGCAGAAGTAAAGAGGTGAGAACAGGCCATTCCAAAAAAAATATCAACTAGACCATTCAGGTTAATAATCTCTTCCCTAAATGAGAACAGTTTTATGGAGCAGGAGCTTCAAATCAGTTAAGAGAATGATGATATGTAACAAGCAAATGACATAAACCAAAAAAAAAAAAAGGATAGATACTCCCTCTGTCTCTGAAAGAATGAATTTCTAGCAACTTTAGGACAGATTAGCAGAGAAGATAAAAGACCATGTTACCCCTCATACTATTGAATCTCAATAGCTCTTCAGTTACCGAGAAACCTAATTAAGTACTGTTGTTTGAAGTATCCAATAGCAGAGCGGGAGAGATAGATTGATTAATGTGGATCGGTGGACCGCTCACATCTGGAAATTGATTCTTTTGGAAACCAATTTTTGGCCTAGAAATTGATTCTTTCAGAGACGAAGGGAGTACTTATCATTATTTCCTGACCAATTAGCAATCATAAGTTTCAGAAATTTATACCAACAAACTACTTTGTTTGAGAAGAAAATAGCTCAGCACAATCAAACATGATATTCATACAAATGTTGGACATTATTCTAAACAATATCACAGACAAACCTTGCTGACAGGGCTCCCAGCATATGTTTCATAAGGACCTTCTTTTGCAGCAAGTTCAGCAGAAGCTTTCAACGAGTGATAATAAATAGTTTCAAAAATATCTTTATTTAACTGCTGGGCCTGGAACAAAGTTTCATTATATTACATATCAGTCTATCAGTAAAGCACAACATGGCATAACCACACTTTCCAGCATGCAAAATGTACCTCTGGTGAATCAAATGGCATCCCAAGTAGGATAAAAGTATCTGCCAAGCCTTGAACACCTATCCCAATTGGCCTATGCCTCATATTTGACCTCCTTGCATTCTCAACGGGATAATAGCTGATATCAATGATTTTGTTGAGATTACATGTGACAATCGAAGTAATCTGCCATAGCCAACATTATGCAAGTATTATTCAGACTAGGAAGGCAGAGCATGCATCTATATGAAACATAAGATAGACAAACCTCAGCCAATTTATCAAAGTCAAAGTATCTATTTTTTTGATCCACTGCTACCAACAAGCTTAGCTGGATGAGACTCTATAGCAACACCCTGAAACATGTGCAAAGTGTAAGGTACACTAGTTATAGCTAACCAAAATTGTTGGGAAAAATCAGCATGTACCTTTTCCCTCACAAAACGTGGTAAAGCAATTGACGCTAGATTGCACACAGCAGTTTCATCAGGACTTGTATACTCAATTATCTCAGTACACAAGTTAGAGGACTTAATTGTGCCAAGATTTTGCTGGTTACTTTTTCTGTTGCAAGCATCCTGCACATCATCACATTTTAGAACCAGATTTTGGATGTTTCAGTAAGAACAGGCACATGTGGTAAAAACAAATGAAAATAATGGCAGGAGATCTGCCGCTCAATTAAGAAGGAAATAGAGTTTTATGTAGAGGCACCCATAGTGCCAAAAAAAACCCGGTCATAGGACCAACTCAAATACTGGCCATAGAGCCAACACACAGTACAGGCGCATGTGGTAAAAGAATGGCCTATTTAGAGGGAAAATGCAAAACAATTTATGAAATAATTAAATAAATACCTTGTACAGCATATATGGTGTTCCAGTTTCTATCTGTGCCTTCAAAATATCAAACCAGAGGGCCTGCGCTGGAACCACTTTCTTTGCCTTGCCCTGAAATCACATAGCTGAGTCATCAAACATATCAAGACGAAAAAAAATTGTATGTCCAGGTCCAGAATCCATCTTACTTCTCTTTCATATTTATGGTACAGATTCAGAAACTCGTCACCCCAGCAATCAGACAGCCCAGGAGCTTCATTGGGGCAAAATAGTGACCACTGTTCATTGCGTTGTACCCTTTCCATGAATAGATCAGGAACCCACAGAGCATAGAAAAGATCCCTTGCACGATTCTCTTCCTACAAATTGCACACAAGAAACTTTTCATGAATGGGGTAGTTGAATATAATAGCATGCCAAACATTCAAAGTGCATTCCTTATACAGTACAATGTGAAGATGATAATCAAGTGCCATAAAGTTCTCAATCACAGCTAATTATTTTTCAAGAATGTGTGCTATTGTTCAAGAAAACTTTTACCTTTCCATGGTTCTTTCTTAGATCAAGGAACTCAAAGATATCAGGATGCCAAGGCTCCAAATAAACAGCAAATGCACCTAAATGTAAGGCACCTGTCAGAAATCCTCGACAAACCTGTAAATTGGGTCCAGTCTCGTTGCTACTTACCTTTTCTCTTGCCTCCACCTTGATCAACATAACGGGCAGTATCATTGAAAACACGTAGCATAGGAACAATTCCATTAGAAGTTCCATTTGTTCCTCGAATGTAACTCCCAGTAGCTCGAATATTGTGAATTGAGACACCAATTCCTCCAGCAGATTTGCTTATTGCAGCACATTCTGAGAGAGTATCATAGATTCCCTCAATACTATCATCTTTCATGCAGATAAGGAAGCAGCTACTTAGCTGCATAACAATACACAAAAGAATGCGGTTAAAGGTACAGTTTAATAATTAACACTGCATAATGAACGTTATTTTCATAGAAAGTAGCAGTACTTGCGGCCTTGGAGTGCCAGCGTTGAAAAGGGTTGGGGAAGCATGAGTAAACCAGCGCTGAGACATCATGTGATATGTTTTGATAGCAGATTCAATATCATCCTTGTGTATGCCGACAGAAACTCTCATCAACATATGTTGCGGCCTTTCCGCGACCTTTCCACCAACTTTCAACAGATAGGACCTCTCAAGAGTCTTAAAACCAAAATAATCATAGTCGAAATCTCGGTCATAATTTATCTCACAGTCCAAGCGAGTAGTATTCTGAAATGATGCAGAATTCGAAGTTTAGTCTCTGTATGCAGCAAATTAGTAAGAAATAGAGCAAGTCCACAGATATGCCAACGTAAATGATAGATGCCAATAATTTCAATATGCATATTTAGTCTCTTTCATGGCTTGTGTATAGCATTTTACTACCAAAGAACCATATTGGATGCTAAATACTACACCCTTGTAACAACCAATGGCAGAAACCAGAAAGCAAAATCACACAAGCTATGTAAACGCCAAAAAGCATTACTCATGTTTTCCTAAATATACTGTTATACTTAGGCACTTAGCCTGTGCATCACACCTTCATAATGATCGTGAAGACATCATCAGCAATCAGGGGAGCCATCAAACCAGACCTCTCGTCTTTATGGGTGTAGAGAGCCTTTACCCTGCATACAGAGGCCAAGAGAACCAAATTACAAAACGGGTAACCAAACTCCCCTCTGGAGCAGACAAAAACAACACACCACGTACGTCGCTGAAAAGGACGTCATGGTGTTCTTGTGCAGATTGGAGACCGCGATCCTCGCCGCCAGCTTCACAGCATGGTGAAAGCAAAACGCAAAAAAAATAGTCAAGAACTGTGCAGTCGATTCGCTCGAGCAGCAGGCCAAAACATCCCGCAGACGGATAAAATATTTTGGGGGGAGGGGAGAAGCAGAGCAGTCACCGATGCGTAGTCGGGGTGCGAGGTGGTCATGGCGGCGGCGGTCTCGGCGGCGAGCTCACCGATCTCGCCGGTGGTGATGCCCTTGTAGACGCCGGCGCAGACCTTCTGGGCGACGAGGACGGGGTCGCAGTGCTCCGTGCTGAGGCCGTAGCTGAGCCTCGTGAGCCGCGCGGTGATCTTGTCGAAGTGGACCGGCTCTTGCCGGCCGTCTCGCTTCACCACGTACATCTTGCGTCACCGCCGCCGCCGGGCCTCTCGGGCTTTTCCGTCGAACACACCGGCGCCGCCGCCGCGGTGGTTATGGATGGCCGGGATCGTTAGGGAGGGCAACGAAGAAGGGGCAGCGAGAGGTTTAAATGCCTCCAGAAATCGGTGATCGTGACGTGATTAGATGACAAGGACGTTTTGATTCTGAAATGATGTATGGGAATGGGAGAAAGTAGAACCGCCCTCAGCGCGGGAGAGGGAAAATTTCGCGCGCGTTTCGAGTGAAAAATTGGGCAGCCTGGTTGGCGCCTTGGTGGGTGACTCTGCTGGGTGGGGAATGACGCGTACATATCGCACGAAGAATAAAAAACTTTTAGTAAAATTTATGTTGCAGTTAGAATTTCATTCTCTGATGGTATAGCATCAGTGTTTCATTAATTGATCGAGGAATACGGCATAATTGAAATGAACTGAATTAGATTCAGACTCAGTTTTGAACCTTCATCAAGAATATGATAGTCTGAAAAGAGCTCATGATAGAATACAATAATCTTACAATTCTGCAGCAAAAAAATGATAGGGATATAAAACAAATCTCAAACATAAAATAGTAGTTTGGTTTAATTTAGCTGAAAAATCATGAGGGCCGAACTGATTCAGAAGAGCTCAAACAGGGACATGATTGGTTTAAAATTTAGAAAACACTGGGTTCCAATCATGATATAAACATACAGAATATAATAATATAACCTAATTCTTACAATTCTACAATGAACTGATTCACTTGTAGATCAAGCTTGTCCAGGTCTCATGAGCCCATCATCAGGGCATCCATTGAACGGTAGTCCTCTCTGCTGGAGGTATTGATGGAATGTAGGAACTGTATATACAATGCTGGAGCCTCTTGCTGATTGCCTTGCATAAGCTGAGGCTGCTTGCTGATGGTGTTGCTGAGCTAACACCCTTGGATTGTCATGATTAATGCCAGCTCAGCTTAGCCAGCTCCCTGCATTAAGACAGTATTAAGCTCCTATCTGGGATAACAAAATATAGCTTCAACAGGAATGTGCAGTATGCAATGTACTGACTACTGAGTCTGCAATAGCCAATAGGATCCAAGAAGTATGGTAGGTAATACATGATTACAGAATGCAAGCGATGGTCATCAATAGACATTGCAATCAAATGATGACAAATAGGTATTTCTGACAACTGATTAATGATTAGCCACTGAACTTGAGAGTCCAAGCCTGTTTTTATCACGGAGTTTATGCTAAGGTCAGATTCAGTCCATTGGTTTACATGTTGCAGCTTTCAAAACCCATGTAAAAAGAAAAACAAAACATACTGCAGTGATAAACAGAAAAAAAATTCTTGATAATTATTTCTGCACCACAATTAAGTAAAATTTATTCTACTAAAAACGAATTAAACATACCCTAAAATCAAGCTCATCTGATTTCCAAAAGTATCTGTGATTCACATCACTCCTTGCAACAATTGCACTTGCACCACATGAACTTATAGCAAGCACAGTACACTGAATCAGGACTAGTACTCTAGTGGACCATAATTGAGATGAAGTAAGCAGGGTCAGGCATTATGGTTTCCAGCTTCAAGTACATCTTTGTACCTTGCATCACAACCTGCCCTCCAATGAAAAACTGTAATGCAAAGGACTTCTGCAGTGCACATTTTGCTTTGCTTATCATATCCTGCCCCCCATCTCCAATAAAGAAAAATGATGATTTCTCAAATGATGGAAAATGAATTGAAACTTTTCAACATCCACAAAATATAAAGATGGAAAATAGTACCAAAATTTGAATTTCTAGTTCATTTGTCAAAATCCATGGATATCCAAATTAGATAAGCCTTCATCCGGTGCTTCTACTGATGTCCAACAAATACAAGAATAATCCAAATGGGAAATATGCATTCAGTCCTGATTACTGTAATGTTTGAACAACACACCCAAATAGCAAAGCAAAGTTTCAAAAGCACCCACATGAAAACCAAAAGGCAATAGTTGTTTCCTGGGAAATTCCTACTGTGCAAACAGGCAGCAATGTTTCAGACATGTTTGTGCATTGTTTCAAAATAAACCAAAACTTTCACATGCATAAATAGTTTGAAACGAAAAAAAAAAAAATTTACTGAAACTGACAAACAAATGTTTCCCCAAAATAACAACTAAGAAAGACAAACTAGGCTCCTCAGATGTCTCTTCATCTCCACACAATGAACAGCACCTCGCTGCTTTCAGGAATTGGAACGATATAGTATGTCAATTTCAATCATCACAGGAGTACTCAACCTTAATTAAGCAGAAACAGTGCAGCAAAGAAGAAGCTGGCAAACAAGAGTAGCCCAAACATTAATCTATTAAACAAACGAACTCTGCTCCTCAGATGTCTCTTCATCTCCACATAGTGTGCAGCGTCTCACAGGAGCTGTTTTCAGGAATTGGAACGAAATTGGAAGTAAATTTGGTCATCACTGGAGCAGAGCATCCAACTTTAAAGAAGTAAATCTGGCATAGCCGTTCTGTGTTGCATGAAAAAGAACCAGATTATACAGCCCGAGCTTCAAAGAAAACACTCAGATTGTGAACACGCAAGTCAGAGGATCCCATTCATTAAGCCACTAACGGCAAAACATAAATTACCCAAACCAAGATCCTCGACTGGCCGAATCACATAACAGTAGGAATCACATAACAGTAGTGCCCAACAAACTATTAGGTAACGACTCGTAGAAACATTAGCAGTGAAGCCATTAGATTCCAGGTGGGAACTAGGGTTTGGCCGTTTGGATATGCAAGAAGATGGTTGCGGCAAAGAGAAGGTTGGCGTGGTACCATCGAAGGGGTTGCATCCGAAACAGGACTACAGGAGCCGCAGACGCTGTGGACGCCTACCGCTCCCCGCGGGGGCGTGGCAGCCAGTGCAACACCACAACCGCCGCCGCCAGCCGCCAGCCGCCGCGAAGGAGAAAGAGGTCCCGACTCTTCCACTCTCGAGGGCCTGGGGGGAACACAGAGACAGGAGGAAAAAAAAAGGCCGAAAAAATTGGGCTCTAGGGCTTCAGAGAAATGGCGATATATGGGCCATGCCCGGGGCACCCGTGGGCATGGATAAGAAAACAAAAGTTCATTTAAGTCTCTAATAATAAATTCTCAAAAAAAAAAAACATAAGTCTCTAATAATAAATTCCTATCAGTTAAAAAAATATAAAAAATATTTTAGCTTTAGCCAATGTTAATCCTTAAATGTGACAAAATCGATAAGGATCCATTGATTTCATCCAAAATAAGAAAAAAAGAGTTCATTTAAGTCTTTAATAGTAAAATAATGCGTGTGAATCCCTTGATCATCCATTTGTCGAATTCCGGAAAAAATATTTTAGCTTTATGGATACAAATGTGATAGTATCCTTGGACCTTGGTGAAAAAATCCTACAATGTGTTTTTTGAGAAGTAAAATAATCATTTTAAATCCTTGTCTTTATCATCCATTTATCGACAAAGGATAATGTGTTATGGATACAAATATGATTGTATATTCCGTTTTGGTATAAAAAAAATATCATACCAATTTGTCAATATCATCCATTTTTGAGGAGTTTGAGGAGTCAATTTTTCAAATTTAACCTATTGAATTTCTAGTTAGGATAAAAGTGTTATGTGATACCCTATTCTCTCACATCAATCCACTTGATGTTGTTTTAGTGTGAAAAAAAAAAAATATCATACATTGGTCGATAAGTTCAAGTGAACAGGGCGATGAGGGAAGCCTGTAAAGTCAACGTCTTAATATGGCTCTCAATTCTCATCTTTGGTCAAGCCCAAAAAAAAAAACTCTACGTTTTAACATCTCTAATCTTCTCGGCATTATTTCGGTAAATTCGTAATGTAAAATTATACTGACAAGTGACAGACACCATGGCCATTTTATTTATCTCATCTTTAACAAAATTTTACTCGCTCGACTTATAATTTGGAAGGGAGGTTTACATTTTTAAACACAAACAAAGGTAACAATGACAGGCGGGCCCATACTGTTCCATCCAACGTGTCTTCTCCCTTCCATCCCTAGAACTAGCCCTCCGCTCGCGCGACGCGGACCATGCATCTCGATTATCTCCCGAGCCGACCAGCGGCGCCAGAACCCAGAAGGTTCGCTCATGGCGCTCACGTCCATGCTCCCGTTCGCGCCCTCCAACACCTCGCTGTCCTATTCATCCCGCGCCTCAACCGCCGCCGCGTTCGCTCCTCGTGGGGTTCACTTCGCCGCGGCCGGAAGGAGCGGCGGCGGCGGCGCCCAACCGCTCGCGTGCGCTGCGCCTCGCCGCCGCGGATGGGCTCCGAGGCGGCGCCGCGGAGGGGGGCCTGGTGGTCTGGGCGTCGGCCGACTACTACGCGACGCTTGGCGTGCCGCGCGCCGCCAGTAACAAAGACATCAAGGCTGCGTACCGGAAGCTCGCGCGCCAGGTGCTCGACGCTTGCCCCCTCTCATCCAACCCCCCCCATTTCTCGTCTCACTGGGCAATTGTTTAGTACTTCATATTTGTTTGACACTAATGCCATGCTTGAGTTCGTGCTAATAGAAAGTTTGTAGCATAGTATTGTGATATTGGGAAGTGTGGATAGATCATATCAACTCTCATCCAGTCAGGAAGGCCTCTCTCTTCTGATGAAATCCATGTTATATTTTTTGAATGATGTATCACGTGCTAGACAGTCAAGGGGATGGTACCTGCATGCATAGTGCAAATGGAAATGAAATCAGTTCAAATCGCATGTGTTGCTGTAACGTCCACAGATTTAATTTCTTTACATTTGCGTTACCAATGTTACAACCAAACATGACCGCTCTTTCAGGGATTTGACATTCACCTAGTACTCTGTTGCTCTAGTCAGATATATATGGACACTTCAATGGGTCTGAATTGCCTAGCTACTAGCTAGTTGCTACTGATAATTTTTGGAGTTTCACCATTGCATTGTAAATCCTAGCCTGATCATCACTTGAATAACCAATGTTCTGGTTCATGGGTATTTCATTGCTAATGATCGGTGGATTAATTGCTTGTTCATTCAGTTTTTTTTTGGTTGAAATGTTGTTTTTATGGAATAAATGATATTATGCTCTTAGCTATAGTTTCTGTATGCCTTCAATACCTAAATATTTGAAGCCTGAAGAGTGAAGACCTACTAACATGCTTCCTTGCTAGTTTTTGTGATCACTCAAGACACTCACTGTAAAATTTCTAGAAGGAAATAAACCAGTCAAGCCAATGAAAGGTTATTTGAATATTTAGGTGAAATGTAAGTATTTGCACAGGTCAACAAATGCATTGTACATTGATCCTGTGTCTTTCAATGTGTGGACATAATTCAAACCCACAATTGTAGTTTAGTCCTGTGATCACAAATGTAACATTTTACTAACAGCATCTACACTTACGCACCATTCCAGCATATTTTTGTGGGTTTCAACAGTTTAGTTGATAGTATCACAGTTCTTATTTCCCTTCATTGGATAAGATTCTTTCTGATTGCTTTTAGATACATAAAAGCTCTACCCTTCTCCCTACTGGCATCTGTGTGCCATTCATGATCTGCCAGCACCTTTGCAGTTTGTTGTTAGTCATCATGCTTGGAGCCTAGAGCCTTACATCACCCAGAGCTACTATTAGGGAAAGACTTACATATGCAATCCTTGTATCACTTATACCTTCTCTTTTTGGAATCATCAAAGTTGCATGGGAGGACTTGTAACTTAAGCGGATTGGACGATAAAATGTGATTTTGAAGAAGGCCAGACCTCCACTATAAATATTCTTGTGCATATTGCCATAGCTACCCATGTTCTCCTTTCATTTAACCTTGTTAAGACTGAAGCTAGAGCGACATCCTTAGTAGCCTACAATGACCCTCTTTTCAACCAGCGTGTTTTATCTACTCCATAGATTAAGGTTATTGGATCTATAATACCCCACTTAGCAGGCATTCCATCTTTTGATTCATAGCTGACTGTCTGTTTATCTTTCAACCTACCATGTGAAAAGTTTTGCTTTGTCTCTAGTTTTTGGATGGTCTCAGCACATACTATAGATTCAGTTTTCTAAATCATGACATTTTTTTCCCTCTTGTCTTTAGTACCATCCTGATGTCAATAAGGAGCCTGGAGCAACCGAAAAGTTTAAAGAGATAAGTGCAGCATATGAGGTATGCATTTTTTTTAACAAGTACGAGGTATCCAATATTTTGCTTAATATGTTCTATCTACTATTGTGATTACCAGATGTTATGATTTAAGCTTAGAGAATAACCTTTTGGCTATTATGAAAATTGGCTGCAAACCTCCCGCCATAACTGGCCCTTGAGGTTTCAGTCGATAGCTGGCTTCCTGACGCCGACGATTAAAAAATAAATGCACAGCTTTTTAATTGACCAAGTAACGTACCATTGCTGTGAATATGTGGTACTATTTATGAAAATGGTGAATTTCCCATTCAATAGTTAGCTATTTTTTTTAACATACTAGACATAATCTACTTTACAGTTAGAAGTTCTATTCTGTTATCAATTTCTCACTAGTCTGGTGCCACTTTATATGTGGACTCAAATATGCAAAGTATTCGAATGGATGGCATCAAATGGTTCTTTATTTTTGACTCAGGCTCTGTACTCTCCAATCTCCATTAATTGATGGATTATCCATTATTCAATCGGAGATTTGATTCTGGCTGTTTGTTTCCTCCGGTCATTTTGGAGTACTGAATTTCATTGTCATTAGGTGCTGTCAGATGAAAAGAAGAGGGCGTTGTATGACCAATATGGTGAAGCTGGGGTTAAGAGTGCGGTTGGAGGCCCGGGTGGAGCTTACACAGTACTACTTTTCCACTCTCTCCCTCTCTCTAAAAAAAGAATCTAAATGTTCTTTATATCTATATTCATGCAAGTTCTTTAGCTTGAGGATACTAAGTGTTATTAGGTCTTGAGATCTTTTTGGTTAACCAAGTTTTCTTTGTTTTCACCGATCTTTTCTTCCATGCAGACCAATCCATTTGATCTGTTTGAGACATTCTTTGGAGCAAGCATGGGTGGTTTTTCTGGCATGGACCAGAGCGCGTTTAGGACAAGCAGGCGAAACACTGCTGTTCAGGGTGAAGACATCAGGTTTGTCGCCACTTGCAAGACATGTTGATTGTTGAAGTGAGATGATATTTAAGATCAGTTGTGTTTCTTTTTGGGAAATGTTTGCAAATCTAATTTTTATTTCACTGCTAATTGTTGTAGTTAGTATCTTTAAAACCTCAAATATGCAGTGTTATTTGCCTGAATGTTATATGCAGCGTGCACTGTTTCATTATTTGGTACTGCCATACTGCATAAGCAAAATGCTTGGATCCCCAGAATAATAGGCTGCTTGGTAAAATTATGCTAAACTCAAGTTGTATCCTTCATTCCATCCTTATATAAAATTTTGAGATGTTTTTCTGCGCCTGTTGGTTTTTGAATTCTGGTAGCCAACCTGTTTTCCTATACACCCGTCTTGGATTTCTACAGCTTTTGTCTTCAAGACTGCAAACACCACATCTCATCAAATACTTCTAGAATTCTAGAATAACACAAATATAGCATACACTATGTTCTTGCATGCCTTTTCTAATGTTGGGGCTAAAACCAATAACTGGGTGAAGTGGGGTGGGTAGGTTGGGGAACAGTCTGTTCTTGCATGCCTTTTCTAATGTTGTTTGGTTCGTTTGTCTGCGTGTAACTTTTTATTATTATTTGCAACCATATAAATATATCAAATACTGCAATTGGTGCTAGCTCTGCTACATTGTTTGTTTTGTGCTCTAGAACAGAACAGTTACAGGACCAGTGTAATTCCTAAACTGACAAATTTATTTGATTAGATATGATGTGATTCTGGGGTTCACAGAGGCGATATTTGGAACAGAGAAAGATATTATATTATCTCATTTGGAAACATGTGATACATGTGGTGGTTCTGGATCAAAGGCTGGCTCCAAGCTGAGAATATGTTCCACATGTGGTGGGCGAGGGCAAGTAATGCGAACTGAGCAAACACCATTTGGTCTGTTCTCCCAGGTAACCATGGAGCATTCCTATATAGACCGTTTACCTTAATAACATTACTCATGAGATTTAGTGAAGACATGGTTGCAACAATATGACAGCTTTCACGCTGTTTGTGCGGAGTGTCCTAGCATTAGCATTTAAATTATGGTTCCTACATGACTGTGGAGGCTCAAGGTCACCTTTTCTCGGATGCACAAGAAAGCTGTGTCATTTGATTGAAGGGGGAAAAAAAGGTACAGAGAAGAAACACAACACACACACACCCACAACAACAAAACCCTCTATAACAACACACACACAAGAGAGATTAAGAAGGAAAACCCTTCTCTAGGAACTTAAAACTACTGTGCTATGGACAAGCAGGATCGGCCATAGCACACACCACACACACACTAGTTACCACACACACGGAGGGGGGGTGGGGGGGGGATAGAATAGCCCACATCACAGTTCCTGAGATCCCCAACCCTGGCAGCACGTTAATCATTGTTCTGACCACCACAATTACAGAGTGGCATTGCTAAAATCACAGTCGTTATGATGCTTCCACAGTTCCCAAGCAGCAAGGATGATAAGAGTATTAAGGCGTTCCTACATGTTCGAAAAAAAAAAATAGTATTAAGGTGCCAGAGGTGTCAACATTAGCCAAAAATAAACTATGCCTATAACCTTTGGAGCACCTGAATTTCTATTTAATGATTTTAGTTTGATTTGATTCTGTTGCAATTGGTGATGGTCACATTGTTTATTTATATCTTGTAGGTTTCTGTTTGCCCCACTTGCGCAGGAGAGGGTGAGGTCATTTCAGAGTATTGCAGGAAATGTTCCGGAGAGGGGCGTACCCGTGTCAGAAAGGAGATCAAAGTAAAAATCCCTCCAGGAGTGAGCAAAGGCAGTACTCTTCGTGTACGTGGGGAAGGTGATGCAGGACCAAAAGGGTAAGCAAAGCACTTAGACTGAATGTTTAACTTCTTTATTTTCATGCTTGAACATTTCAAAATCCTTCAAGAGTCCATTGCTGTCTTAGAGATACAATTAAATGGATCTTTTGCATTATGCTATTGATTTGAGATGCTCATTCTTGTACTATTGTGCCATACGTTGCGTAACTTTGGACTAAACATTTTCTGAGAACATGGTAATAGTTAAATGTCACAGGGCATAGGTGTTTAATTAGGAGAAAAGATGTATTTGCCAATGGTATACCCATGAGTTGTTAGTTGTATACCAGATTTGATTTTTTTTCTTCATTGTTCCAAGTATAAGTTTATAGTTCCCTTTTTTCTTCTTAATGTATTGATACACAGCTCTCTTGTTTTTTCACGAAAAAAAAAAGTTTATAATCTCTAGCATTTTGGATTAGTCTGGCACTTGTGCTTTCTGCCAAAGTTATTATGTGGAATCAGGAGCGCACATGAATGCAGAGTAGCTTAACGCATATACATTAGTTTACCTATTCATGGAAGCCACGAGATTAAAGGAAGTTATGCTACAACTGCAGTGTAGAAAAACCTCAAAAGAAAATGTTCAGATATGTCTATGCCTATAATAATTAGCATACATGAATGCAGAGTGGCTTATGTTGCATATGTATTAATTTATCTTTTCAAGGTGGCTGTAAGATTAAAGGAAGTTATGCAACAACTGCAGCATAGAAAAAGACTCAAAAAAGTATCTTCACATATCTCTAAGACAGTGTTGTTCTGCCTTGCTTTAGCTTGAATGCAATTTATCTTGTTCAAATTTCTGATCACCTGCTTTCTGTATATCTCTTTGCATGGATATCCGATCATTTCTTCCTTTTGAAAACAGTGGGCCTCCTGGAGATCTCTTTGTTTGCCTTGATATAGAGGAGCCATCAGATATCAAGAGGGATGGTATAAACTTGTACTCAACTGTGTCAATAAGCTATCTTGAAGCTATTTTGGGCACCATTAAGAGGGTAAGATCTTTCTCACTACGATTATCAGTTGTCATCTTTAGTTAGTTTCAGTCGTAGCTTAATAACTGGAGGACAGAAACATGCAAAACTTGATATTCCTTTATAGGAAAAATAGTTTGGTTACTTTATTCCAATGCTGATGCAATCATCAACCTTCAGTTTGATGTTTATGTGAGACCCTTTTCTCCCTGCTTTAACACAATATTTGTTGAAGCAATGTGTTTATACAATGTTGATTGCACTTTCAGTGATATAAAGTCTGTTCAAATTGATTTGCTCAACTTATACAAGTTTAGTGTGTTTCCAACTAACACGGATGGTTGAGAGAAGACTAATTGTTGGTAGATGTTTGTTTCAAACATGAAAATGTCTTTGAAATGGTTCTTCTGATATGAACTATTAAATTATAGGTATGTCTGTGTAACCGTTCCTTTTCAAATTCTTTTTTGAGGGTCAGGACTGTTGATGGAACCAGTGACCTTCGAATACCACCAGGTACCCAACCTGGTGATGTAATTGTCTTATCGAAGCAAGGAGTTCCATCATTGAATAAGCCGCCTATACGCGGTGATCATCTGTTCACTGTTAAAGTCGCAATACCCAAACGCATAAGGTGAAAATATGCTTTCTGAGTTGATCCTACCTTTTAATACTTTTGCCACTATCCTAGAGTTAGTATTTCTTAATTACTAATTTTCTGTTTCTTCCAGTGGGCGTGAAAGGGAATTACTTGAGGAACTTGCATCTTTGAGTAATGGTGGCTTTGCTCGAACAGACGCCAAGCCAAAACCTGCCCAGTCAAAATGTATACATGCTAATCACTCTATTTTCCTCAGTCTTCCCTTCCCCTGTCCCCACATAAAAGAATTTCTTATTTTGAATTTTTACTATCAGAAGTTTGTTGGTGTCTCGTCGGTATCGCTTGATAAGGAATGGAATTTCCTTAAAAAAGAATTTTAAGTCTTACATTTGTCGTCTTTGTTGCAGCCGTACATCAAGAGGAAGATACAGACAAATCTAAAGATGCAGAGGGTAACTGGTTGAAGAAACTTACAGATTTTGCTGGGTAACTCTTTAAATTTGATTTCACTACAGCGTCAAAAATCATGTGATGATTATGTCTGTTGATCCTGCTGAAAATAGGTTTTGTACTCTCTTTTTCTTAAACTATATGGTAATGAGGTAATGCCACGCTGGACCAAAAAATCATTATACGGAGCATATAGGTTTTGTACTATGTCAATCCTGTTCTGGTGGTATAAACTCGTATTGTGATCTTTCGTACGTAAACTACATTGTTGTTTATTTTTTTTTTTTACAACAAAAACTGTGGGGGAGAACCCCACAGTGGTGGCCATTTTCATTAATTTTTAAAACGAGCAAGAAGTTTGAATGCATTTTCATTATGTTGTTGTTGTTGTGTAGTAATGGAAGTTTGAATGCAGATGCCTCCTCTGTTGAAATCTGAACCAACCCAACTAAATCTTTTAATGATGAACTATATTGTTGGTTATGGCATTACAGTTCGGATTATATTCTTTAAAAAAGCGTAAATTACAAATCTAGTAATGGGAGGTTTGAATGTAGATGCCAAACTTCTGTTGAAATTTGAACCAACATATTTGTGTTAGTTGTGTTCGAGAAAAATAAAAGGTTGACCGAATTAATTAACAAAAATGTTGATTGAGTTAGTTCATCAGACATTTTTGTGTTTGGGTTATCTCAGTATTCTGACCAAGTTGTTGAATTCTTTCAGGTCCATTGCTAATGGTGCTGCAAAGTGGCTGAACGACAACCTGTAGGCTGTAAATATTTACTTTAGGATAGAAGATTTTCTTCAACTACCATGTTGCTGTAGTCCAATCTGCGATTCTTAGATTCATCGGGGTGAGCTTGTACATTTGTTTTGTTGGAGAGCTTCGAGATTTTCAGGCTGTGAGTGGCAACTGAGGGAGTGCGAATTGTCAACTAATATTGTCGGCACATTGATCCATTATCATCCTTGCAAAGCAATTTTTTGTTTGCAAAGCCATCATTTTTACGTAGTTGGAGATATTTCAGTTTGGCAAGTGCACGCAGCAGTCTGAAGCAGTCTGAAGTTGTGTGATGCTGATCTCAAACCCCGAGACTAGTAGACACTGTAAATATGTTCCATTCATGATTCTGTACTTGAGGTTTTGGATTAATCAAATACAAGATCAACGGGCAATCTTTTTCTGTTTTATGAAGCTGCGAAGCTTGCATCGATGGAGGCCTCAAAAATTTTCATTCAACAGAGTTGCAAACTTTTTCATCTTACAAGATGCGATGGAACTGTTACAAATAAGTTTCAGTAATCTCGAATTCTCAGTTTCGAGGAGCCCTCGTATCGTATCAGTCCGCCGAGCTCGCTTTAAGCAGAACCAAGACTGCAGCTACCACTGGCAGGGACACCATCAGTAGAGCTACCACAATATTTGGCCTTGTGATCTCCGGGAGCAGGATGCTCCCGTACTTTATAACCGCTGCGCCACCAAGGGATCCAAGCACCAATGTCCACAGATAGCCGGAGTCAGAGTCACCCTATATTCATCACATGACAAGAAAGGAAACGGACTCAACTCCTGTGAACAGCGCATATATATAGGAGTAAATAAATGAGAAATTTTGCATCTGCTTAGACCCAAATATGAAAACCAGTATCACAGTTTTTATAAAATTTAACCTTTTTTTAAAAAAAAAATTTAAATCTGTCCCTCGTTTGAAAATATTTATACTGCGTCGCTGATCTGATATTCTGATGGCAGGAACTTGAGCCTTGAGGAATGACTACTTAAACTGAAAGCTCTGGAACAAACCAATTCGTTGCTTTAGAGAACTATGTCCTCACTAGAGAATAGATCATACTAATTAAATTAAAAAAAAAAAAAAAGCTCAAATCATGTTTGTATGTTGTATAATTAAGAAACTACAGTTTTAGAATCCACATACAAATCATGGTTAAGAAAAAAAAACATGTACCATGAAGTTTATAGAACTACAAAAGATTACAGTTTTAGCAATACTATGATTTCATTAAAACCATAAGTCTGTTGCATCATCAAACACTCCATGGCATCATTATATCTCTCCATGCATTGTGATATTTCATAGAGCTATGATCGTTCCTCCGTTCTAAATTGTAAATTGTTCTGACTATCTATTCTAGATACGTAGTAAATATAAATACGTGCCTAGTCCAGTCCAGAATTCGACCTTTGATCAGACATTCAGACTATGCTCACGAGGATACATACAGTGGTTATTGATTGACAACAGAATGCAAAAGGACCCCGGGAATGAGGCACAGGCACCGACCTTGACGATTTGCCCGACGCCCGCGTCGGTCCCGGCCTCGCCGGGGTCGCGCCCGGAGAGACGGGTGACGACGCGTCTCCTCGTGGCCGCGGCCACGCGGGGCCTGTCACGCCGGCAGTTCACACTGAGGGAGATGCTGCTGCTTCGCAGCGCCAAGCTGGAGCTGGAGCCGGGAGCGGCGCCGTCTCGGGGCGGCGCGGCTGGAGTGGCCACGGGCACGGCGACCGCGCAGGCTCCCGCCATGGACGCGACAGGCGACAGGCGAGCAGCACTGCAGCAGGACGGGAAAGAAACGGGCTCGACGGAGCGAGCGCGACGTTATCCAGATCAGATTGGGCCAATGTGATGGGCCGCCATCGCTTTCCCATTTCCGGCCCAAACCATTATTAGGCCAATCGCGGATGGATAAGGAGAGAGCGGTGCGAGCGGAGGAGGTGGTGACCGAAGCGGAGCGCCACTTGCAGAGCTTTGCTTGGGAAGCGGAGCGCGAGAGCAATGGCGTCGCCGTCGTGCGCCTCCACGCTGCCCTGGACCTCCGCCTCCTCCTCGAGACCCTCGGCGGAGCGCAGCCTCACGGCCTCTCGCCGAGCTCCGTCGCTGGTCATCGTCGCCCAGGGGAAGGTCAAGAAGTACCGCCAGGTCGGACCCCGCCTCCCCACCACTCTCGTAGCTTTCGTTCCATGCCATTTTGGGTTCTAGCGTTCAAGGTAGATCCGCGCCTCTTGCTTCGGCCAATCGCCCCGGAGTCCGGATACTTACCACGTGTTATTCTATTCAAGAGTATGAGGATTGCAGAGTTAGTGAAATTAAGTCCCTGTTCACGTTAGATGAGTGCTAACTTATAGGACTGCTACAATACATTTTAGTGTTCTTCATCGAAGTGATGCGCTGCTGCTGCCCATCGTTGGATTGTACATTCTGACCAATAACTAAACACAAGTTACTAGCTGTCTCACTGACACCGGGTAAGATACAGTGGCTCACACAATTTAGTTTAGATGCTTCAAGAGCTGTAACACTTCTAATCAGGCTTTTAGGCAGGGGATGTAGATACTAGGGATTTCACCTGTTGTTCCTTTTGTTGTGGTTGCCTTGCCACACTAGTTGAGTTCAGTACATAAGGCGTTCCTTTTGTTGTGGTTGCCTGATTGTACAAGAACGTAACAATGTTGTATCCAGTTAAACTGACAATGTAGTACAGCATCAAGCTGTATTTCACTTGCTCATCTTGTCCATCTATTATCACCACCTTTAGCATTACATGTGATTTTTTTTTTCTTTATTAAACAAACTTCTTTCCCATAGGTCATACTGACAGATGACATAGAAGCAGTGGGGAAGAAAGGGGATACAATGAAGGTGCGAGCTGGATTCTACCGCAACTTCCTTCTTCCCAAGGGCAAGGCTACGCTTCTAACCCCAGAAGTCCTCAAGTAATTCCTCACTCTCATTGCATTATAGCCGTTGGCTATCCCACACTTGCTTTGTTAGTTATGTTATTTAATTGTTGGGTTTCACATATTTTTCCTTACATGCAAAATTTAACTCTCTAGCAAATGATTCAGTGGCTGCTTACATTGTAAAACCCTTATGGCCTTCTCTATGTCTATGGTATGCTTAGTTTGACTCTGAGGTTTGGGACCTAGCAATCTAGATTCTAGATTGAGATAGGAATCCATGCACCTTTCTAATAGAATTCTGGTAATATATATTGAATGGTCAACACAAATAATGTTTGATTGGATGTGTAAGTAAGATTGTGAAAGAATTTCTTTCCTCTACTTCCCTTTGCAGGGAAATGCAACTTGAACAGGAGAGAATTGAAGCGGAGAAGAAGCGGGTAAGAAAAATATTTCACTCAGTAATAAACGTAATAAACGTAGTTGCAATTTAACCTCAGCATCCTTTTTTTGACTTGAGAGTAGACTTTAATTGCAGTGTTTCCTTACTATCCTTATGGAAAGAAAATATAGTGTCTTTATGTTCTCCAAAATTTAAGTCCTAAGCTTATGAATGCCATTGGCAGGTTAGTACTTATCAATTTTTGTTGATAGTTATGGTCTTCAGAAATTTCTCTACTTACATAGGTAAAAGAAGACGCACAAAAACTTGCCCGAGTTTTTGAAACCATCGGGGCTTTCAAGATTCCTCGCAAAGGTGGAAAAGGAAAACAAATATTTGGGAGGCAAGTTCTAAGTTGGATAATCCTTTATCTATTCTCTCTTTCTTGCTTTCACTTTTGTGACAATATCCTTTATTGTACAGTGTCACGTCACAGGATGTTGTTGACATAATAAAGTCGCAACTTAATAGGTACGTACATGCTCCTAACTCCTAAGTAAACTTATCAGTGTTTCTCATTATTATTACTTTTCTTACTGATGGCACGCTGTGTCATGTAGGGATGTTGACAAGAAGCTGGTGACAGTTCCAGAAATCCGTGAAATCGGAGAGTATGTTGCAGAGATCAAGCTTCACCCAGATGTGACAGCTCAAGTAAGGCTGACTGTCTATGCAAAATGAGCTTTGTAGTTACATAACCATGCATAGATGATGGACTTTGGCGAAGACTGATTTTTGTCAGGTGAGCTCATTTGCAATTGCCCTGCCCTTGAGATTTAGCTCTTAGAATTCCAGTATCGTGGTTCTTACAAAGTCGTTTTGTTTGGTGCAGAGATTTTGCTGAAAGTGCCAGGTGCTGTGGTAGACAAGGAGGTCCGATCTGGCCTAGCCTGGTTTTGATCCACAATTCAGTGCACATCTTATATTCCTACCCTGTAAAGTCAGATTTCGACAATTATCTCTGTTGATTTCATGAGTTGAAAAATAGAAATTGTTGTGAAGCACAATTGGTTTGAACTCTAGAGCATTACCTCTTTGGACTGCATCCTGTTGTTCACCAAAATCGAGCCTTTTTGGCTGAACCTGTTTTATCCAGATTGGGGCTAAAAACGGCTACCGCCTGATCGACTGATAATTTGGCTGAACCTGTTTTATTCAGATTGGGCTGCCAGTCTGATAGATAAACTGCGTTTCTTTTAGGCAAAAGGAATGCAGACTCAGCGATCGGTGATAAGATACAAATTCACGCAAACAACCAACTATATTCATCTCAACACGTTCTACAAAAATGAATGTTTCACAAAGTTGTCAAAACTGCAAGACATGGACACAACTTCGGGATAGCAGTACAACTGTGGTGGCTCCGCCCTTCACTTACAAAATCTTTTTGCTTATGCTAAATGAACTACCAGTACAACTAAACAACCAGCATAATAGGCATGGCAAGAGATTGGCATTGCACAGAACTAGAAATAGCTTTTCCGCTTACGCCCGGTGTACTTGGTGTCCGCGGGCACGTCATGTCCTCTTCTTCTCATCTGCTCCTTTTTCCTCAGGAGCCAATCCTTGCCTTTAGCGTTCTTTTTCGTCTTCTGACGCTTCTTCGCCTATTCCTTTCATATATGCCCACCTGCATTAAGATAAAATTTTATCCAGTGCTGGCTTAATACTGATACACGTTCACATGGTAGAACAATTATAATATAAGATAAGAGCATAAGAGATGGGAGATTTTTGCAAAGATTACTGATCAAACATAAAGAGTCAGTATTTAACTACCGCATCCAAGACAACAGCAGTGTCTGTACTCTATAGCATTAGACGACTATGAATTTAGTATGTAAAACAAAGAAGCAAGATAGTCATTTGTTTTAAGGATCCCCACTATACTAAATTTGAAATTGCCTATTCACAAATGGCTATATAATCATTGATGACAAATCCAGTGCAGCTAGTTCAGTTAGTTCTGCAGTAGCAGTAAGCACTTATGAGTAACCAAATTGCTTCAATCTGAGATTCATTCATAAAAACCTGATACTTTAAAATTAGTAGACAGAAAAAAAAAAATGAGATAGCATCAAAACAGTAACTAGATCCATTATCATGTACAATAACTGTGCTACGTGAAGTATTAGCTTACTGTTCTGTCGCCATCTTCATCACTGCTATCATTATCATCATCGCTGCACATCTCACCATTTTCACCTTTACCCTTTGGAAGAGACGTAGTAGCTGAAGGTGGTCCACAGGTGAGGACAAGGTAGGACTTCTTTGCTTTTGAACTGTCAAAAGAAAGGCATGCTCATAAGCAGAGACATGAAATTTGTGGGACTGTTCA
Organism: Hyparrhenia diplandra; assembly: GCA_015847255.1. Classification (NCBI taxonomy): domain Eukaryota; kingdom Viridiplantae; phylum Streptophyta; class Magnoliopsida; order Poales; family Poaceae; genus Hyparrhenia; species Hyparrhenia diplandra. The sequence goes on along the minus strand of JADLZK010009348.1, from coordinate 188,207 downwards.
TACCATTGTTACATGGTAACTGAATCCTTACCTATGAGGCCAGTCAACAACCACTCCACCAGCAAAACCAGCACGCATGGCAGCAGTCACAATCATTTCACTCTGCTTCACATTATCAGCGTAAAACTGTAGAACAGCTCTTGCTCCCCTTGCTAGGCATCTATATAACGAACCGAAGAAAGCCCTGCAAATTCCCATGTTGGAGTTAAAAACAGGAAGCAGACAACCTAAAACAATACAAAATAAATCTTCAGGTACACACTTCAACCGCAATCTTGGATCATGAGAAGACTTGTCAGCATTGCATAACCACTGCACAAATAGGCAAAAAAAAAGGCACAGTTCTGAGCTGACATTCTGAAGGAGATAAGCATGATCATTTAGCTGCAACAGTTATCGCTTGAAGAATACCTGAACCGCTGAAATACTAATTGCACCATCAATAACTCCTGGACGCAAGCCCAAACCCTAGAACATTAATTAAGCAAACATTAAGAAACTCTGAAGACAGGTTACAGACTGTCCCTCTGGTGAAGCAACTTTAAATTAAGCGAACATTACGAAATACAGAAATTTTGATGGTTCATAAAACCCAGCACATGCAACAAGTCAATTCTACACCTTTTCAGGTTATTAGATTCAATATTCTTGAGTTTGAACTTTGAATGTCCTTTTACCTTTCCAGTGCTGGACTGACTCAGAAATAGCACAAGTGATGTGGATTGTTATTACTACTACTAAGGCTGATTTAGAGTTTAGACCACATACAACTCAATATGGTATTATTGTACAAATCATGAATTTCCCTTCAAGCTTAATGATATACAGCGAATATCGATATCTGAAACTTAAATTTACAAATATACATTCGATAGCATAGTGCGCCTTATACCTGTCCCATATCTGCAAGTAGGAGGTCTCCTTCTGTTTCACGCTCCAAGGCAACATCTGTGCAAAGAAGTTGTAAGGAAGCAGGCACCAGAGCAAGATATCTAGAAAGCTCCTCTCCTCTAAACTCCCATTTCCCTTTCAAATTGGTGCCAAACAAGCCTAAGAGAAAGGAACATAGAGAGGTCCTCACCGAGCATCGACTTTGAAATATCATAGCCAATCCAGTGGTGGCCATGCTCCGTCAATGTCTCACCACTAAGTCCAGAACCACATCCTGGTAATCACAGCACACAAAGCCATCGAAGGTAAACATATCTTCAAACACAGCATGCCTCCCATTTGCCACAACCCATTGCAACTAAGAGCTCCAACAGAATGTATTATTGCCCCCGTCAAAGCAGAATACTCTATGTTGTTCTAGCAAACGCGATATGCCATGATTCCTGAAGCATAGGTGCAGAAGAGGGTAAGCTGACCTATGTCGAGAAGCATCTTTGGGAACGCCATCGTTGGGGAGCGCGAGCAGCTCCAGTGCCCTCTCGGAAATCCTAGACTGAAAGAAGGCATGCCACTTCGCATCAGCACCGCCAAATCGGCAAAGCTCAAATTAAACGGGGAAGCGCTTCCCTTTGCTCACCTGGATTTCGATGATACGGGAGGAGGTGGTGTACTTGCGCGCCTCCGACTCGTTGTAGAACACATCCGGCGGCGCCTGGAACTCAGGCCGAGGCATCCTCACTCTCCTCCAAGTTGCCCCTCTCCTCGGTTTCTCTCCTCGCAGGCACAAACGACGCCGCCGCCGCCGCCAAGGTGGGATGTTCGGTGTGCTCGCGCGCCGCAATGCCGCTTGCTATCGAGGTCTCGCTCGCGGAGGTGTGGTTGGTTACTGGGCTGCTGGCACGGAACATTTACATGGGCCTCAAAACAGCCGGCCCAGTAAAGTGTGGCCTTTATAAATCCTCCCACCCATCTAGGTCATCGTTCCGAGCAGCCGCCGCCGCCGCCGCCGCAACAGCCCGAGTCGCTCGTGAGATCCTCCGAGCACCACAGCGCCGCCGCCGCCGCCGCCGCCGCCGTCACCATGGGTAACGATATCCTCGTCTTCGTCTCTGTCTCTAGTACTTTGCGTGCATCTCGTCAATAGCCGTTTACTCAGACTGGTCGATCTGCTTCTGGTGCAGGTAAGGTTCACGGATCGCTGGCCCGCGCTGGGAAGGTGCGTGGGCAGACTCCCAAGGTTGCGAAGCAGGACAAGAAGAAGAAGCCCCGCGGCCGCGCGCACAAGCGCATGCAGTACAACCGCCGCTTCGTCACCGCCGTCGTCGGGTTCGGCAAGAAGCGCGGCCCCAACTCCTCTGAGAAGTAGATCTAGCTATGGCTTTGTGTTTTGTTCCCCACTAGTTTCATTGTACTGATGACAAGTTAAAGACTTGTGCTATTATTATCTGTATCGATGTTACTGCAATCCTATCAAGTATGATATGCATCATTTAGTTGATCAAAGTTGCCTGTGCTGGTGATCCTTTTGGTTATCTGGGATGATTTGTCATTCTATGTTCGTCTTGTTTTGATTAGCTAATCGCTTGTTTGGTGACACAAGAGTTTGAATGTGCATCTAGTCTGTCTCGGGTGCCCTGCTTGGTTCTGAAATTGGTGAAAGTGGGAACTGTTTTGGGCAATTGTGATCAGTTAGTCTAGTCCGTTTAATGTTTGCTTTGTGTGGGCACACTCAAATTGTCATGAGTGAAATTAGATTGTGCCATTAGCATGAGTGAAATTAGATTGTTCCATTGGCATGAGTGAAATTAGATTGTGCCATTGGCATGAGTGAAATTAGATTTTGATGTTGGCATAAGTGAAATTAGATTGTGTCAATTGTTCTGTCTGGAGGATGTCCACACCAAATAACGAATCCTTCTGAATTTTGGCAATAATTTGCTTGGTTAGAAGAACAGCTCTAGAACCTGGACTTGTGTCTGATTGGCTGCTGTTTCTGCTGTGTGGCACTGAAATTGTCAGTGGTGTACTGGTGTCTGTCTACCTCTTCAGACAAGTTAAAAGACCTATATGCATCTGTGTTGATATTAGCAGTGGTGTACAATTCTGATTAAGTATGATATCCATCGTTGGGTTGATCATTATCTGTAATGCTGGAAACATGTTTTGTGGTTCTGTGTTTGGCTGTGTTTTAATAACTTGTATTGCTGGAAACATGCTTTGTGGTTCTGTGTTTGGTTCTGTGTTTGACTGTGTTTTATTGACAGCCAGTATATCACTTGTTTCGTGACACTTGAGTCTGTCAGTCTAGTTTGTTTTGGCTTCGGTTAATCCTGCTTGGCGCTTCAATTGGTCTGGGTGAATCAGTTTGTTCTCGTTCAATTGGGTCAGTGGTGTGAAAAGGTCGTCTAATCTTTTGGCAGGAATTTGAATGTTAATAGCCTGGTGTGTTTTGGTTCGTCTTAAACTGACAGGAGTGAAACTAGATCGTGACATTTTGGTAAGAATCCTCGCAAAATGTGATGATCTGACTAGAGCATCTAATGTTCACTCCAAGTTATCTCTAATGTTCACGCCAAGTTATCCTTCTGATTATGTTTGTTAAAATGCTTGCTTAGGTAAGCAGAGCTCTAAACTTGCTTAGCTACGTTGCTTCTATTTATTCTGTGTGTTAAATTATGGTACAATTAGCAGTGGTGTCTAATTGACCTTGCCATCCTATTTAAGTGATTATCTTTCGGTTGGTCGTATGTGGTGGCCATCTTGTTGATTATCTGTAATGTTGGAAACATGTGTATCTATGTTCGTCTTGATTTGAATATTGTAGCTACCTTACCCGTGTCCTAACGCGGAGTCTGATTGTTAGCTAATTTGTTTCGGTTAATATTGAATCTAATTTGTTTCAGTTAATATTGAAAGTAACGTGTCGGTATCAATATAGGCATACCCGGCGTCAGGGATTGAACAAACATGAACCCTCATTTGCACGATTAAGGGCATGTTTGGATGGAGGGACTAAGCACTAGAGACTAATAGGGACTAAAAATTAGTCCCTAGTCTCATAGGAACCAAACAGGCCCTAAGGAAAGGAGACCACCCTAAGGAGGACTCTACCTCGCCTGCCTGACCCTTAAGTGTGGCTTCGGACTGATCCGACCCAGCAAAAGGAGATTCCATCTCGCTCGACCCTTACCGTCTGTTTGGTTAAGGGTTGGGTGGGTTGGAGCCACTTCAACCCAGATTTTAGGGATGACTCTAACCCTCCTCGTGCTTGGTTGGATTGAGTTGGCTCCGCCCCTAGATTTTTGTTTGGTTATTAGAGGGATTCGGTTAGTGGATCCCACATGTCATTCACCTCTCAGCGACCGACCCGGGATGGGAGCCAACCCAGATCTCAAGGGAATATTCCTATATCGAGCCAACCTAACCCACCTAAGATTCTATTTAAACAGCCACGGGGACGGATTGGCTGTAACCCACCTCACCTCAACCCTCAACCAAACATGTGGTTACAAATGTGGGCGCAGTGGCGAATCTAGGATTTTAGCCCGGGCATGCCTCCCAAAACATAATCATATACAAAATTGGATTTTTTATTTATGATTTTTCGTGATCGGCTATGGTTTTTCAAAAATTTAGCGGAAATAAATAAAAGAAGGAAAAAAAAAGACAAAATCACTGTAGCAAAACCATCGTTAGTGTAGCAAAATTGTCATCCAAAACCGCCTGGAGGGTAGTTTGAACGGTTTTGACCCGATAAGCGGTGGGGAAAAGTTCATGGACCCGATATGCAAAACAAAAGTTTATGGATCCATATAAACGGTGGGAAAAAGTTTAAATACCCATGACGCATTTCACTCAAATTAAATATTTGTTTTAACTTCTATCACTGGCAATGGATATGGGAGGAACAAAATTAAATATTCTTACATTCCGTGAGATATAAAATTATCGTGAAAAACAAATAAGGCTAACATAAATATTTTTTGTTTCTCAACAATCCATATCATATTCCCTAGTCGATTCCAATAGAATTTACTGCACATCCAAATAATAGTTGCAGATATAAATTTACTGTGGTTGTTGATCATTGACCTTTCTAGCAGTACTTCCTCAGTCAGATTAGGTTTATCCTAAGTCAAATATTATTATCTAGGACCATTCGTGTGAAAAATTCATATAGTTTCACAACATATGAGTTAAATATGGTGAAAATATTTCCCATAGTGAGTGTGGAAAAAAAATGTCATAAATCTATACAAATAATATTTTGATATCGATGATCAAAGATACATATGTTTGACTTTGAATAAAATTAATATGGTATGTAAAAACAAATGAAGTATGAGCTACTACAAATGATGGTATGAGCTACTATATATGATGTGTAATTGAAAACAAGGTGGCAGAGAGAATAATGGTAGTTCAACAATAAAAATTAACATCGGTGGCACAAATAATAATCTTAGTTGAACAATAAAAACTAACATCTTGTTCTGATGAGAATCATAAATTATGACAATGACCAATGACAACTAATTTGCCAACTAGCATGACAGACAAATTGGCTAATAACTTGCATTAGCTTTCGCCTTCCAAGTTTCCAAGATCAAATGTTAACTGCACTAAAAAATCTATTTAAAATTAAACTGTTGGTTTCGGTCACCGATCAATCACGATCAGGGACGATACAAAAAAGAAGATGCCTGCAAGAAAGCCCTGCAAAGGACAAACGTGCATCTTGACGATTGTGTGCATGGTGCTGCCGCGGCGGGTCCCCAATGGGCCCGGCGACGGTTGCCGGCAATGGTGCGCCTTTGCCATTCTCGCTGCGTACAGCAGCGGCGACGCCCCCTCAAAAGTGGGTCACTGATATTGGCCGCCTCAATGGCGGTCGCTGGGCGTCTCGGTGCAAGGCACCGCCGATCACATCCTCGAAGCTCACGTACCCCTCGTCGGTCGTCCCGCCTCTTCCGTTCACGTGCCGTGGTGGCGGCTTGTTGTTGCGCGGAAGCAGAGCACCACCGGCGCCGCCAACAACAAGGATCGCGATGTCCCCATAGGAGCGCCGCTGCAGCGATAACGACCGCCACCCCGAGTTGGTATTGCTTTGCCCTTGCGCCGCCGCTGGAGAAGAATTCATGGTCGTCCTCTAGATCACTGTAGTTATGTAGGCCTAGATGTGGCTGCGAGTAGACCGTTGGCATGGTTGTCTCCATTGATGGTATGGCGGAGCTGTTGGGCGACGCACCTGGTGGCGGCGGCGGCCGTTTTCTCAGATACACTACAACTTTAGTTTGTTGAGATCCAGCCGTGTCGCCTATTGTAACACCTTTCCCGTTACCACCGGTGCCGCAATATGAGGATACGCCCAATCTGTGGACGGCAAACAAAAACAAGAATAAAAAGTTTATTATTTGTGAATTAATAAAATTATTATTTCTTCATAAAAAGTTGATGGTGTGTGTTGCGTAGGGACACAATGCCAACTTATAAGATTTGCATGTGAACCATCGTAATTAGTAGTCTAGTTCTCCCACCGTGGGAATCCCATGGCACACGGCAGGCCGGCAGCGCGCAGGCACCAGCCCTGCACCGTCTGATGCGCCGGCCGTCCCTCTCTCGCTCCGTCGGTCTCGCCGGTGCGGCTTCGCGTTTTCCAAAGGCCACCTAACCTCACATCATGCCGACGACGGCGTAGCGTTCTGCCACCGGCTCCCTCCTCTGTTCCACAGGGGCCAGGGCGCACGCCAGCGCGACGACGCCACGCCGCATGCTATGATTGGAGTACACAGTATGATTGGAGTACAAACATATATTCTCACGCCAAGATGTTAAAATGTAATGTATTCAAACGAGAAACTCCTCGTCTAACAGTATTTGGTTTTCAATGAGTCAATTTTAAAAACAAGCTTGTGGGTGCCTGTACACCCATAGAAATTTACACTATTAGGAATAATGAAACTTCATCGTGGTTGCAGACTAAATTTTTCACATCTATAAGATAAAGTCACCCCTTCTAATTCCGTCAGTGTCAACACTTCCTCCTTCACCCTGCATGCTAAAGCATCGTTGATTAGGGGGGTGTTTGTAATTGCTCGACGAACAACACTTCCTCCTTCACTTTGCATGCTATCGCACTTTAAGGCATCATTGCTTAGAGGGTGTTTGGGATTGCTCCACAAACTCTGCTCCATAAAACCTATAGTTTGTGCAGCTCTTACACCTTCATCCTTTTTTTCTCGAACCGAATGCGTGAAGCTAAAACCGTTTAGCTAAAAAAATGAAGCGGAGCTGAAAACGTGGAGCGGAGCAGTCCTAAACATTCAATCATTCATAGATCCATGAAAAACGAATTGGATTCGAGGCAAGGAGAAAGAGTTTTTTTTTTTATTTCAGATGAAAGAATTGGATAAGAAAAATAAGAGAGAAAATATGGGGAGAGAGAAGAGAGAGTGGCGGATGGAGAGTTACGGTTACCAGAGTTCTGACCGGTTGTGTTAGGGTTGGATTTCTATGGGCCATAACTTTCTAGACGTGGATTTTTAACCCCTTCTACTCATGGGTGAAGTTCAGTTTGGTGATTAGTACAGGTGTGTTCTATGCTTGTAATGATCCCCGATCCGCTAGCACACACTGCTCCTCCGGTGTCAGGCATGTGCCATCCCACGTCGCTGTTTAGCCAATCCGATCAGAGACGGGATCGGCAAAAGTTGCTGCTGCTCACTGCTGTACGCCGATTGTATACACTGTATTCACTTGAATGGACACATCAGCGTTCAAACTGGAGCCACAGGTTCGCTCGCTCATCACCGTAATGCTAGTTGTTAGTCCCTCTCGATATATAGCCCCATGTATTAAAGAAACAAATTGTAGTAACTAAATTTTAGTTAACCTAACAACACTAGTTAAGTGTATAATCTCGTCCTTTGAGAGAGTGATTGGCACGTCTCTCCGTGGACTGCTCCTTTAAAGCCGAAGCTGGGAGATTGGAGCACACCAAAATATAACTCTTCATATATGCCTACTACGACTCTGCCTTCTCTATTCAGCACTAACATTTTCCTGGTACATACATTTGGTGTGACTTCTTCTGTACTAACCAAGTACAGTAACAACACAAACAGAGGCTACACGACACTGGTACTAGAAGTGTCGTTTTTTGCAGGTGGAGGTGTGACTGCATGACATAGTGAGTGTGAAAAAATGTCATAAATCTATACAAATTATATTTTGATATCGATGATCAAAGATACAAATGTTTGACTTCAAATAAAATTAATATGGTATGTAAACACAAATGAATTATTAGCTACTACAAATGATGGTATGAGCTACTATATATATGTAACTTCAAAATAGGGTGGCAGATAGGAGTGGTAATGGATCCGCCCTTATTCCTTCTTCACCGATCCTAATTTGACCCGATCTTTAAATTTGCAAGCTTAAATTAGAGGGTCCTTTACCACCCCTATTGGCAGAGAGAATAATCGTAGTTCAACAAATCGAAAATTAACATTGGTGGCAGAGAGAATAATCTTAGTTGAACAATAAAAACTAACATCTTGTTCTGATGAGAATCATAAATTATGACAATATGACCAATGACAACTAATTTGCTAACTAGTATGACAGACAAATTCGCTAATAACTTGCATTAGCTTTCGCCTTCCAAGTTCTAACATTACATGACTGGCACCCGATATGATATCGGTTGTGCAATACTGAGGGCGCACTTACAAATCTTATGCCTCTAGTTTCCAAGATCAAATAACTACAGTAAAAAAAACTATTTAAATTAAATTGTACGTTTCAGTCGTTGATCAATCACGATCAGGGACGATACAACAGAAGATGCCCGCAAGAAAGCCCTGCAAAGGACAAACATACTTCTTGACGATTGCATACATGGTGCTGCCGCGGCGGGTCCCCAATGGGCCCGGCGACGGTTGCCGACAATGGTGCGCCTTGCCATTCTCGCGCGCGTACAGCTGCGACGCCATCCTCAGAAGCGGGACACTGATGGCCGCCTCCAATGGTCGGCCGCTGGCGTCTCCGTACAAGGTGGGACCACCGATCACATCCTCCAAGCTCACGTACCTGGGCATGGCATTGACATGGAAGTAGGCCTCGGCGGCATGTTGATCTGTTGTGCACACATGGAAGTCGGCATCAGCGGCGTGCTCGTCGGTCGTCCCGCCTCTTCTGTTCACGTGCCGTGGAGGCGGCTTGCTACTGTGCGGAAGCAGAGCACCACCGGCGCCGCCAACAGGAAGGATCGCGACGTCCCCGTAGGAGCGCCGTCGATGCGACGACGATGACCGGCTGTCCAAGCCGGCGGTGCCGCCACAACAGCTCAACAGCTCCCCGCTGGAGAAGGATTCATCGTCGTCCTCTATATCGGTGTAACTCTGCACGCTCAGATGTGGCTGCGAGTGGATCAACACCATGGCCGCCTCCATCGTGGATGGCGGACACGCACACGCCGCCACTGCACGCCACTCGGCGGCGATGATCTCCCCGTGGGAACCCTAGACGTCGTGGGCGGCGGGGCGGCCGTTTTTGTTTTTCCTTTTCTTTTCTATTTTCTTTTAGCAAATGTATAGTTGTATATACTCTCATCGGTGGAGATCCGTCCAACAACTTTCCAAGGTGCGCGGCAACCATGCATCAAGCGCGAGCATTGAGCACGTGGCACGTGTTTGAGTGACTCCCGCTACAAACAAGGAGGAGCATTCTTTTTTTTTTTTTTTTGACCGAACCAACCTGCTGCATTTCTGTAGTGGCGGGTCAGCCGGTGGCTCGATTGCAAGCGCTGCATGCAATCCGGCCAAACTTGTGGGCTGGGGCAGACACCAGACCATGCATTCAGCTAGCGTATGGACGGACTATGGAAGGAAGGAACGAGTCGAGAGAGGAGACCGACCGACGTCGGCTAGTGACAGATCCGTGCATATGTAAACTTGGTCAAACTTGTAGCACGTCGCGTCTTTCCAAGGCCTGACCTCACATCAGATGCTAAACAATGTACGGGTAGTTCAAACGAAAAGTTCCTCGTCTCACAATATTTGGTTCTCAATGAGTCAATTTTAAAAACAAATTGACATAATGTATTAAGAATGTTAATATTTATGATCGTTGGAAAAAACTAATATTTATAAAGTTTGACTTCTCAAAAAGTCTATGACGGTATGCCACAAAGCTCATCTTTGAAACACGACCCACCATGCACTGCGCTCTCGCCATGGCCTCCATCATGTTGGTGCCCTCTTACAAAGTGAAGAACCATGTGGCAATGTGCAAAGGCCTCGCCCACCTTAGATCTCAACTGCTTGTGCTAGATCTAACCCACAAATTGGCCATTGCTTGATGTGCGAGAGAGATTGATAGTGTGAAGAGAGAAAGACACAACAGAGGGGATCACCTTATCTTTATAGGTGAGATCCACATATTTTATCGCCGCCTTCATGTCCATGCTAATATGGGTCACTTCCTACTCGTCGTCCTATGTATGTGATATGTCATTGTCCCCGCTTGTAACCAAGGGCAACTTGTGGGTGCCTGTACACCCATAGAAATTTAAAAAACCACTATTAGGAACAATTTTTCATTGTGGTTGCAGATTAATTTTTTCACACCTATAAGAGAAAGGCACCTCTCTAATTTGTTCTAGCTTCTTCGCCAGTGCCTACAACACTTCCTCCTTTTACCTTGCATGTTGTCACACTTCAAGGGATCATTGATTGGGGGGGGGGGTTTGAATTGCTCCACGAACTCTGCTCCATAAAAATCTAGAGTTTGTGGAGTACCCCACATTTTAGGTGCTCTTACACCTACACTCTTTTTTCTCAAACCGAATACGTGGAGTTAAAACCGTTTCGCTAAACATTCCTACATCCAGGACAAACAAGTGGGATTCGGAGCCAGGAGAAGTTTTTTTTTTTTTTTCAGGAGAAATAGTTGGATAAGAAAAATAGGAGAGAAAATATGGGGAAAGAGAGGAGAGAGTGGCGGTCTTGGCGGATGGTGAGTTACGGTTACCAGAGCTGTGACCGGTTGTGTTAGGGTTGGATTTCTATGGGCCATAGCTTTCTAAATGTGGATATTTTAAGAGTGTGCTTGTGTAAATGTCTATTTTTAAGTGGTGTATCTCTTAAATTCTAATTTTCAATACAACAATGGTCTTTGACACTGAAATGATTTGTAAAGACACGATAAATATGTTATCCCTAAATACCCAAAGCACCTGACCAAAGTAAAAAGAACTCGACTCTAACATGACGAGGAATAAGGGCCCACGTGGCCAAACACCCGAGGGCCAACAAAGCCGGGCAGGATTTGCAACTCACCGAGGCATCCTCGACCTGAATAGACGAGCACCGATCCGCCCGAGGTCCCCTCGACCTCGACGCATCAAGTGTATAATCTCGTCCTTTGAGAGATTGTTTGGCGCGTCTCTTCGTGTACTACTCCTTTAAAGCCGAAGCTGGGAGATCGGAGCACACCATATATGCCTACTACGACTCCAGCACTAACATTTTCATGGTACATACATTTGGTGTGACTGTGATTTCTTTTGTACTGTAATAACAAAGTACAGTAACAACACAAACATAGGTTACACGACACTGGTACTAAAAGTGTCGCTTTTTACAGGTCGAGGTGTGACTGAATGACACTGTCCTGGCTTGATGTGCCAAAAGAAGCTAATGAAACAAGGAAAGGTGAAGTGAAGGGTTTAAGATAGCCCGAGAGTGAATTCGTCGGCTGCCTAGTACACACATAACTAGTAGAAAATAACATCAAAATTTGTATTTTCCAATAAGTTTATTGTAAAAATATGCCTAATTTGATGATATTTTATTATACATCATAAATATTAATATATTTTAAAAATAAATTTGATCAAACTTTTAAATTTTTTGATTTTTTAAAGCAAAAATATACCCTTATTTTGAGATGGAGGGATAACATTCTTTTCACCATTGGGATTGTGGTATAGTGTTTCACCATTGGGTTGTGGTATAGTGTTTCACAACCCAATGGTGAAAAGAATGCTATACCTTGGACGTCGACAAGTGTTTTTTTTTTCTGTTGGATGGATATGGCCCCCGTATCTCTACTCAAATCTTACTAAAAGCAGGCAACAAAACCTAAAAGTCTAGGTAAAAAGGTAAGGAATAAGGAAGGGTTACACTCCTCCGTAAGAGGTATATTTGCTTCAACAACGTCTACACTAATCACACAATGGAATTCAGGTGGACCAAAAGCTTGTGGAAAGAGGATTTCATTAAATATTCATGAATGCGGTATAAGGGTAGAGTTGGCTCCTTCCCAGATGAATGAGCAAATCAATCACGAGTGGGGAAGGCCGAAAACGATCTCGATCGGTCTGTGACTCTTTAAATATCTAGAATGAATTGATCCATCTCGGTAAGGTTAAGGTAAGAACTGTTCGCTGGATAGAATGGATTCGAAAAAAATCATACTTTTCTTAATTTTTATTTGGAGTACTTGCTTTTGCTTGACTGCTCTCGTCCAGACATTGCCACATCGTTATCCAACCGTGTCTTCCCTCACGCGCTCCAGGTTGTATGCCCCAACTCGCAATTCGCAGGCCACCGCCGCCGCAACGAGCCGGTCGCTGTGCCGTGCCCTCACTCAGGGTGCTCGTCGCCGGCCCTTGCTGAGCCTCTTGGCAACCCATCCGTCCTGTGCGTGCCTCGCTTACGGTCGCAACTCATTCGCCGATCTTTGCCACCACAAAGAAGCTAAGCGGCTCGCCGCTGCTCGCTAGCGACCCCTGTCGAGTCGTTCGTTGGCAGCATCCTACTTTGTACGCACGCTTCCTGTTGTGATGACGTAGGTGGATCGAGCCCCTCCCCTCCTCGCCTGAATACGAGCTTTCCTTCCCCTTCTCTTTCAGATTTGAACACTCCTTCTCCCGCTCCTCCTTCTTCCTCTGGATTTTCGGTTACGGTGAGCTCTCGGGTGTGGAATGAGTTGTTTTGAGTGCTACAACATGTGTTTTTCAGTTGTTGCAACAATTCATTTTTGGTTGTTACAATAGGCATTTTTCGATGTTTCAGCGAAGTTTTTTTGAGATGTTGCAGTAGCTGTGACATCATTTCTTCATTGTTTGCAGTTCATATATTTTCGTTTGTTGCATTATATGTTCTTCCGATGCTACAAATCTCTTTTTTTCGGTGTTGCATTATTTTTTTTTCGATGTCGCAGTGGTTGTTTCCAATGTTGTAGTAGATTTTTTTATGTTGCAATTTATATTTTTGTTTGTTTCATTAGATGTCTTTTTTTATGTTGCAACAACCATGTTTCGTTGTTTGCAGGGGCAGGCTGTGGGGGCGCACTGGCAGTATGTAGAGTGTTAGGATGCCGCGAGGTTGGGGTGGGGGTGGGGGTGGGACAGATCCATATGCGTAGTGGACGAGGTTGGGGGAGGATGGATCCATGCGCTTGGGGTAGGGGTTGTTCCTTTTTGTGCGGGAGTGGTCTCTATTTTTTTTTTACTCCTTTACTAGGCTAGTCTTTTATTGGGCGACGGAGGGGGGCGTCCGATGGAATTGTCACATCGGACATCGATCGCTAGCATTTCTGATTTCTTTAAGCAAAGATATACTCTTATTTTGAGATAGGGGGATAATATTCTTTCTCAGGGGATTGGGGCACTTAATTAACCTCTCTTCCCTTCCACCAGACCACCAATAGTCTTCCAATCACATTCTCGCGACTCGGCTCCTTCCCTCCTCCTCTTTTCAGATTTGAGCTCTCCTTCTCCCGCTGGATTTTTCGGTTACGGTGAGCTCTTAGGGGTAGAATGAGTTGTTTTGAGTCTTTGCGACATGTGATTTTTCGGTTTTTGCAACAATTCGATTTTGGTTGTTACAATAGGCGTTTTTATGATGTTTCGAAGTGGTTTTTGAGATGTTGCAGCAGCCGTGACATTATTTTTTTATTGTTTGCAATTCATATATTTTTCGTTTGTTGCACTATATGTTCTTCGATACTACAAATCGCTTTTTTCGTGTTGCATTATTTTTTTTTTCTTGATGTAGCAGTGGTTGTTTCTAATGTTGCAGTAGATTTTTTCATGTTACAATTTATATTTTTGTTTGTTTCATTATATGTCTTTTTTTATGTTGCAACAACCTTTGTTTCATTGTTTGCAGAGGCGGGCTGTAGAGGGCCGAATTGGGAGTATGTGGAGGTGTTGGGATGCTGCGAGGTTGAGGAGCGGGACGGATGCATGTGCGTGTGGGCGAGGTTGGGGAGGATGGATCCAGCGCTTGGGGTAGGGGCTATTCCTTTTTGCGCGGGAATGGTCTCTGTTTTTTACTCCTTTATTTACTAGGCTAGTCTCTTATTAGGGTGACAGAGTGGGGCGTCCGATGGGACTCAATTCTATCAGACATCCGAGCGCTAGCGTCTCTGATTTTTTTTAAAAAACAAAAATATACCTTATTTTAAGATAGAAGGGGTAACATTCTTTCATCATTGGGATTGGGCCCTTAATTAACCTCTCTTCCCTTCTACAGACCACCAATAACCGTCCAACCCCATTCGGGCGACTCGGCTCCTTCCCTCCTCCTCTCGTCGTCGGTCCTATAAATAACCGCCCATGTCTCTTCTCCTCTCCCCCAAGCACCCACCTCACCGATCTCCTATCTTGACTTGAATCCCTAGCAGGATAGACCAACCCCGGCCTCTTCTTGGAAATCTATTCCGGCCTTCCCCCTCTCTATACTGGCGAGTTGAATTGCATCTGTTCGGCCGATGACCAGCGACGCTGAACGATCGGATCCCGGATCAACATGTAGACGAGAGACGAGACATGGCCCTCCTTTGCCATCTTCCACAGCTTTCTTGAACTGCATGCTGGCTGTGCTGTGCTTGTGAATCCCAATTCCAAGAGGCGGCTGGCAGTTCAATAGAGCTGTGGGAAATCGCAGAGAGGACCACTAGTTGATGGATCGATCGGCACCGAACCAAATCTCGTGAGCAATTCAGGGAGATGCTGTGGCGATTAACCGGCGTAAGCGCGTTGGATCTATCATATCCACGCGCGCGCAGTAGATGGCGCCATGAAGGGGATTGCTGCATCACAACAAGGTGCGAATTAATTAATTAGGTTTCCATCTGGTAAGAAGATGATTATGAATGCATGTATTGATTTATTTGGTTAATTGCATCATCTCCACTCCTTTCGTGTGCATTTGAATTTGTACCCATGAGAAAAAAAGATTATTATTAAATTGTGAAACTGTGATTTCTCTAAGCTCTACTAGGTGTATATTTTCGTTGATTTTCCCTTGACTAGTCAGTCTGCTTGCAATGTTCTTCAAACAATTTTAAACATTATAATATATGTGTAACTAGGATTAATTTCTTCTAGGTGGTCATGCTTAATTTAGCTGCATGCATTTTTACGTATAAGTTACTGTCTGATTTAGTGGTGGACGCAATTTCGACTTATTTATCCATGTGTTTCTCACTACTGTACTACACAGCTAGCGTTTGTTTTTTACATGCATGTCGTTCTGTATTTTTCTTGTCTGAAAGGCTATCGACATTTTTCATCGACCCGGGAATAAAAAGAACAGTGAGATTGACATGTCGTTCTGTAGACTGTGGTGATGTTTTCATCGACGCGTGCAATCAAGATCTTTTGTTTGTGTAAAGGGAGAAAAAGGTGGTACTACCCTGCAGAATATGCATGCATGAGACCTCAAATCACACCACCCAGAGTACCTGGTCTGTCTCCTGGTCGATCTCTTACCGTCTTTCTTCGTACCAACAGTAGTAGACAAATTGGCCTCTCTAGACCCGCTTACTGCCTGCAGCTGACCTAGCTAGTAAGTTGTAGCAAAAGTTGATCCATCTCCATCTCTCCCTGCTGCCTCTCTGGAACAGTACTTGTGTGCACTGCATGCTTGCGTTTGCTTGTGTGCCGTGTAACGCTTGTCAACACTGACATATGGCTTTCTTACCGCTCAACAGTCCCAGTTCTTGGACTATCTACATGTCTCGAGGTGCATACGATCTGACGGAGGAGATGTGCCATCTGTCTGTGATCTGTGAGTCAGTACCAGCACCGGATCGATTGGCAGATTAAAGGTAATCATCTCCTTGCATTGTAAGAGGCCCTTAAGAAACTAGAATGAGGTACCAAAATAAGAATGTAATCTAATGATTCTAAAAATCCAACTATCGGCCTTAAATAATACTATTTGGAGATTTTCACCATACAATAAAAGGACAATAATCACCATGAGAATGAGATCCAAACACACGCTCCTCATTTTTTTTTATCCAATTCAGATTCTATATTCACTATCTAGAATCTAATTCTCAATGAGACCCAAACAGAGACCATTAGTAGCTATAAGAGCACCCGCAGTGGGGAAGGAGCGGGTACGCTCCGATCACTCGGGCCCCAAAGATGATAGGACTTGTGCTGTGATTTTTGCGTCCCGTGTATCGACTTCGAATTAAACCGTAGCCGGGTCCCACGTGGAGTAAAAAAGACGGCGTTTTTTTCCCGCAATCGAGATTTTTCCCCATTCTTCTCCCCACCATCCGGCCGAAGCCGCTACCGCTCCACCTCTTCCGATTCCGCCGCTCCGCCAAATCCGCCGCATGCACCTCACCATCTCACGGTGCCCGCGCCTCGCGTCGCGCCGCCACCTCTCGTCTTCGTCATGCGCCGCCGATCCCGAAGTTCGCATGGCTGGATTTCGTCCCGAAGCTTGCAGCGTTGCCGTGCAAAAAGGAGGACGCAAGCCTTGAGGATAAGGAGGACGCGGTGGCGTGGCGCCCATGGTGTCATCGCGATGGAAATCGCCTCCTCTTTGACCTTCGAGATCTGCGGCATGGTTCGCATGGTTCCTCTCTCTCCCTACTAATAATAGATTTAGTGTTGTGTGATATAGTTCTATGTATTGCGATGTCTAATAATAACATCTAACTCAAGTAGAAATAGAACTTTTCATTGATTTAGGTTTACAACAACAATAGTGGAAAACTAAAAATAGCAAGATACATGCTAAAATAACAAGATACATCTCGACACGGTTCTAATATTGTCCAATAAAAATTACATGTTCTGTGGTTGCCGACCACCAAATTTTTGCCATATATGTTCCACTAGATCTGCCAGCAGGCGTTTATGAGTATCTACTGTCATGAATTATATCGTTGATCTCTAGCATTCCGTGAATCCATGAATTGGTCCATGGTCAAGTCCTTCAATTGGTCCGGTAGTTCGACCCTCTTCATATGTAGTGTCAAGATGCAACTGGTAGGAGTCCCTCTCATCCTCAACTATCATATTATGCAGAATAATGCATGCCATCATAATATCTTCTAGCTCTTGCCTATCCCATAGGCGTCTTTGGATGACGATAATGGCCCATCGTTTACGTAGAATCCCAAAAGCACACTCCACATCTTTTTCTCGCTCCCTCTTGATGCTTTGGGCAAAGAGGCTATCCTTTTCGATAGAGGCAAAGTAATTGTTTTTACAAATGTTGCCCAATGCGGATAAATGCCATCAGTTAGGTAGTAACCCATATTGTACTCACGAACCATTAATTGTAAATTTAACTTCCGGGGCTCTTCCTTGTAGCACTTGTGTGAACAATGGTGATTGGTTCAACACATTTAGATCATTGTTGGAACCAAAAAAGCCAAAAAGGCATGCCAAATCCAGCGGTCATAGGAGGCAACAACTTCAAGCATGATAGTGGGTACCTTGTAGTCACCACGGTAAACCGGTCCTTTCCATGCTCTTTGGGCAATTTCCCCATCGCCAATGCATGCAATCTAGACTTCCCAACATCCCCGGAAATCCTCGTGCCTCTCCAACTTGGAGTAACCTTTGGATATCCTCATCATTAGGTCTTCTAAGATATTTCTCCCCATATATGTGTCTAATACCTTGAACAAACTTGATTAGACACTCTAAAGCCGTGGTTTCAAAGAATTCCAAATGATTCATCCATAAGGTCTGCTTTATTTGATCCATATGCTAACATTCGTAGGGCAGCCCGTGCATTTTTGCAAATGTGATAGACCCGCCTTTACCGAATGCATCTCTTCTTAACTTAAAATATGGGGACCAATTTCCTAATGCCTCCACTATTTGCAAAAATATGTGCTTTCTCATCCTAAACCGCTCTCACGGAATTGGGACTCGGTGTACAAAGGATTCTCAAAGAAAAGTATTCAAGAACTAATTTTTGCATGGCCAGCTTCATGATCTCTATTAATGTACCTTCGTGAGTTGACGCCGCTTCTCGACCGAAAGCTAGAAGTTTTGCTTCAATCCGAGCTTGCATTTTTGCTTCAACACGAGCCACCATTGGGTCATTGATTTCCTCCAACATGAGTTTACGGAGGTCCTCACTAGTGATGGACTGATTTTCGAACTCTTCACCATTTGTTGGTAGAGGTATGGTTTGGTTGGATGGAGTAGAAGGAATTGTAGCATATGAGAATGAATGAGTTGTGTGTTACCCGTCCCGAGTATTTTATAGATGCCTTCTCCAAAGAGTGGCTTCTCCAACAACTAGTTTTTCAAGTCTGGGGCTTCTCCAACGGCTACTTTTTCCAAATGCTACTTTTTCCAAACAGCTAGATTCTCCAACAAATGACTAGTTTCTCCAACCAAGCTAATTACGAAGTTTCATGTCTACCTTTTTTTCAGATCCGGATAACAAGGACAACACGTGGCACATTGCATAAACAGGTACAAACCAATATTGATATTACCATTAATGAAAAATAGTACATAATACTAGTGCCACATACATTTACTACAACACATACGATTACACTAATACATAGAGGTAGTGCCACATACATTTACTACAACACATACACCACTAGTGATCTACTTAGTTGTCTGAAGATGGAAATAGTTCCTTGGCTAGCTCCCCGTAAGAGTTGTTCATGTAGCTCGTAATTGCCGGACTCATGTTTGAAGTATCCTTATCCAACCTGTTGCATGTAGTTTTTTTATCATGTCCTTTCTAACCTTTGCTCCTTTGATGCTTCGCTGTTTTCTCTAGTGCACTTGCTCTCTTCAACATAGCATCATGGAACAAAAAAAGCATGTCTTCATCCGGCCGTGAGCCTAGGGGGATTGTGCTATGGCCTTTCCCTTTCCTTTTCCTCTCATCCTAGCTTTTGCTTTCTTACGCCCCTCCGTGCACTTCTCCGAATGGCTCGCCTCATCCGTGTCTTGGTTGGATGATGAAGTGTATGCTCCGCATTCATTTACTTTTGTCCTTTTGTTCTTCTCTGAACAGTCCATACCGGTATATTTCTATACCATTTGGGTTCCTTCCTCGAAATCTTCCGTAGATATTCAAGTGTAAATGGCTTTTGCTTGTTTTCTTTTTTGAATACAACACGTGCTTTGTCCATCGGCATATCATCGATTCCCCACTACACAAATTCATTCGAACATAGACCCCATTGAACTTGGTAACAGCTGCATTAATTCTTCCCCCAATGGCTTTTCACCGTCCCTTTGATCTTCTTCTTGCACCTTCATCTAGGCGCGAAGTTGAATGCTTCGCTATCTTGTTCCAAAGAGGGCCTCTCTACTCGACTGTTGCCCACTAATTGGATCTCTTCAATGCTTGATCCAAAGACTTACAAGGCGTATGTTCTCATCCTCCTCGTAATTAATTCTCGCAGATCCTCCTTCCTTCATCCTGACGCCGCCGCTTGAATCTTTCTTTTCTTCATCTTTCTCTAGCTCTCTCATTTGTGATTGTGGGGTTCTTTGGATCCGAGCCATGTGAAGAAGCACCACCACCAAAGACCTACAAGCATACCACACAGGGAAGCCAAAGTTGTGTAGTGGTTGAAAACCTTGATAACTTGTTGAAAACTGGGCATATTGTTGGAAGTTGCCCGCACCACCAAAGTGATTCAAGTTGTGCATGGCATGAGTAGGTTGACTATGTTGGGGATAATGGGAATGGTTGAATGGTGCTGGGTGGGGTGGGGAACTGAGTTTGATTGATAGTGTTGGGTGGGAAATTTGGGATGTCTTTGGAAGCTTGTGTCATCTGCTCTTTGATTTCTAGGATCGGTGGCTAGCAACCTACTAAAACCTCCCTCTCGGGGTCCATATGAACAAAGATATGAGTATTGAGTTGTTTTGATTTTGTTCCCTACTTTTGTGCGATGTTGGGAGCAAGGAGGCGGAGAAAGATGGCTAGGTGCAAAGGTGAAGGTCGAACAAGGCAAAGGCAAGGGTGGTCGGTTCCAAGGAAGCAGTGGGTCCCTATTTGTAGAATCGCTATGTTGTAGCAAGGAACAAGAAACTTTGAATTTTTTTTTGAAGGCAAGGTCACGGTGCTTTCCAGGTTGAACGTTGAAATCAAGCATGGCTGAAATCAAGCATGGCGGTTGGAGCCGTTGTGCATGTACCGCATGTACCGTGTATATATACTATTTTAATCCAAAGGAGCCGGTGCCATGGGTAGCACTTCGGTCCTATATAGAACCGACCTTGCAGTGTATGGGACCGGGTCCTATACATGCATTTAATGCATGGAACCGAGCAAAACCCATACACTGCGGGTGCTCTAAAAAGGTTGATCACTTGTGTTAATAAGAGACTGTAATTCGGGGATCTAATTCAGTTACCACTTGTGTTGCATCATCAGCACAAAGATAAGAGAAAAAAGAGAGAGATGATGATTTTCTCTTTGTGTTTCTTTTTTTATTCATTGTCATTTGTAACATGCATTTCGTTCAACTTTATGGTGCCCACACAAAGGTTTGCTACAAAGAAAGTTTATGTATATAAAAAGCTAATAGGGCTACATGCAGTAATTAAATTGCAAAATACTATCATTATTTATTCTAGGCCTAAGATGGGCTTGGCAGGTTTAGCTCAGGCTTGGCCTAGCCGCCTAACACGATGATATCATAATTTTGTGGATTGCTGGGCTTGGCGGGTTCACTTCTATGTGTAGGCTTAATTTTGTGGATTGCCATGCACAAACAACCTATAAAATTAAGCCTATATACAATTTTACAGGCTACCCTCCTTAGATCTCTACTTCTAGTAACTTTAGGCTTCTAAAAAAAAGTCTCATGGAGAATAAACCCTTTCTTACTTATTTGTCTGTTACTCCAATGCAAGTATTTCTGCTGGTCGTATTTAAAAGAAATTAAAAGAAAAACATATACTTAATTTGTACAGACTAAATTAATCTCGTTATGCATGGCAAACTTTGATACTAGCATTGAATAGAATATGCAGTCTGTTTACTAGAGGTTTCCATTTTTGGATGGAGGAAGTTATTCATACCTCTTCCTAGTTGCTCTGATGTGTAAAAGTTTAGTCACATATTTCTGTCTTAAGATACACAACATTCCTTCATATTTGATGGTAACAATCAGTGATTTTCTTGCATATAACTCTATTGCTATATTGCTATCAATAGCTATATTGCTGTTAAATAGTATATATCTGTGCTATATTGCTATCATTGTACAGTGACCGATGCTGTTATGCCCTTTACTCCTTCACCATTCCTGGGGAGTCTTGGTCCAGGAAGAATGCACATCTTGTTTTTCCAAGTCAATTTTTATTACGTTTTATTAGATATACACGTACACACAAGAGGTAATAATAGTAATGACAGTGCTTAATAGTATCATCCATAGATAATATACAGATATATTGGTAATATTTTGTATGAATATACTATATACCTTAATAAAAAGCGACATGTACATATTGTTTTTGGCCGTAGGAAATATCTAGCGTGTGCTCCTACTCCTAGCTATAGCTAGGAAAACAAACAGAAAGGAGTGGGTTGCAGTTTCGGGCCGTAGAAGGCATGATGTTCCTTGTGTCCCCATGCCTGCAGTGCAGTCTTGAGATTCCAGGCAACGCAGTGCAGCAGAGGGAATTTTTACTGGATTATTCCTGCTTGCTGGTGCAGCCTTCCACTGCCTTTGCCCTTTGCTTGCTTGCAGTGAAATCCATTATTCCTGGCATTGGCAGTGGAGTGGCTGCTAGTGCGACTATTCTTTTCCTAGGCTTCCTCTCGACCTCTCCCATCTGATCGTCATCAGGCCATGGCCAGATGGAGGGACCAGATGGCCAGATCTGCAGAGAGGAGACCGTAGAGGTCCGGTAAGGACGACGATGTCAAGTTTAGAACAAGATGAATGATTTCTTATTTGTTCAATGGTAGTACAAAAGAATAAGAAAATTAGTATGTATACTAGAGTTAAGAGATAGGCTCGCACTCACAATATGATATAAATGTTGTTCTCTTTCTCTTCCACGTTTACCTCTTTCTCTCTTTTTTTGGCGAACCTTCTCTTCCACGTTTACTAGAGCAGCTCCATGATAATTTATAGCTCTAAGCATATTTTCTTCTGATAGAGGAGAGAAAACTTGGCTCTTGATTAAGAGCTTATCTTATATAATGTGCATTTTAAGATTACATGAGAATGGCTTGTACGTCTATTCAGACAATTATGAATTAGGAGTATATGCTAAAACTTAAAATTGCTAGATAAATTATCTTAGAGCTAGTAATTGTGAGTTTGTGATGGACAGCCTACCTGTCACTGCCTCACTGCACGAGCTGCTGGGGGACGTGGGCCTGGTGCAGGCTCGCGGCCCACCTGTCAGTGGCCCTCCCTTGTTGCCTTGTGCCGACCTTGATGAATGATGGAGTCCTGAGTGGGTAGATCAATCATCAGTGTGACTTGAGACATGGGCAAGAGAAGGAATGGAGGGAAAGGCTGCGCCTTCCCTCTGTCACTGCCTGTGGGGTAAAGTCAAGGACAGCAAATGGAACCTCTGCCGCCTGCCCACCCGCGCCCTGTCTCAGCTTTTCAGAATGTGGTCTGTGAACTGCTGATTTTTCTTTTTTCTTTTCCTCCCTCAGTCTAAAAAAAGTCTCTCCGTTCATTGTTAGAATTGTGTTTCATTGCTAGAATTGTGTTTTCTAGTGGGACGGAGAACGTGATAATTAGAATGGTTTTTTAATGATATGTGAATCGAGAAGGCCATATATATAATTAATTAACACTTGAGCAAATCTGGATGTATGAGCACAGTTGGCTATAGTACGGAGTATAATTCGAATTCAGATAATAAAGGCACTATTTCAATATGTCCATCGAGTAAATGACATACTCATCTTCTGTTTACGTATGTATAAGTTGATTTATTCTAGGATAGAGAGAATGAATGTCTACTTGAGTACGTGATAAAATTTAGTGAAAGGATTGGAAATATTAAGCTATATTTAGATCCATCTCACACTAACTATCATGGAGGTATCTGGCAATTACATGAGAAGGGGCATATATGTGCACTAGTGGTGAGAGTTGACAGAGAGAATTGAGATGTGAATTTGATTCTTTTGTCATAGACCCTAGCTTGTTTGTGAATTCATATCCCCTATATGGTCACAATGCACAATTTTGTCATGAGGAAGCTGGTATACGTTCTTCTAAAATATCGTGCACAATTTTGAAAAACAAATAGACGATGTATCATGAGAAAACTACACCAGCTGATTTACAGTTGAGAAGACACATATTAGTTTGAAAACAAATGATGAGAAACCATCAAAAGAGTACGATGATGCAGGAGAAGAAAGCAAAAACCGATCTGCCTTATTTACTCAACAACATTAAACCAAGGTGCACGAATAATTAGTTAGTGATGTATATAAAGCCATAGGATTTAGAGGAGTAACTTACACTTGCATAAGGCCAGTTAACATCATATCTTTCACTACAGAAATTCCAGTCCTTGTTATGTCATTTCTTCCCACAGCTTTCTTGACCTTCTTCAGAGATGAGAGCGAGAGAGATTGAAGAAAGCGTCTGCCCCTTCTTGAGAGAGAGACATGTTCAAAGAAAGCTACCCTTCTAAGAGAGAGAAGTTCAAGAAAGCTGTGGAAAGGCATGGCATGGACTTGAAGAGTTGAGAAGCTACACTACATACACTGCACATCGATCATTTTGCTTTCTGAGTCTCCAACCTCCATGCTTCCATTTTGCATTGCCTCTCTTGATCTCCCTCTTTATATAACCAAGAACTACTAGCTAGGCGGCTGCCTTGTCGGCCTCTGTTCATAGTCGAGAGGAAACACTATGTCCAGCTGTTATATGAAGAGACCTCTTGCAGGAGTAGGAGGAAGAAGAAGAAGAAGAAGAAGAAGAAGAAGAAGAAGAAGAGAGAGAGAGAGAGAGAGGCTCTCAATGGCCCCAATGCAATGCAATTTACCGAAGCAGGCATGTGGTTCGATGTTACAACAAGAAATGAAGGTCATGGATTGGAGGGACCTGGCCGGCCGAGTTAAAAGGACATCAGGACATGGCAATACAGAGGTTTATATTATAACCTCTTCAAGCATGCACTGCAGCTTGCTGGAGCTTTCATTGGACCACCTTTGTCTGTTCTATTATAGAAGTACCGTACCTCTCTTGAAAAAAAAAGGGGCTGTGAATATAATGCTTGCTTTCAATGTTACAGTGCTGGTGGAGAGGTAGAAAATAATGAGAAGAAGTCGATCTGCACTGTCTCTCTTCATATATAGAGTGGGCCAGAAACTAGAGCTAGAGCAAGAGATCTGTAGATGCATGAATGGGAAGATTCAGTTGAGTTTGAGTTTAAGCTGGTGCCTGGTGGTGGTGGTGATTACTAATAAATTTCAGCTAAAGTCTGAAAAAAAAAAAAATGTCTTCATTATATATACTTCCTTAGGATACATTTTTTTCTCCTTTTAAAATTTAATTTATTCATAGACGAAGGGAGTAACATATTAATAGTAGAAAAATAATATTGGAGCATGATGGCGTGTCATGCACTACTAGCTAAATGATTTTAGGTGGCGGTCAAATAAGATTTTCGGTGACGGTTTTTATAACCGCCACCAACGTAGGGTCACCGTGGCGGTTTAAATGCCCGCCATGGTTAATAATAAAAAATAAAAAAACGAAAAGCCCAAATCGGGCCCGCCACCGCTAGGGTTTCGGTCGTCGCCGGCGCCGCCGTGGTGGCCGGATCTCGAGCCTCCAGCGTCGGATCCGTAACGTCCTCGACCTCCGCCGGGATCCGAGACGCCCCTCGACCTCCCAAGACCGGGATCCGCGGCGTCCTCGACCTCTGTTGGCGCGTCGGCCGACGCAGCTCGACCTCCGCCGCCGATCCGCGGCGAGCTCCGACCTCCAGCCCGGATCCGCGTCGAGCTCGACCTCCAGCGCGGATCATGACGAGCTCGACCTCCAGCCCCGGATCCACGGCGAGCTTCGACCTCGGCGCCGGGATCCGCGACGCCCTCGACCTCCCGTTGGCGCGCCGCCGCGTCGGACACCCTACGTGGTAGGCACCCGCCATGGCCGGATCTCGCATGGAGGTGTTGGGGATGGCCGCCGCCGCTTGGAGGACGGGACGGGGAGGGAGGTGGTGTCGGGCTCTATGGGGCCGCCGCTGCTCGGGACGGGGAGGGAGGTGGTATCGGGCTCCTTGGGGAGGAGACGGAGGGAGAGAAGGGAGGTGGTGTCGGGCATAGGAGAGGAGTGGGAAGTTAGTGAGTTAGGTAGGGTTAGGTTTCTAATATATATGATGGCACTTATCGGGCTCACTTGGGCCGGCCAACTGGGCCTCATTAACCGTGGCGGTTTTAAAAAAAAACCGCCACGGTTAATAAAAAATAACCGCCACGATTAATCATGATATTAACCGTGACGGTTTTCCAAATGACCGCTATGGAAAATCATTTGGAAACATCGTGCAAAATCATTTATGTAGTAGTGACCGCTAGTGCGGTACGTACGTCAGAGCTGATTGGGTAGCGCACACACATACTATATTCCAGCCTCTCTAATAATACTACACTATAGTATAGCCGCTGGCCGGGACAGGGTGTGCGCGTGTACAGTGAACAACGTACACCGGTACACAAGTACATGCTCCGATCGATCCAATGCCAACGTGTAGGGCCAAGATCTACAGTGAGAGATCTCCGGACAGACACGGCACGCAGACGCAGGTGCATGCCATGCCAGCAGCAGTGTCCCCAATCCGCGCGTCCTGCACTGCACCGCGTATTATGCATGCATGTTCTAATGCTCGTCGCGTGCACATGCATGCCCCGCCCGGCCCGGCGGCCCCCTGCAGAAAAGCGGCAGCAGGTCAGGCTCAGGCGGCGAGGGCGCCACCATCGATCCCGATCTACCCTCACGCCTCGGGTGCGATCGATCGATTTGGCACTGCACGATCTGGTACAGGTACGGTTGTGCCTCACATGCACGCTGCAGACTGCATACTTTTCTCTCCGTCCCTATTTGATCGCGTGTCGTCGTTGAGATGTTTATTATATACCCACAACTTTGTTCTAATTTGTCGCGTGCATATATGCAATATTTATATTTTCAAATAAATTTATTAAAAAAAGCTAGACGAAAAGGTCTTTCCGATGATACCAATTACTTAACATAAATATTTATATATTTTAATATATAATTTGCACTAAACGAATGCCTGGTACAGGTAAGCGGTTGAATCACATGCAAAAAAAGGACGGAGGGCATAGAGCGGTAGAGGTCCTGGAACCACGCACGCGTTTGTTTGTCTTTTCCTAGTTTCCCACCGAGCCAAGATTGTTTGGTTGCGTCACTTTTTGCAAACAAGGATACAATGAGCTAAAAATTGATTGTTTAGTTAATTGGCCACCGATTGTAGCCAATCCACCGAAAATAGCTAGCCTGACTTAATTTTGCTAGCCAGTCTTGCATACAACACGAACCAAACACATCTATAGTTGTTTGTAATGCAACAGAGTTGGGTCATCCTATTGATCCGAATGAATTAGCCTTTCTACACAGGTCAATCTTTGTCTATTAGGCAAGAGGATAGCAAGTTCAAAATTTTTGTCTTGGTAGGACATAAATTTCTATTACTAAATTCATAAATTAGTTAATAGAAGGGTTATCATTATACTTTTTCTTGTATCTGTTCCTAAGAGGAGGAATTTGTTCATTTCAAATTTTGAGGTCTAAAAAAAAAGACGTAGAAAGAGATAGAAACTCTTGAATGGAACTGAAAAGAAATTTTAGCCCCAGTTCCTTCAGAAAATGGTAAGATCCTTGGCGCAAGAAGAATGGGCGATCCATATTATCTTGACTTGGTTCTGCTTCCCCTTCTTTTTTAAGAATACAAGTCGGGTTCTTCTCCTACCAGTATCAAATATACACATGCGCATGCCGAACAAGATCTTCTTCATGGAATCTAAGCTTGGCTAGCAAATGTGAGTTTCCCTATCTAGTTTGCTCGCATAGAGTCACCTCTTCTTCAAGATGCAAAAGCTTACCCCTTCGAAGCATTTTGTTGGATAGGCAGTGGACGCATAGGGGGAAGGAAAGTAGCGAGCGCTAGGATGAACCACAAGACTGACATGTTTTTCACGAGCATAGGCGGGTCCTGGAGTGCTTGTCAAGGGCGCTAGTGCATACCCCGAGGTGATCATCACCACCGTAGAACGCGCCAGTGTCGGGGACCTCATTATCGCGCCCTTATGGAGGTCCTCATTTGTCCCCTCGCTATGGTGAAGATCTCTAGTTTGTTTTGGCTAATTGATGAAACCCTAAGACTAATCTCTATGTTTAAGTGTTATCTAGTATGAGACGAATCCTAGCCAAGTGATGAAGCATGGTTGTCATGGTGGATACACGGAGATGATCCAAAAGATGAGTGCTTGGACTTGGGAAAACAAGAAAGAGAAAAAACAAAATGGGCTCAAGGCAAAGGTCTAGCCCCCCGTAGCTGTGACCGCCGCAAGATGGCAGGCAGGGTGCCGCCCGGTCGGCCGCGCAAGGCCATGGGCCACGACCTCTACCCTGCATAGGGAGGGGAGGGGAGGGTTGAGCAATGTTCCATTTTCTTCAAAAAACGGGGAGTAGAGGAATGAAACCCTGGCGTGGAGTGCGGGCGTCAGGGGTCGGGTGCAGCGTAGTAGAGGGGAGAGGATGAGGAAGTTGACACACAAAACATGGATCGTTGGATCATAAGTAAGGAGAGAGAATACTGAGAATAAATCCATTTTAACGATGTTATTTTTTGGGTATTATTATTTTTTTGGAGGGTAGATTATTATGGATGGATGGAGGGTATTAAGAGGCATTTTTTTTTTTTTATGAACACACGTACGCAAACCCTACCCCTATGTAAAAATAAAAGGTTGGTGCATTAGGAGGGTAGATAGATTATGGATGTAGAAAATAATAAAAAGGTTAGTGTATTAAGAGGGTATAGATATAGATATAGATAGATGACATGATGAGTTATGTATGGGCCATTGTCACATCCGTATGCTTTCGGTTACCCAACAATCTTGGGCTTTTATTCGAACGGGCCGTGGATCGGGCCAACCGGGAACGGAGCACAGCGTACGCGTCCGCTTCGGCCATCTTCTTCCTGCGCAAGTCGAGGAGGCCACCGCTCCGCATCTTCCCCCAGCGCAACGCAAGGCGAGCGCGGCGGCCACAAGAACCCATCCCACACGCACCCCTCCGTTCAGAGTGATCAGCCGAGCCATGTCGTCGTCGGCGCCCGCACCGGCCGCGATGGCCGTGGACGACGCGGAGGACGACCAGCTCGCCTCTATGTCCACGGAGGAGATCATCAGGGCGTCCCGTCTCCTCGATAACGAGATCCGCGTCCACAAGGTGCGGAAACCCTAGCCTAACCCCGCTGCGCGTCGCACACTGTGTAAGGCGTGTTTTGACTGATTTCGGAAGTGGGGGTATTCCTAGGACGAACTGCAGCGCTCGAACTTGGAGCTGGAGTCTATCAAGGAGAAGACCAAGGAGAACCAGGAGAAGATCAAGCTCAATAAGCAGCTGCCGTACCTCGTCGGCAACATCGTCGAGGTTCGTTTCTCGCTTCAATTGCTCGATGCTGTTGATGATTCATCTTTTAATCCCTCTTTTTGGTGACCGGGTAGGTTTGTTTGGGTTATCTATCGATCTGGTTCAGTTTTGTTGTTGGGATTTTCATGATTTTATTCAGTTTAGTTTGTACACACTAGTTAGGCGCAGTAGGTTTAGTTCCAGGATGCATCTAGTTTTGGTTAGGACTCAGTAGCCCATCTGCTACTGCATCTAGTAACAAGTTCATAGTTACAACACTGGGAAGAAGTTCATAGTTACAACAGTACTAGGAAGAAGTTTACAACAGTACTAGGAAGAAGTTCTAGTTACAGAAGTACTGATTTGGTTAGTTTATTTCGATGGCGTACATATTTTGATGGCTTTTGGTGTGAAACTAAAATGAACTCCTGTGAAAATCTTTGAGTCCCTACTAATGTTCTACAGTTTTCAGAATTCCAAGTTTTTTAAGATGTAATAAAGCTGCATACCTAAGTTGGACACAATTGGTTCCGAATTCTTATATATTTCTCAACTGTTTTTCAGATTTTGGAAATGAACCCTGAGGATGAGGCTGAAGAGGATGGTGCTAACATTGATCTGGACTCACAAAGGAAAGGGAAATGTGTTGTTCTGAAGACATCTACCAGACAAGTATATAAACTTGCCTCAAATTTCTGTAGCCACCTAGACCCTAACGTATCACAAACATGATCCATTAGTGGTCAATACGGGCCAATTCGAATTCAATTTATTTGCCTTCTGATAAACAGCTACTCCCTCTCTTTAAAAGAACAACGGTTCGAGCTATTGTTAGATTTGGATTGCATTTTTTGTTCCATATCTCACATATTTTAATTCAACAATGCATATGTTTAGTTCCACATGCCACTTGTAGCTGGTTGATTTTGTGCATTATGAAGAACTCAGGTTCGTTTTTTAATTATTGGGTTTAAAATGCAGACCATATTCCTTCCTGTAATTGGATTAGTTGACCCTGATAAGCTTAAGCCTGGTGATTTAGTTGGAGTTAACAAAGACAGCTACTTGATACTAGATACATTGCCTTCGGAGTATGACTCACGGGTCAAGGCAATGGAAGTAGATGAGAAACCTACAGAGGATTACAATGACATTGGAGGACTCGAGAAACAGGTAATTTGCTTTCTACAACTGATGGACTGTTAGAGCGACACTGGTTGAGTTTGTATATTCCAAGCAGTAATATAATGCTCTGTTGTAACACAGATTCAAGAGCTTGTGGAAGCGATAGTGTTGCCAATGACACACAAGGACCGATTTCAGAAATTGGGTATTCGTCCCCCCAAAGGTGTTCTTTTGTATGGACCGCCTGGGACTGGGAAGACACTCATGGCTCGTGCATGTGCTGCACAGACTAATGCCACATTTCTGAAACTGGCTGGCCCACAACTTGTTCAGGTAGGTAACTAAATCTGTGAAATCAATATCTGGAACATCCATTTTTTTTTTGAAATGTGCACAAATATCATACGAATGCTAGGGCTCCTGAACTTAACCATTTTAGCATTTCACTTTTTTTGCATGATTTGTGGAGCCTGATAAACAACTTCTTGCAGTTTACAGAATTCATGCAGTGATTCTACACTGCAAACTCCTTTTTTTGGCAATGTATTCCTTTGGATGTTATTTGGTATAGGATGATTATCAGCACCAGATTAGGACTGATTTAATTAATTGTTCATGTACTTGCCCAATATAATGGTTGATGAGTTACATGAAATACTGCTGGGTCCATTATCAGTTCTTGTTCATTCTTGCTTAGGTTTCTTTATTTTATTTGAATTAAATAATCTTTAACATCTGTGTGAATTGTTTCAGATGTTCATCGGTGATGGAGCTAAGCTCGTTCGAGATGCTTTTCAGCTTGCTAAGGAGAAAGCTCCCTGCATCATCTTTATTGATGAAATCGATGCCATTGGAACAAAGCGTTTTGACAGGTACAACTCCTATTTAATAGTACTTCAGTCTAATGTCTGTTTTAACACCTTTTCACCTGTAATGGCAATGATTATTTACATGTCCTAGTTTAATTATATCAGTTTGTGACCAAGTTTGATCAGCATTTCAATTTTTAGTTCTGTTTAGTCTATTTCAGCATGGACTAGATTGCCTTGACCACTATCCTTTTAATATGTAAGATGTACATATAGTGAGTGTTCTACATAAGATTTGTTTTTTTTAAATGAGGCTAGATTAGATTAGTAACTGAATCTCGTTAACCTTGCACTATTAACAATGGCTTTTTGTGGTTGTGTTTTCTACGTCCGATTTCCCCATCTTTTGCTAAATTGCTATGATAAATCCTGTGTGCTTTTTTACTGTTAACTTGTAAAACACAGTGTGCTTTTGGAAACTGTTGGTAGTTGTGTTTTCTACATCCAATTTCCCCATCTTTTACTAACTTGCTATGATAAATGCTATGTGCTTTTTTACTGTTAACTTGTAAAAAACAGTGTGGTTTTGGAAATGCATGTAACTATGTGTTATTTATCTGCAGTTAATGTATATCTTTTCTTTTTGGTTTCATTGTACAGTGAAGTTAGTGGCGATAGGGAAGTGCAAAGGACTATGTTGGAATTGCTGAACCAGCTTGATGGATTTAGCAGCGATGAGAGGATAAAGGTCAGCATTTAACCTTCAACTTAATAGTTATTACTTTCTTGATGCTTTGGCTCAGGTTCTGTTCAATTGCAGATTGAGAAAGCGCAAAAAAACCTCTATTGATGATCTTGATCTGAGAGATGAACTGCGATATTTTTCAATGTTTTATTTAATATCTGGTGTACTGAATGTTGGATTGCCATGTGACCTGTAGGTGATAGCTGCAACAAATCGTGCTGATATTCTTGATCCTGCTCTGATGAGATCTGGTCGTCTCGACCGGAAGATTGAGTTTCCTCATCCATCAGAGGAAGCAAGAGCTAGAATCTTGCAGGTATTGCTCTGACCACTGAAATCTGTTGTATATTTCTCTGAAACTGTTGATATCTTTTTTGCATAGCTAAAATAACGTTGCTCTATGTTATGTTTTGTAGATTCACTCTAGGAAGATGAATGTGAATCCAGATGTCAACTTTGAAGAGCTGGCACGTT
Organism: Hyparrhenia diplandra; assembly: GCA_015847255.1. Lineage (NCBI taxonomy): Eukaryota > Viridiplantae > Streptophyta > Magnoliopsida > Poales > Poaceae > Hyparrhenia > Hyparrhenia diplandra. Next base: position 156,239 of record JADLZK010009348.1, on the reverse strand, counting down.
CAACCGATGATTTCAATGGCGCTCAGCTAAAGGCTGTCTGCGTAGAAGCTGGCATGCTCGCTCTACGCCGAGATGCTACAGAGGTGACACATGAGGATTTCAACGAGGGAATCATCCAAGTGCAGGCAAAGAAGAAGTCCAGTTTGAATTACTACGCATAAGGGCCGGAAACACCTGGTTCTTGGTGATCGTTCAGTTGTTTGTGACACTGCTATTGTCTGGGCAGGCTAACTTGATTTGTACTCTTTTATTAAGCACAAGCTTCCTGTTCTGCCTTTGTACCTTACTCTGCATTTATATATCTATATTAACCAAGTCACAATCAGCTCCTAGCCGTTTTTCGTTGACTGCCGCTTTGGATTCTTCCTTCTCCTGGAGAGCTCGTGCCTGCATCAGCATCTCTGTTGTTGCATAACACGCTCTCCCAGAATAGTCTTTTCCTGCTTCTAGGTTCCCACCGAGCCAATATAGTTGTTTGTAATGCAACGGAGTTGGGTCCTTGTATCGAACTGAATGAATTAGAAGATCAGTCTTTGCCTATTAGGTAAGAGTAGGTAAGAGGATATGAAGTTTGAAATTCTGTCTCGGTAGGACATGGATTTCTATTACTACGAAATTCATAAATTAGCTAATGGGAGGGATACCATTGTACTTTTTCTTGTATGTGTTCCTAAGAGAAGGAATTTGGCCATTTCATGTTTCGAGGTCTAAAAAAATGTGTAAAGAGATAGAAACTCTTGAATGGAAATTGAAAAGAAATGTAGCCCCAGTTCGTTCAGAAATGGTAAGATCCTTGGCGCAAGAAGAATGATGATCCATATCATCTTAACTTGGTTCTTCTTCTCTTTTTTAAGTCCGGTTCATTTCCTACCATTATCGAATATAACATGTCTAAACTTGTTCCTTGTAATCCATAAGAGCCTCTTGCCCTTAAGCCATTTGACTGAAAACTTGTTTCTTGTAATCCATAAGGACCAAGTGAAACCTGAGAAAATGAAAATGATCATTTTGACCGGTAAGAGCCCCGTGCCCTTGAGCCATTTCACTGCAAACTCTTCTAAGGATCTTGGGGATCATTTATACCTGAGCAAAACTAGCCCGGCCCGACCCGAGCCCGACGGGTTTTGGCCCGTCCATGAACCTTACTGGACAGGGCCTGGGCAGAGATTTTAAAGCCCATTAAAATTTTTCTTGGCCCGAACTCGGCCCGAAATACATTTTTAGCTATTTTGTAGTGTAAAATGCGCGGGTAGCCCGCCCAAGCCCGGACCCGACCCGAGACCGGCCCGAAAAAGCTAGGCCCGACTTGCCTAGTGGGACGTCATGGACAGGATTTTTTTGGCCCGAAATAACTGGGTTTTTTTTGGCCCGGCCCGAACCCGATCCGGCCCGAAAAAAGCTCAGGTATAGGGATCATCCAGACTAGATGGAAAATTTCCTTAATAAGACCCCACACCACCTTAGCCAGCCGGGAGCCAAACAAGATGGGCTACATATGGGCCATTGTCACATCCGTATGCTTTCCGTACCCACACAATCTTGGGCTTTTATTCGAACGCGTCCGCTTCGGCCACCTTCTTCCTGCGCAAGTCCGAGTCGAGGCCAGTCCGCACCTTCTTCCCCCAGCGCAACTCGAGAGCGGCGGCCACAAGAACCCATCCCAGACGCACCCCTCCGTTCCGAGCGATCAGCCGAGCGATGTCGTCGTCGGTGCCCGCACCGGCCGCGATGGCCGTGGACGACGCGGAGGACGACCAGCTCGCCTCCATGTCCACGGAGGAGATCACCAGGGCGTCCCGTCTCCTCGATAACGAGATCCGCGTCCAGAAGGTGCGGAAACCCTAGCCTAGCCCCGCTGCGCGTCGCCCAATGTATAGGGGTTGTTCTGACTGATTTTGGATGTTTCGGGGGTATTCCTAGGACGAACTGCAGCGGTCGAACTTGGAGCTGGAGTCTATCAAGGAGAAGACCAAGGAGAACCAGGAGAAGATCAAGCTCAACAAGCAGCTGCCGTACCTCGTCGGCAACATCGTCGAGGTTCGTTTCTTGTTTCAATTGCTTGATGCTGTTGATGATTCATCTTTTAATCCCTCTTTTTGGTGTCCGTTAGGTTTGTTTGGGTTATCTATCGATCTGGTTCAGTTTTATTGTTGGGAGGGATTTTCATGATTTTATTTAATTTAGTTTGTACACACTAGTTAGGCGCAGCAGGTTTAGTTCCAGTAGCTTTGGTTAGGACTCAGTAGCCCATCTGCTACTGCAATCTAGTAAGAAGTTCATAGTTACAACAGTACTGGGAAGAAGTTCATAGTTACAACAGTACTGATTTGGTTAGTTTATTTCGATGGCGTACATATTTTCATGGCTTTTGGTGTGAAACTAAAATGAACTCCTGTGAAAATCTTTGAGTCCCTAATAATGTTCTACAGTTTTCAGAATTCCAAGTTTTTAAGATGTAATAAAGCTGCATACCCAAGTCAGACACAATTGATTCCGAATTCTTATATATTTGCCAACTGTTTCAGATTTTGGAAATGAACCCTGAGGATGAGGCCGAAGAGGATGGTGCTAACATTGATCTGGACTCACAAAGGAAAGGGAAATGTGTTGTTCTGAAGACATCTACCAGACAAGTACGTAAACTTGCCTGAAATTTCTGTAGCCACCTAGACCTTAACGTATCACAAACATGATCCATCAGTGATCAAACAAATGCTGGAATTGGGAGCCAATTCGAATTCAATTTATTTTCCTTCTGATAAACAGCTACTCCCTCGCTTTGAGAGAACAGCGGTTCAGGCTATTCTGATTTTTAGATTTGGATTACATTTTTGTTCCGTATCTAACATATTTTAATTAAACAATGCATATGTTTAGTTCCACATGCCATTTGTAGTTGGTTGGTTCTGTGCATTATGAAGAACTCAGGTTCATTTTTTAATTCTTGGGTTTAAAATGCAGACCATATTCCTTCCTGTAATTGGATTAGTTGACCCTGATAAGCTTAAGCCTGGCGATTTAGTTGGAGTTAACAAAGACAGCTACTTGATACTAGACACATTGCCTTCAGAGTATGACTCACGGGTTAAGGCAATGGAAGTAGATGAGAAACCTACGGAGGATTACAATGACATTGGAGGACTCGAGAAACAGGTAATTTGCTTTCTACAACTGATGGATAGATTGTTAGAATGATGCTATGGCTGAGTCTGTACATTCCAAGGAGTAATACGGTGTTCTGTTGTAACACAGATTCAAGAGCTTGTGGAAGCAATAGTGTTGCCAATGACACATAAGGACCGGTTTCAGAAATTGGGTATTCGTCCCCCCAAAGGTGTTCTTTTGTATGGTCCACCTGGGACTGGGAAGACACTCATGGCTCGTATTCGTGTGTGCTGCACAGACTAATGCCACATTTCTGAAACTGGCTGGCCCACAACTTGTCCAGGTGGGTGCCCATATCTGTGAAAAATCAATATCTGGAACATCCAAAATTTTTTTTTTGAACGTACTAAAATATCATACAAAATGCTAGGGCCCTAAATCTAACCATTTTAGCATTTCACTTTTTTTTTTTTTGCATGATTTGTGGGCACTGTTAGCCTGATAAACAACTTCTTGCAGTTTACAGAATTCATGCAGTGTGATTCTACACTGTGAACTCCTTTTTTGGCGTTGTATTCATTTGGACATTATTTGGTATCTGCATGCTGGGTGCAAATTGATGTTATAGGATGATTATCTGCATCAGATTAGGATATGATTATAATAAGTGCTGATTTAATTGTTCATGTATTTGTCCAATAATGGTTGATGAGTTGCATGAAATATTGCTGGGTCCATTATCAGTTCTTGTTCATTCTTGCTTAGGTTTCTTTAGTTTGTTTGAATTAAATAATCTTTAACATCTGTGTGAATTGTTTCAGATGTTCATCGGTGATGGAGCTAAGCTCGTTCGCGATGCTTTTCAGCTTGCTAAGGAGAAGGCTCCCTGCATCATCTTTATTGATGAAATCGATGCCATTGGAACAAAGCGTTTTGACAGGTACAACTCTTATATCTAATAGTACTCCAGTCTAATGTCTTTTTTAACACCTTTTCACCTGTAATGACGATGTTTATTTACATGTTCTGGTTTAATTATATCAGTTTGTGACCAAGTTTGATCATTTCAATTTTTACTTCTGTTTAATCTATTTCAGTATAGACTAGATTGCCTTGACCACTATCCTTTTAATATGTAAGGTGTATATATAGTGAGTGCTCTACATAAGTTTTTTTTTTTTTAAAAGCTAGATTAGATTAGTGACTGAATCTTGTTAACGTTGCACTATTAACAATGGCTGGTGGTATGTTTCAAAAAAAAAAAAAAAAAAAATGGCTGGTGGTAGTTGTGTTTTCTGCATCCGATTTCCCCATCTTTTGCTAACTTGCTATGACAAGTGCTGTGTGTTTTAAACGTTAACTTGTAAAACACAGTGTGCTTTTGGAAATGCATGTAACTATGTATTATGTATCTGCGGTTTATCTTTATCTTTTTTTTTTGGTTTCATTGTACAGTGAAGTTAGTGGCGATAGAGAAGTGCAAAGGACTATGTTGGAATTGCTGAACCAGCTTGATGGATTTAGCAGCGATGAGAGGATAAAGGTACCTTCAACTTAATAGTTATTACTGTGCTGATGCTTTGGCTCAGGTTCTGTTCAATTGCGGATTAATGATGCACAAAAAAAATGCCTCTATTGATGATCATGATATGAGAGATGAACTGATACTTTTCAATGTTTTATTTAATATCTGTGTGTTGAATGTTGGATTGTCGTGGTGACTTGCAGGTGATAGCTGCAACAAATCGTGCTGATATTCTTGATCCTGCTCTGATGAGATCTGGTCGTCTGGACCGGAAGATTGAGTTCCCTCATCCATCAGAGGAAGCAAGAGCTAGAATCTTGCAGGTATTGCTCTCACCACTGAAATCTGTTGTATTTTTGTCCGAAACTGTTGATATCTTCCCCCTAAAGACTCCCCATATGGTTTCTTTTTTGCATAGCTAAAATAATGTTGTTATATGTTCTGTTTTGTAGATTCACTCGAGGAAGATGAACGTGAATCCAGACGTCAACTTTGAAGAGTTGGCGCGTTCAACCGACGATTTCAATGGTGCTCAGCTAAAGGCTGTCTGCGTAGAAGCTGGCATGCTCGCTCTACGCCGAGATGCTACAGAGGTGACACATGAGGATTTCAACGAGGGGATCATCCAAGTGCAGGCAAAGAAGAAGTCCAGTTTGAATTACTACGCATAAGGGGAACACCTGGTTCTTGGTGATCGTTCAGTTGTTTGTGACACTGCTATTGTCTGGGCAGGCTAACTTAACGATTTGTACTGTTTTATTAAGCACAAGCGTCCTGTTCTTCTTTTGTACCTTACGCCGCATTTATATATCTATATTAACCAAGCCACAATCAGCTCCTAGGCGTTTTTGTTTGACTGCCGCTTTGGATTCTTCCTTCTCGAGAGTACTCGTGCCTGCATGTTTACTCTGGTTCAGATTGTTGATCTTGGCGCTTGCTGCATCTGCATATCAGTTGTTTAATAATGTGCTCTCCCTGAATAGTTGGGTTGCTGATATTAGATGTTGTGCCATTAGCGTCCTGGGAATCATGTTTTACAGTGTATAAGCTTGAAAGACGTTTGTCATGAGAGATGAGGTCCCAACAATCCGATTCCCTTGGTAAGCAAATTTATGTGAGGAAAAAAAAATCAGAATTGCTTGATCCTTAGAATCGGCCGGTGGAAATGTTGTTTCCCTCATACTCCGTACAAGAAAAAATTGCAGCGACGCAGAGCAGCTGCTCTTAGAGAATCCGGAAAACGAAGCTAATAGCTATGGCAGGCAGGGCCGCACACTGGTGAGGGAGATCACGGAACGCAGGATGGTAGGGTGAAGCCGTGACACATGTAGGCGACCACAAGGTACACTAATACGGTGAGGAACAATATCACTGCAGCGCTGCAAAGAAGAGTGGAATTACAGGGACGTCAGTGAGGTGATCATATCATCATAATACAGTAGTATTAACTCATAATAACATGCATCAGGAAGGTATTAGGGTAACGTACGTGAGCTTGACGTTCCTCCACCACATGGTGTTCCTGAAGCGGCGAGCTTGGCGCTTGAAGCGCATCGTGTTGCCCTGCATGTTTGACGTCTTGTCCACCAGCAGCTCCAGACGGTCACCCCTCTCCAGCACCCTGTCGATGTTGTCTATCATCACGCTCCGGACCTGCAATGATGAACAATTGCATTGGCACGACAGACATTGAATTCTGTCTGGATCGTTTTTCTTTCGAATATGATGGATGATGAACCGGGCATACCTGGTCGATCTCACCCTTCATGCGGTTTATCCTGTCGGCGCTGGCGTCATTGGAGTAGTAGTCCATCTGCTGGGCCAGAACCCTGGAGAACTCGTCGTTCATGGCGTACGCCAGCGCGGTGAGCGCCGCGCGGCCGTACGCCTTGACGAACCTCCCGTGGATGTCCTCCAGGAACGCGAACGGAACACGCCCTGAAAACGCACATGCATGCAGGATCAACACATCGCTTTGATCATTTCGAGTTTCGAGAACGCGGATCATATCATATCAAATCGCAGGATCGACACGATGCATGGATGCACTACTTACGCCCGGCGGCGTCGTCGGCCATGCAGAGCACGGTGAGGCCGTCGGTGCGCTTGACATGGAACACGTGGAGGTCCTGCGTGTAGGAGACGTTGCAGTCGTCGTCGCCGCCGGGGAGGCGCTCGAGGACCTGCCTCGCCACGACGCCCACGTTGCCGCCCGCCGCCGCCGCGCCGTAGTGCTCCGCCAGCACCACCGCGCCGCGCGCCACCACGGTGTACTCGATCTTGCCCATTGCCAACCGCCGAATCTTGCAACCGAAACTCTTGGTTCCTTGTGTCCTCGCTCGATCGGTCTCCTCTCCCGGCCCCCTCTCTCGCGCGCGGCGAAAGGGGATCGAGGGGAGGGAGCGAACGGGTACCAGGAGGAGAGCCTCCTGAGCCTGCCTCGCGCTCCTTGTTTGACCCCCTACCCTTCGCGGCACTCGCTACGGTGGCCACGGTGGCACCCTGTGGCTCCGCTTATTTTTGGCCCGGTTTGTGACGGTCACGGCCCAGATTGTCACCGTAACGATCTCTTTTAGCACAATGCTGGAAAGATAAACCCAGTGCTATGTTATTTTGGCAAGTCTAGTACGTGTAGCCGTCGGCGGGAATACGATAGGAACTACACCTCATCGGAGTTCGCATCGGTCTCAGCAAACTGAACCGTGTTTTGGCAAGCTCCGACATGCCATGCCCTATAAATCCAAACGCACGACATCGATCTTCTTCCCACCAAAGCTAGCTAGCAGAATCAACGAGAGAAGAATCGGTGAAGTTGTCTTCACATCGCAAAATCTCGCAAATCGCAATCTAGCGTTGTTGTGTCGTCGTCCTGTGTTACACAATCCATATACACGTACGTGAGTGCTTGTTTCCGTGTGTGAGCTGAGGCAATGGCGGGCGGCGCGGCAGTGGCGCCGAGTGCATCGGCCGGGCGGCGGCAGGACTACCCCGGCGGCCTGACCCTGTTCGTGTTCATGGCGTGCATGGTGGCGGCCACGGGCGGGCTCATCTTCGGCTACGACATCGGCATCTCCGGCGGCGTCACGTCCATGGACCCCTTCCTCAGCCGCTTCTTCCCGTCGGTGTACCGGAAGCAGGCCGAGTCGGCGGACGGCGACAACAACCAGTACTGCAAGTTCGACAGCCAGCTGCTGACGCTCTTCACGTCGTCGCTCTACGTGGCGGCGCTCGTCGCGTCGCTCTTCGCGGCGCGCGTCACGCGCGCCTTCGGTCGCAAGTGGTCCATGTTCGCCGGCGGGCTCACCTTCCTGGCGGGGTGCGTGCTCAACGGCGCGGCGGTCAACGTGACGATGCTGATCCTGGGTCGCGTGCTGCTCGGCGTCGGCGTCGGCTTCGCCAACCAGAGCGTGCCGGTCTACCTCTCGGAGATGGCGCCCGGGCGGATGCGTGGTATGCTCAACAACGGGTTCCAGCTAATGATCACGGTGGGGATCCTGCTCGCCAATCTCATCAACTACGGCACGGCGAAGATCTCCGGCGGGTGGGGATGGCGCCTCAGCCTCGGACTGGCGGCCGTCCCGGCCGCCATCATCACCGTCGGCTCGCTGTTCCTCCCGGACACTCCCAACTCCCTCCTGGAGCGCGGCCGGCCCGAGGAGGCGAAGCGGATGCTGCGGCGCGTGCGTGGCACTGACGACGTGGCCGCCGAGTACGACGACCTGGTGGCGGCCGGCGAGGCGTCTAGGGCGGTGACACACCCGTGGCGCGACATCAGGCGGCAGCGGTACCGCCCCCAGCTGGTGATGGCGGTGGCGATCCCGCTGTTCCAGCAGCTGACGGGCATCAACGTGATCATGTTCTACGCGCCGGTGCTGTTCAAGACGCTGGGCTTCGGCGGCACCGCGTCGCTCATGTCGGCGGTCATCACCGGGCTCGTCAACCTCGCGTCCACGTTCGTGTCCGTGTTCACGGTGGACCGCGTCGGGCGGCGCGTGCTGTTCCTGGAGGGCGGGGTGCAGATGCTGGCGGCGCAGGTGGCGGTGGGCGCGCTCATCGGCGCCAAGTTCGGGTGGAGCGGCGTGGCGACGGTCCCGCCGGTGTACGCAGGCGTGACGGTGGCGGTGATGTGCGCCTACGTGGCCGGCTTCGCGTGGTCGTGGGGCCACTGGGGTGGCTGGTGCCCAGCGAGGTGATGCCGCTGGAGGTGCGGCCGGCGGGGCAGAGCATCACCGTGGCCGTCAACATGCTCATGACCTTCGCCGTGGCGCAGGCCTTCCTACCCATGCTGTGCCGCCTCAAGTTCGTGCTCTTCTTCTTCTTCGCCGCCTGCGTCGTCGTCATGACGCTCTTCATCGCCTTCTTCCTGCCGGAGACCAAGGGTGTGCCCATCGAGGACATGGCCGGCGTCTGGAAGGAGCACTGGTACTGGAAACGGTTTGTCAACGACGGCGACGACGCTGACGGCCATGGAGTCGACCTCGAGATGGGCTGCGTCGGCGAGGCCAAGAAGTAGAAGATTTAAAACGTTCATGTGTTATTTATTATTATTTTTTTCGTGACCGAACAATGTTTCGTGTGTTTATATATTTACCAGCAAAAGGTAGTCTGTGCGTTTTGTTTTGTTTCAAAAAAAAAAAAAGCTTTAATAATGTTCGTGGGATTTATTAATATTAATGATATATACATTTGTGATTAATCTCGACATTATTCTTTGATTGTTCTGTTTGTTATTAAAGAATCAATGTTTCGTTTTGTTTGTGGGCTGTACTCCTAAATTTGGTTGACATATGAAAAACCGACGAACCAGCACCTTAAAAGTGTGTCAATTTGTACTTTGCTTTGTGAGCGTGCAGTTGGTTTTGCTTTAAAATATCAAATTTATCACAAGTAGCGCATGTTTAATCTGGGCCAAGTTCGGTGATTTTGCACAGTTATCCCAGGCATATAAACAAATAACATCCGTAATCTAAACCATTGACACGTTAAATCATTGTATTAATTAATACGAAACCATTTTTTTCTTGAGAATAGTTTAAATACACATTCTAGATGCAAGCAGATAACAATTTCATGGAATCTAAACCAATGACATGTTTAAAATCATTTGGAATTTTCAGTTGGATTTATTTGTAAAAAATTAAATTAAAAAACAAAATGATTAGGATTCAGGGATCATGATTGGGAACACGTAATCCAATTAGAGTTGTCTTAGGGCTCTATTGATACAATTGTTCTAAGAAACTACATAAATAGAGAAAAATCATGGTTAATATAAGTTCTACATAGTTTCTCTGCTTAATTTGATCAATTTGCTTATCACGGGCGGCGAGGGACAGATAGAATGTTGCAGAAAAAAACGCAATTTGTCCTGTATCTATTTCAGCTTAATTTAATTTGATCATTATAGAAGCTCATTATAAGCTGTGCAAGACACGTCCTTTAACTAGTGATTAAACACCCATCATAGTTTTTTTTTTTTAAAAAAAAAACATCATAAGAAAGGTTTTGGCCCTCGCCGCCACGCAACTTGGTGGGCCGTCCACATCCACATCACCAAGCCTTTTCTCCTCCAACTGCTCTCCTCTCATCCCGCGGCATCTCCTCAACGAAGTCTCTGGTGCCTCGGCCACAGCAGCAGCCCCTGCCGCCGGCCCTCAGGCGTGGTGCGGCGGCGCACGCTTTCTCCTCTCCCGCACGGTGGCCACGTCATCCCCGGCTTCTCCCGCGCGCTGGCGGCCGCCGTCTCCTCTCCTGCGATCCTCCTGCCGCGCACAGAGCCAGAGTACGCACCTCTCCTCCCTCCCTCCCCGCGTGATTTGGTGGTTCGATCGCGCGAGATGCTACTAGTGTTTTCCGAAAGAAGAATGCGCGATTAGGGTTTTGTTTAGGATTGGCCTCCGTTTGGATCTCTGGGCTGGAGAACCAGACCTGAGGGAGGGAATCACTTTTGCTTCGGATGGGATCGCATGGGAATTCGGATCGGATTTGCGTACACGCAGGCCGTACTGGACCCGCCGCCGCTGAACCGAATCTCAAGTGCCACCACTAAATTAATAACAGATTTTGCTGCATGTCGAGATAATTCTGTTTGTGTATCACATCAATCCACGGTCCTGGTTGGGTCCTGCTAGGCATGTATGTGCTCTCTTCAGACTTCAGACTTGAAAGGTTCTTCATGTCCAAAAAGGATTAGGCCATGCTAGGGCCTAGGAGCGCATACATGTTTGTAGTACTATATATAAGCCTACAGTTTGCAGCCATTCTGTCAAGTCATAAGTAAGTGGCAACTGTCAGGAATTCAGAAACCTGGTTGCGTTTTCCTTCATCTTAGCAAAGTTGCTCTTTAGTTACAATATAAATACAGTGATTTACTAGGAAATATCAGGTGAAATAGATTGGATCTTAGGGATGCTGAGGGTTTCTGTCTAAATTAGTATCCATGATTGAGTGCTACATATGACAATCATATAGTTGTGACAAAGTCACTTTAGGTTGCTCCTAGTTGATTTTTCCTTTTTTACTTCTTTCCACTATCAACATTAAATTATTGGGCAGTTTGTTTACTATTTCTGCATCTCTACATTAAAATTTTAATCTATCACCCTGTTTTCTTTAGTTGCTTCCCTGAAACTTATTGCTCTGTATGTATGTTCTTTGCTCATCCCAGAAATTGTAGCTGAAGTTTGTTTGAGGTTAAGCAACAGCTTTGCAAGTCATTCACGTTGAAGGAGAAACAGCGGGGAAACAATGGCACTATCAAGAAGTATGAGAACATGTTTGCACAGTGGAAAACTTGCCCTTCTTGCCATCTTGGTCTCCAGTGGAATTGTATTGCAAATCTTGGTAAAGCACTAAATTTAATATCACTGTTCCGGTTCATTATCTTTTCCACTGTTACCTAAATCTCTAATAATTTTTGCTCCTTCAGGCTTGTGCTCTCTATAACAATTGGTGGCCAATGCTAACAGGTTAGATTTTTTTTATGCAATGCTGGCAAACTAAGCTTATATCATCATGATAATTGTTGTTAGGGACATTGTAAGTAATCCTTGACATTTGGTGCAGTTCTGATGTATCTTATCCTACCAATGCCGCTCTTATTTTTCCTGGGTTCTAATACTTCCTCGATGATGTCTAATGAGGGAGACAGGTAAGTGATCCTCTCTTAGTCCATGCTGCTGCTTTTTTTTTTCTTAATCACCAGCATTTTAGCACTATTTGTTGCCCCAAAGATATGCATTGTCTTGCTCACATTCATTTTATTAGATTCTAAAGTCCTGATTCATCATCGAGTTCATTGCCATGAAATAATTTGCTTGTTACGTGAAATTTGAACATGAAATTTGAATGTGAAATTGCTGATTACATGCCCTAGGTTCTATGTCATATCTTTCTAACTATTTTTTTTCATAATTGCAAAGCTAATTGGTGTACCTTTACTGTCAATGCAGTTGGGTGAACTTCACAAAATTCTTGACGGGCGCATCAATAGTGGGGAGCATTGCCATTCCGTCGATCCTGAAGCATGCTGGCGTCATTGGATGGGGAGCCCTGACGATGGAGCTGTCATCCTTTGTGGTCTTTGGTGTGGCAATCCTGTGGATCATCCAGATGAACGGTGAAGACGAGTACAGCGGTGTGTTCTAGTCCAAACCTGCTCGTTTTCTTTCCAGCCTGATACCTTTGCAAGGTAGTTGTGAACTCGGCTGTACAGTGACCACGGACCTGATTTAGTGATACCACATACCAATACATGTTTGGTCTGTTCGTCTTTGTAATGCTTTGCGTGGCATTCAGAATTTTGTTCACGTGGTATATGACCTCTCACGTTATTCCCTGACGAATTTCCAATTAGATGCCAAATCGCCGTTGCCTCGCCAGCACGCAAATACCAATCTGCAATAGCAACGGACCGGTTCACACCGATTGCAGAAATACCAATCTGATCGTGCGAAGTTCACACAGCACACCACACCAAACGTTCTCGAAGACAGATCCTGATATGTTTCACATAAGCATCTCTAACAAATTATTTACCTCACTTCTGATACTAAAAAAATGCAATATACTCCAGCAAACTACTTATACTAAAAGCATCAATTAATTATTTTAAATCCACCCCTCCAGGCAATATACTACGTGCTACTGATAAGAGATCACACATATATTTATATATAAAAAAGAGATCACATATATAGACTTTTAGGAGGCAAGAGATATGCAATCTATTGGATGGAGATGCTCTCCCTGCTTTCCCTATACTCTATACATGTCACAAAAAGGCACAATATTGTGCCGTGCTAAATTTGCAAGGATTCCTTCAGTTCACAGCCATCAAGGCTCGTGACCAGCCAGAAAAAGAAAAAAACTGAACGGCTGTGCTCATCTTGACGCTATATCAGGTGTGTTCTAGTTCTAGTCCTACACAATTCTTACAATGGAAAAGAAATGAAGAAAAAAAAGAACAATGAAAGAACAGCTGTTTGTTAAAACCAAACAGCAGATTCCGTGCAGCTGCTACATCATCCCAGTTCCAGTGTATGCGTTACCCGCATGAAGCTGCACCCCTGCACTGTAAGGGTGGGCGCCGCCGTTCATATATGGGTTGGCGAAAGGATTAGAAGAAACTTGTTGTTGTTGCTGCTGCTGTGCCATCATCATCATCATCTGCTGCTGTTGCTGCTGCTGCTGGAGCATGAAGGCATGTTGCTGCTGCTCCATGGCAGCCATCTGAACGCTGCGGGCTGCAGCCATGGGATTGGAGGCGTAGAACGGGTCGTACATCGGCTGCTGCATCACTGGACCTGACGCTGGATTGGTCTCCCAAGGGTTGTAGCTTGCATTCTGCTGCGCTCTTAGGTGTGCCTCGTTGTATAGGCTGTCAAGTGTAAGTAGGTCGAGTCCACCGGCCTGTAGAAAGTTGAGTTAGTATGATTGCAGAGAGACCAAATTAAGTAAATAATTATATATGAATTATTTTCAACTTATGTACCAATTTGCTTGATGTAACAGCATTCCCATTTGAACTGGGTGCAGTGACTAGGGCCAGCTCCCAGCTAGTGGCGACACTTTCAGTACTGGTAGGAGCAGGTGCTTTGGGCGTATTATCTGCCACAAAAAAAAAGTCCATTAATACATTTCAGGACGTTTCTTCTAAACTTTGAATAATAAGCAAAGTGTAGGATATATAATTATATACCCTGTGGAACAATGGCCAAGGCTGCTGCATTCTTTTGATCTATTTCAGATGTGTCAGGGGTCGATTCATTGATTCCCTGCCAACAAAAAATGGAAGTATTAGGATGCAGTACCGGGAACATGATAAGGTACGGCACCTTTTTAATGCAGTATCATTGAAAATTACCAGTAAATCTGTTGGTTCAGCTGCAGCTGGGACTTGTTGAACTGGCACAGGCTCAGGCTCAGGCTCAGGTTCAGGTTCTTTAGCTGGAGGTGGGGGAGGAGGTAACGTTGATGGTTCTTCCACTTCTGATTTTTCGTTGTACTCTATGGCCAGTGCAGCCTAAAAACATAGAATTGAACATAGAGAGGCCATAAAAATGCTGCCATAAAATAACTTCAAATAGAGTAATCAGAAGCTTTTATGGTAGTAACATATAACAGAAAACTAAGATTCCAGGAAAAAATATTGTACTGAAACAAAATATCACAAAACTTGTAGTGCATACAAACCTGATTTCTCTGAGCTGTTGAACCAAGCGGAGCATTGCTCACATATTCCTCCATAGTTGCCAAGAACGATGCAGGCGGCTGTGTACGTGTTGGTGTTACCAATAGGTTATCAGTGAACTACTCGAACATAAAATGAAAATAAAGTACACACTGACGATCATAGGAATGCTAAGCCAAACCTGTTCGATTTTTAGGAACCTCTCACCCCTCCCAATATGTATACTTTTACATACTTCATAAAATTCTGAAAGTTGTTCAGCCTGTACAGAAGTAAATAAGAAAATTTAGCCATTGAATGTGTCATTTCAGATGTTCTAATTAAAAGGCTAATGAATTAACCTGTTCAATTGCTCTTTTATACATTGCAAGTGCCCTTATTGCGTCATCTCTCTGCATCTCAAAGAACTGCAGTTTGCACAATATGTAGGTTACCTCAAGAAACTAAAGACAACTGAACATTTTTCTTGATTTTGAACAGCAAGCTGGCAGTACGCACCTTGTCAACAAGATTGAGTATCCCGTCATTGATGGCTGTTTGGATCCGAACACTCTCTAGAGCAACCTACCATTAGTAACACATAAAACAAGTTCAAGGAATGCTAAGATCACTAGTATGCTTCTAACAAATGATATGAAGTCCTCACCATTGAAAGTGCATGCTGAATTATGATGTTATAAGAAGATGCCCCTTGTGGCTGAAAAAAACGAGAACATAATAGATCAATAAGGTACCTGATAAATTTTAAGGACAACTCTGAAACACAACTGATGTATTGGATTAAATCACCTGGCAACCAAGTAGTCGATAAAGAAGCTGCTGTAAAGCTGGCAACTGATCGAGCAATCCACTTGTATCAAGATCCCGAATTTTCTATGGAAACAAAAGTTTTCATAAATAAAATTACAAGAACCCCTTGCAATTCTATGCTGTAATCATTTTATCAGTACTGCACTAGGGCAGCACTCAAGAATGCAACATAAAAAAGCTCAGGCAATCCAAAGCCTTAATCTATTGATAGAAAAAAGGAAAAAATGATAAATCATAGCATATATAATACAACCTAAACCATGACTAAGTTTGGATAGCAAGCGTCATAAACTAGAGCAAATTGAATTAGATTGCCTACCAATGGATCCTTTTCAACGTCATAGTTCAGTACATGGAAAGATTCAAGTTTCTCCTCCAAATATAAAGCATAATTGCGCACCCAAGCAGAGTAGTCCCAGGCTGCATAGCAACAAATAATCACAACAAGTCCTTAATACTTTGACGAATACTAGTTGCAGCATGTGGCTGAAGTTAGTAAAGTACCTTGTGCACTGGAATCGTCCTTAAAGTAGGACAGATAGAGCAAATGGGAGCTTGATCTTCCATAACTGATGAGCTCTTCACGGAAAGCAGGATCAACTTCCCGAAGAGCACGGTGTATGACAATTAATGTCTTCAGAGCAACCTGTCAGATAAAATGCAAATACGAAAGTTTAGTAGCAATACCATGTCGCTCCTACTTTTGTGCATTACCCTGAAAAATGATGGCATCAGGAAACCAAAGCTAAAAAATCATTCCCACGATAATCAAAGGCTTTTCCTCAAATGAAGGTTAATCATTGTGGATGGAAAAAAAAACTTATATTTTCCAAAAACTACTACTCAGAACAGATCCATAATTATAAGGAACGATTTAGTTATCTGGGACAGATCTCAAGTTCTTGACAAGAAAAAAAAAAGGTGCGGCAGTTAAATGGCACAAAATGAGATATTCTCTGAACAAAAGGAAGTTAAATGTTGCAGTCCAAATGGAAATAACAATGGAGAACTATGTTCCATCAGATTGTCTTGTTCCTTGCATAGGTAAATTCCATCCAGTAGATTTGAAGCGAGGCATAACAAATTAACAATCAACAGGACTACTCATATATTAACATCAGGAAACAGGAAATTTGATGTAGACCTACCGCCCAGTTGCGTGTCTTTGAAAGGCGTCTACCAAGAGCGCGGATGCAGTAGGCTACATCCGCCCGAGGCCTTCCAGGTGAAAGATGGTAAAAAATATCTGCGGGCCAGGAATGCATGAGCAGAGGCATGGTGAAAATTCACTAATAAGACAGAAGAGTATGAATGGCCAGCTCACCTCGTATGTATTTCTCCTTTGTTGGATTCTCGACATGGTTTGTGGCCTTCACAATAGCAATGTCAATGTCCAACAGAGTGATACAAGAACGTTTTACAGAGTAATGCAAAAACGAAGAACGTTTTAACACATGGCTAATGCAGCAACGAGAGGCACAGGAGACGAGCTTTCAGGTATGGGATGGCGATCATCAGTACCTTGTAATCGCTGTTTACTTTTGCTATGCTAACTGTTGTGGTGTCCTTGAGAGCCCCCATGTATTTCCTGATGCCTGTGCCACCGCCCGCCATTCTCTCTGACCTGGTAGGTTGCTCTCAGCTGGGCTGATTGAGATGGAAAAGAAGAACCAAGAGTGAATACAAATGAAACAGTGCCAATCTTGTTAAAAGAGATAAGACCTCTCGGAGTAGAAAACAAAAATGATTAGGGCTAAAACCGAGAGGAAAACGAAAAGCAGCACTTTAATTTGATCGAGAGAGGAAGGGAAAGCGCCAATTCGGCTGGGAAAACCAAAGTTAACCTGACCAAAACCAGAGCTTTCGAAGAGGAGACGAGACGAAGGATGGATCTAGGCAAGAGAAGATAGGAACATCCGACGCCACTCCTTGAATACCACGGGTTGGAGAATGGGAATCTGACGAGAAGAAAGAAACGGGCTGCGATTGACCTCTTGTGATCTGAATAAATAAGACCCTTTTTTGATTTGAACGCGAGAGAAAAAAAAAAAGATACGCCGAAATATCGGCACCAACTAACGTACACCAGGGAACAGATAAACGGTCCTCCAACCAAAAAAATCCTAAAAATACGGCAGTTCGAATCCCTGATCAGTTGGTGGATTACCAACCGATCGACGAAACAAACGGCGTTGGAGCTGGTAGGATAAGGAGCTGTGTAACTTGAGGCAATGGTAGTTTTCTGGATGATCAGATTTTGACCAAAACGCGTAAACACCAGCAAGTAGCACGCAAAGAATGCGACTTGGGGCAAAATCGAACGGTCACACACATCTGCCAACCCCAGGCAGCCTCCAGCAACATCTTGGCCGGTGGGAACCGAATGAAAGAAGATAGGAAAGCGAAATAGTACTTGTTTGCCTTGCCTAGCATAATCCTGCCAGCAATTTTCAGGAAAAAAAAAAAACTGAAAGCGAAATAAGAGAAGAAAAAAATCGAATCTTGCAGCAACAGCGGGCGATCGGTGTGAAATTCCTCCCTCCCTCCCTCCCGTTCGGAAGTGATCGGATGAAATAAAATGTAACCGAGCCGCCGCAGCTGCCATGGCAAAAGCCGCCAAGCAGAGATGAGATGAACGAGCGAACGAACCTGGCAAAGAGAAGGGCCCCCCACTCGCCTGGACCCGAGGAGATCGCCGGCGTGCAGTGCAGGGGAATCCCGAAGGGAAGACAAGAAGCAGGTGCAGGTGCAGGTGCAGGCGCAGGGGGCAGGGGCGGCGTTCTCTTCTCCTCCCTAGTCCTTGGCCCCTACTGGTGTGGCGTCTGGAGTCTGAACGGAACGGGGCTGGCGGTGGCGGTGGCGGAGGGAAGGAAGGCGAAGCAGGAGCAGAGCTGGACGGGGTCTTTTTTCCTCTCCTCTGCCGCGTGGTGAGTGACATTAGCACACGTGTTCCCTCACGTGCTCCCTCCTCTGACCACAAATTTGACTTTTTTTTTTTTTTTTTAGCCCAGCGGCGTAGGTGGAAGGCTTCGCATTGCCTTTTTTTCACCAATCGATGTGTGTGTGCTCCCTCCTATCGATCTCGAGTTCTTGAGATCCTACCCACATGGTTAACGAGTACAACGAACGAAAAGGGATTTCATTTCAGGTGGCTAGTTTGGTCGGTTACCCTCGCTTCATGGCTGATTAACAAAGTTGACCATTAGCCTGCGATTCTACGCTCTTTTTGTTGGCACGCTCTTTTTCTTAACAACATTTTAGTACGTTTATTTGCATGTTGAGATATTAGATTTTTTGTTTCCCTAGATGGATGGTTTATCAATATCTAAAATTTTAACTATGTTTCTTTTTTCTTCTAAAGATATTTAAATATACAATTGTGGCTAAATATAATATCAAGATCAAGGCATACGTTGCATGGAATTTAAAAAAAAATTTAAAATATATTGTTGTGTTTTCTTATAAACTGAGTTAAAATAGACAAGTTAAAATAATTAAAAAAAAAGATAAAGCTGGTAATTTACAACGGATGGTATATACCAAATTCATTATAAATTATACTCCCTTCGTTCCAAATTATAATTTATTTGAATTTTTCAACCCCAAGTTTGACCACTCATCTTATTAAAAAAATTTTTGCAAACATAGTCAAATTTAAGTTATTCTTAAGGACCTTTTTTTAATAAAGCATGCCACAACAAAAGAAATGATATTTTGCACAAACTTTATAATAATATAATTGTGGCCAAACTTGGGGTTGAAAAAGTCATATGAATTATAATTTTGAACGGAGGGAGTACTTTCTAATAAATTAGTAAATCAATTAATTGTGTTTCTCTATATATTTTAATTGATAAGTACGGTATACGTTTGTAAGTTTGTTATTATTTTATATATTCTCTCCATTTCAAATTGTAATCCATCCAAGAATCAAGTTTGACCAAAATCATGTAATAAAGGATTATAAAGATAAAGATTTATGACATCAAATAGATATACCTATGAAAAATATGATTAACAAAAATCCAATAATACATACCCCCCTGTCCAAAAAAACTGCAATTCTAGCAATGAATCTACATTTGTTATGTCAAAATTCATTGTGAAAATTGTGTTTTTTTTGGGGAATCGTCTGGATATGTGTTATGTCCAAATTCATTGTCAAAATTGCATTTGTTCTTTGGGGTTGGGGGGGGGAGGGAGCGGTTGACATCCTAAATGTAAATTTAGTTAAACTTGTGCAATTGGGAAGATGTACGTTAGAACTTGAGGTGATCCCCGCCGGCCCATTCAACGCAACGCAGTCGCCAGTCGCGTGATGAGGCACGCAGCCACCAGCCAGCTGCAACAGATGATCACGGGTCCCTCCCATCCAACCTGCATGCCAAGTTTGGTTGGTGGCGTCAAAAGTCAAACTCATGGCAACAAGATTATTATACTCTGTGATATGTATAAAATATAAGTAGTACGTAAATATTACATTACGAACAGAAAATACTACTATCATGCATGATGCGGTACCAACCAACCGCTAGTTCTCATCTACGTATGATCACGATTTTTTTAGAAAAAATGGAATCTATGATCCCAATATTATCCATATATATACTCCATCCATAAATTTATTATTTGAAATGAACTAGCTAATGATGAATTGATGATCTCATTGCGACCAACTGGCAACAGATGGGGAAAATAATTAGGCACCGACAAAATTAAGAATAGCCAGGAGATGCGTGTGTTGAATTCCAATACGGAATCGAAGGGTGATGTCACGATGATTCATGTGGCGAAATGCTACCCATCCATAGTCAACTGTCTAGAAGAGCTAGGCTGAATGGCAATTGATTTCCGAACTCATGGTGACCATGCAAATTGAAGCATCATGCGTTTTGTCACTTGGAAGACACAATGGAAAGAGCAAGGGATTACTTTTGATAGTGCCTCAAAGATTGAAGATCTGCATGCCGTATTATTCTCAAAAAGATGCTTGGAGCATCGCATGGTGTGTTTGCAACAAGTCTGTATTATATTAGCGTGTTTGATAATCACACCATGGAGACTTGACAAGTTGAATTCAGCACATGCACTGTACCAAAGTTTGATTTGATGGCGTCATATCAGTGCAAAAACAGGTTTTCTAATATGATGCCAAAAAGAAGCTTCTGTGGAAAAAAAATAATCATGGTGTTCTTCAAGCAAAGACGCAAGAGCTTGATGAGCAACAGTCTCCGATCCCTACTCCATTCTACTCCTCCCTCTTGTTCATCAAAAACAAAATAAGCTCTTCTCGTTCAAAAAAACAAAATAAGCCAGGAAATTTAAGATCTGGCTTAATTGGCTCCATGCATTTTTTTTTAAACAGGGGACGAAAAGTCCCCACCTGATCCATTGCCCACAGATGCCGGGGCAAGCCCGGTGGGTGAATAGGGGCGCAAGGCCCATAGAACAGCTCCTGGCAGCGGCTTCATGCATGTGTAAAAAAGTAGTAGAAAAACAAGTCAAGAAATGCACGCTGAATCCTACTAATTGTACTGCATGACCGGCACTGACTGAATTTGTGATCCAAAGTCAACTGTCTAGACTTAACTGGCTGAATTGAATTGAACATTTCAAAAAGTCATGATGATCCTGCAAGTGTTCCTAACAATTATGACGCGTTGTGCTGCTCGTCTCTTTTTGTGAGCAAGATGTAGCTACTTTTTTCTTTCCAGTCTCTTTTTTTGATGGGATTTTTACAACAAAAATATCATCAGAACTTATACAGGTGAAGTCTTGGTTTGATAGGCTAATGAAAGGAATATATAGATGCGATCAGATTTTAATTGGGGTGCTAAGTTTTGAATCTACGGAGTTTTAACTTTCAAAATTGCTGCAGGACCATCCATGACAAAAAAAGAAAGGAAAGGGGGAGATGGATGTACAGTGTCAAGGAAATGTACATTGCTGTCAAAATAATACTGCAGTAATAATCAGTTATCACCGCATAAAGAATGATCAAACAAGGGAACAAAGGTCAACTTCATCATACCAGTGAAATGCATTTAAGTAAATTTCTCAGTGACAAATATCACTCAAATTACACCTGTATAATCATGTTTTAGCATAGTAAGCGAACTCAAAATTTGCTTACAAAAAAATAATGCCAGGGGCGAGGGCTTTTTTTCGGCATCTGATTTTTCTTATCTTGCCTACAAAATTGCTACATGGTGTTTGTGTACAAACCTAAAACACATGGTGTTGCGATCTGACGAAACAATGAACATGTGAGCAACACGTGAACAAGGATTTTCTGCTATCGCTATCAATGGGAGGGGTAAAAAATTGGCATATGAAGCTAAACTTAAATCATGATCTCTTCACAACTGCCACTGCAAAGTGGGGGTGGTGTGTAAACTCAAACGAGACCCTCAGAGATGGATCGCCAGCTCCAACCTGGCTGATAATATTTAGGGCTATCCTGTTGTGCTCAGCCACCTGCTCTATCCGACGGACCTCAGCAAGTTTTTCTGATTCACTTGCAAAACTGCCCCCTTAGTGAGGGACTATCTTCTGAATTTCCTTGAAGAAGTTGTATTTCACCAAATCCTGTGACAAAAAGAGATATTGAGGCTCGGTCAAACTAAGAAGATGAGAGAACTGGTAAACGGGATTTCAGTAGCAAACACTCACCGATATGCCTGCCGGGAAGATGATTCCTTAAAACTGTAGAAGGAAATGTGCTCAGGGACTCGAGCTTTCAGAAGGAGATCAAAGTGCTGCATGAATCTCTGGGAAGAGAGATTTGGATTATGTCAGACTCGTTCAAGCCATATTTAAAAGGATGTTAGAAGTCACAACAATAAATCCAGTCACACCTCTTGTTCAGTGTTAAAGATAGTTGGTAATTGGAATGACCTACTTTCGTTTCTGAGAACAGCTAGCATCTGCATTAGCAATAATAGAGTGATTGTTCAGTTACAAAGATGATAGTTGTACAAATGTATGCTTTGTGCCGATATAATTTCTGAATGACCATATTTTTCCATGCGTACCATTGAGAGTCCCTCTGATAGCAAAAGATAACATTGAAGCAATAAACAAGAGGATGGAAATGTTATATCCCGAGCTGAATCCTTCGAATGATCCTTCTTCTTTTTCCCCTTTCTTCGTGCTAAACATTTGACAATACATGTTAAGTATTAGTGAAAATGGCATGGCATCCTTTAAAATGGTGGAAGAGACAAAATCAAATGTTTAACTGTAAATAGACAACCAAACAGCCGATACAACATGTTTTTTCATGTGATGTAATTTCAGGGGAAGAGCCTCCTCTGACATAAAGTTAGAGAGATCAGATCTCAGCTACCGCCCTCTGATGCCTGTCAGAGGAGCTTTCTTCAGTTTCAGGTACAGTTCTGTGTTATTTGCCATTCAGCTGTAATTTGACTCAAATCAATCGTGCAGCATATGGGGCCACCATTTTTAAACAGCTATAAAGCATGCATACTCTGCTTTGTTTTAACACGTGAGCATTTGAGATAGAACTGGACTGTGCATATTTTGTAAACTGTATGTTCTCCATTGTTTAATTCATATTCATTTTCCCCCCTCAAGTTTTCCTCTTTCTATAACTCCTAATCACTTTACAACCGAATTTCAAAACAAAGTTAGCATAAAGCAATAAAACATCTGATAGATATTGGTAAGCAAGTCACCTTGAATGCTACGTGGCCATCCTATTAGTGTCTATTACATGTCTAATATGAGAGCAGGATAATTCACATGTGACATCAAAACTTACAGGTTTCGCTACTAGCAAGAACTCGTAACTGCATCTTTTCTATTAGCTTTGTGAGCACCACATACATGTACCAGTACACCATACAATATTCGCCTGGAGAATATAGTTCAAGTTCGAAACCCAATGTGAGAAACCGAAAAGCAACCCAGTACGCATGCTCCTGAGTCCAAATAAGAAGTTGCTTTGATACTCTCATGCACATATTCTGCACACCAACCAAAGCATGTTGAACCATGACAAGTATATGAAAGTGATATTTATCTCTGAAAGCACATTAAATCAAAGATACCTCATTCTGCAAGACATTTCTAGTTTCACCGAACTCTCTTTTCAGTGCAAGCTCCAACTGCCACATGTATAAGCACAAACATTACAAGTGCAAAAGCAACATCATACACAAGGGGAAGAAGCACTCAAATACTCAAACTACCGCAGTCAAGGAATAGCCACAAACTATTTGAGTTTTGCACTACCCCTAGAAGTAACTAAAAAAATACATTAAGATATCATAGCAGGTTTGCAACAACCTGATATGCCTTTATAGCAGTTATTAAAGCATCAGTAAAAAATTTCAGCTCAAGACATGAGGAAGTTTTTAAAAGAATGGGTCATCACAACTTGCTACTTTGGGTCCACAATAAATCTAGAATACATTATTCGTGTTCTTGTATATCAGCTACAAAACCCTTTTTTTCACCTTGCCACTTGGGTCTAGCATGGGCGCATGCTACCTTTTTCATCCTTCCAAAAATTAATATGTCATTGGTGTGCAATGATCTACGTACTATTTATTCCTCCTAACTACTAAGAAAGTGTTCTTTAGACAACTGAGTTTTCTCAGCTTGGTTATGAAACAACCAAATTTGTTTATTGTGGCTGACATGATTATTTTGCCAACATGAAAGCATAACTTAGGTCTACTAATGTAAGCTGAGGAAAGAAGAAATAAGCAAAACAGCATTGATTTCACACACCTGTATGGAAATAGTACTCCAGTCCTGCAAACTCTTCCCAAGCTTGCGCCGTTGCCATGCAGTGTTTGTACAAAGGATTTTTATCAAGTTGACAACCAACTGCGATGTCATCATATTAATTAATCAGTGATAATTCCAGATGAATGAAGATGCAAAATAACCGTCAACAGAGGAGAAGAATGATCTTGGTATCTGACCTGACCTAGCTGGACAACAAACTCATTCATCTGAAATTCCTTATCTCCAATAATGTCCGGTAGTGATAGAGCCCTTGAAATGACATCAGAAAACAAGTGTTCCCCATAAAGTTTGCCATCTTGGACCAACAAAGTCTGCATCAGGGCCATTTTTGGATCATTGTTCATGCAGGAAAGAAGCAGCGAATGAGATGTAGTAAAATAATTCAAAGACTGCATGTTATACAGGATGACACACATCATGTTTCCAAAAGATAAATGAATTGATAGCCACAATATCAGATACCATATTACATTTTCAACCAAAATATACAAAAGATAAATCATAAAATCTTCCCTCCCTTTATTAATCCAAGAGTTTCATAACATAAGACATCACTAATGTCTGGTTATAGCATACAACTTTTATTAGTGAGATATTAAAACAGTAAAAGAAGCAAACAATTACCTAACATTAAATTGCAAGTTAGTCATACACTACAGCAACTGCTGTAGCACAGATGGCCCATGAAGAATGTAACTATGACCCACCTGAAGAAATGCTCTAGGAACCAAATCTGGCACTGTTTTTTGGAACTGTACAATAAAGTGAAGCACATTCTCAAGCATAGGATCGAGCGACGAAGCGCAGATGACATCAAGATCATGTAGAAGCCTCTCAAAGTACCTGATTGCCTGAAACGTAATTATTACAGCATTACATGGGAAGCTGCAAAAGAGTGTCCATCTTTCAGATGTGATTCAACAAAACATAGAAGCTTCAAGCACAAGGTAGGAACTTGGAGCATAATTAATGCCCAATTCGTACTTACATCGCTCCAGCTAAGTACTTTTACCGCACGTGGCGGTGAGGGACTCAAAAGTCTGCTGTTTAAGCTAACATCAAAGCCAACAGGTTGACAACCAGATGCAGTAGTGCTGTTTCCATCACCTTCCTGTAACGTAGTGCTGGACTGGGACTTGAGAAACTCCCGAGACTTAACCATCAAATTAAGCTCTGTCAAGCATGAAGCAACATGCTTCCGGGCCAACTCCAATCCTCTTCCATGAGGTTTCCTCATGCACATAACAACATGGTAGAAATGCTACAAAACAACAAAAAAAGGTGATGGAGGCATTGAAAATAAAAGGAAAAACTTCTATACAACTTCATCAGAAATGATCACTACAACTGAAAGGCCGATGTCTAACTACTTGACCTTATACTGTATATTTTAGTTGCAACAGTTCCTTTTGGTGCAAACATACTCCTTTTTCATAACAAGCGAGTCCGAATTTCATTGCTTTTACGCAACGAAATTACAAACAGCTACCAGGACAGGTTTACAACACCAACTGAGTTTATAGAAAGTAAAGGATGGACACAGCAGTGCCGAGGCTCTGTGAACTATCCAACAAAATGCATTAACATCAGAATCGCCTTACAACCATGGTGGCACAAGCATACATAAATGTGTAAGGCAATTGCAAGCATAATAGTTTGTCCTTTTGCTTCATTTCACCACTGGATAAGGATAGAAACCAAGGAAGGGCCAACAGTTTTCATGTTATCTTTCATCATAAAAAAAAAACAGGTTCTATCATGGCATCGTACTTGCTTAGTTTGAAATGAATATATGCATAATAACAGAAAAACAATTGTTAAAATATAATTGACAACAATCAGAAAGTTCAGTCAACCATATTTTAATAGAATTGAACAGGAAATAAGGGTTAAGACCTTACGAAAACGTAATCTGCATAACAGAGCTCTGCAGTAATCCCCTTCCAGATCAGGATTATCCTGCAGGGATTCAAGACCTGCAGCAACAAAACATTCCTAGTCAATATCACGACATCAACAACCTTCTTATATTGATTAAAAAAGGGATATATTGGTTTTCATTGATTTATATTTATATATTCTACATAAGACAATCAAAGTATATTAAGCTTGTCAAATCAAAGTAATAATCCAATTAATTACCTTCTCATTCTCAATATAGGATTCTCAATCCTTCTTTTTTTACTTCTTTAGTATTTTTATTATGTCAAACCATTCTAAAGACTGAGCTAAAGTATACATGCACATGAATAAATTGATGCAAATTAAACAGCAGTTAGCGCAATTTCAAGATTGAACTGAAGATAGTTCAGCTAAAATAAGGCACATATAGTTTGATAAATCTTTTCTTCTTATTATTTTTGTATCAGGGAAACAATATATAACAATTATTCAAATTGGGGCAGTTTCAACAATACTCCCTCTGTCCGTGATTAGAAGGCACAGCTCCTCCAGCACAAAGACCAATAAACGATTTAATTTAGTTGCTTTCCAAGGAGAGCATTTTGGATGCCGCACATGCATGCATGCAGGATTGGCCAGTCCATTCACTCCTCCCCACACGCGAGAGAGAAGCACAGCCAGAGCAAGAGAGGCGAGGCAGAAAAGCAGTAAATGCTGCATGCGCATGAATGGTGCCAGAGCACGGCCGCGTTGTATACTCGGACTATAGAAAAGGTGGTTACGCCTTCTATTCACGGAGGTAGGGAGTCCTAATGACACTGATGACAATAATGAACTGAGAAAACCAGAATAAGAATATATAGCACATACACTTAATACTGATACCTTCTAGTGTTTTTTTCTTGGACAATGCCTGGGCTTTACATGCTCGTAATTGACGAGATATTGTCTCTTCAACTGAGTTTAGAATTGACAGGCACTTTTCATCAGCTTCATCTCTCAATGGCAACCCAAAAGACATAGTAAAGAGATCCTCTTCCTACAGATACATGAAAAAGGATTTGTCTCACAAGTGGAATCATGGAGTTACAACAACACAGAAGATGATGGTATCTCGCATTTCAGGTTAAACAATAATAAAAACCAATGATCATATTGACGTATGAATTATGTACAGCAGATCTCACACATTACAGCACTGCACCCTAAAGCACTAAATATAGCTTCCCTCCATAATCACTTCTACAACTAAAACAAATAAAAAATGTAGAAGACATTCAGAGACAATGAAATCCACTTCAGTACTACACATGCAAGCTATCAGTTACTAGTTGTGTAACAAGGTTATGACACTTACCATACACTAAAAACTAAATTGCAAAAAGCTAGAAACAAAAAAATTAATTGGTGCTGCTCATTTACAGGAGAGCAATTTTCAAGAAAGGGTTTAGTGGAGATAGTCAAATAAGGAGGCTATAAAAGAACGAACTTTGTCAAGATAGTCAATATCCATAAACTATTTCTAGAACAATCAAATTCCATATTCTTGACATGCCATAGATTATTGATAAAAGTAAACAGGGAAAAATGGAGATAGATAGCATCCATGATCCAACCCAGTACCTCATGAGTTCGGGCAGTAGAAACAACAGAAATGACAGCATTACAAGTAGCACGCAAAATCCTGCAAAAGCTACTTAGTACAGCATGCGATGAAGTTCTCTCCATTCTCATAAGGTAGATACAAGTAAATACAGTCTGAGCTAGAGTGTGCCCCTTGTGCCACGTTGCCTGGGAAATAAAGCATTAAAATATGTGGTTTAGTAAAATTGGAACGGTTGCACATATTACATGCAAGAGAGGACTTAAGTACCTCACATGAGAAAAGATGATCCATAACATCAATAGAACGTTGAACATCAAGTGTCCTGTCCAAGCTAAGTGGGATTGGCGCAACACCATCTTCTATAGCCTCTTCAATGGAGTTGTATCGACTTCCCTCAATTCCAGAATCCATTTTGGGATCCATTATCTATCAGGACGGAGTACATACTGAGAGCTAAAATCAAGCAATAGATTGAAGCAACAAAAATGCAACAAACTATTGATGTACCTCACTCAATGGCCCTCACCAGTATTATTTTTGTCTTAGCCATTATCATTATGAACTGAAATGTCCTATGAAGCATTCAATAATATTTTGAAAGGTTCTTGAACATGCCTGCCCTTTTGAACCATACCACATTTTGAATTGCCTACCTACATGCATGTTTTGGATTTTGAAATAGAGAGCGAGTTTGCTCACAAAGTATGTAATTAATGTTCTCTGGCATAATTTTCAATGAAACTGAGATCAGTGAGAAGAATCACTAAATACCAAAAAAAAAACAAGGACCAAGGCAATCTAAATTTTCTTTTAAAGATTGCATTTCACAAGGATGCATGCATACAGATCCTCAAGTGCCAAAAGCTGAGTGATAGTCCACAAAAGCAACTCAGTGACCTAGAAAATACTGTCTACAAGGAAACATCAACCAATTGCTAAATCATAATAGTGACTAAATGCACAAAATAGTTCAGTAGAAACAAAAGCATTATGAGCCTTGACACCCACAATGCACAATAGATAAAAAAAGAGAGGAGGTGAAGCACAACCAAATAGCAGGGGATGTGGTGCGGGCTTACTTCCAATGCAGACATCGCAGCAAATAGACTAAAGTTTTCTCCATGTACAAGTTCCCCATCCTGGAGATCTACAAGCATGAACGGTCATACAAGACAACAAATAAAAGATAAGTTATCTAGTAGATCTGAGCACAGGCTAAACTCTCAACTGTCTGTTTCTATCAGTACGACAGAACCCGAGAGAATCTAAATCCAACATCAACATCTCCCATAGCGGACTTTGGCAACAAGCAGCCCTAAACTCTCTAGATGCAAGAAAACGACAAACAATCCCCACTTGAGATTGAACTAACTAATTAGTTTTGAGAAAAGAAGACCGTGCACTTCAACCATATTGTAATATATTTTTTAAAAATCACAGGCTATATTTTCATGTGTAGTATTTTAACTTGATTGCTTTCTCGAAATATGTTGTTCATAGCAATAATTTGTACATAAGTGTTTGAATATAATTCAGCAATGCAAATGTATATTTTACTATTAGATTTATAGAAAAGTCACTTCCCAAACAAACTTAAGAAAGCAGTATGTGGCAAAGGATACATAATGGAAGGCAGAGAATTTGAGCTCAATTTAACTTGGTGGATAAAGGTGAGTCCCGCTCATAGATTTCAGGGCCATCGTCCCTCTCCACCACCAGAAACACAGCCCCTGGTTCATTCCCAATAAGGGGCGGAGCCAAGGGGGTGCACAGGAGTCTTGCCACCCCCAAACTTGGACACTATCCCATGGTGTGATAGCATCGTATACTTCACTTAGTTACAAAACTAATCCTCAAAGGCGCGTAAGCAGACAAGAGAGGAACATCAAGTTTGCTTCTCTTACTGCACATATACCAGTAGCAGTAGCTCTGTTGCAACCCAGCCACTCAAGGACTAACCAATGCTAGCTGAAAGAACTTCCTAGCCTATGACAGATATCAATCAAACCAATATAACCCTCTTACACCCTTAAGCCATCCTTAAAAGGGAAAGTTAATTACAGATTGCCATTAATGAATTGAGCAGGTCGGTAACTCTCAGGACACAAATTACATGTTTTCAATTCTCAGGTGTTTCAGTGACACATCACTCACAGGGTACCTCAGAATGGGAAAAGACCATCCATGTTAGAATCTAGTCTAGCATTTAAAATGCAACATAAAACACACACCAAATCCTAGGGCCTAGACAATCCATTCTTCAGAATATTCCGTATTGTCAATACAGTTCCTCGCACAGCGATGGCAACCCATTTCATATTTACTACTATTCAGTCAAACCCTGTGTGCCTGTTTTTCCTCCACGGGTTAAAACTGACTGGGTACATCGTATATGCTGCCGATACTAAAATCTCCCCAGGCACCAAAGCATCTCGCATTGCTCGGTGCAAACCGAAACGAGAACGCATACACAGAGATCTAGACGCACGATCCACCGCACAACAGAGCATGCATGCAAGGCCTCCAAACAACAGAGACTATAGCACGTTTCACATCAGCAAAGAGCAAGGGGGAAGGCTCTGCCTCGAGTTTTACCACGGCACGCGGCGGCGAGGAGCGGCGAGACGTCAGCCCAGACGCCCTGGTCGCTGGACGAGGGTATGGAGGGGGGCGGCGGCGCGGCGGCCGCACAGGACGAGGATTTCGCCTCCATGGAAGAGAAGCCGGCGGCGGCGGAGATCTGGAGCCGCGACCGAGGTCCGAGGGATAGGCCGCGTCCTTTCGCGCTCCTTGGCCACGGCGGCGTCGGCGGCGGAGGGGGTTCGGGGGTGAGAGGTTTTTACTGGTTGCGTGGTAGGGGGCCGTGGTAGGCTGGTAGGCTGGCAGCGAGGGGGCGAGACGAGGAAGCCGAGGACCGCAGGCCGGGTCGGCTCGGAGCCGTCGTTCTGATATCGCGGTATTCAAATCAAAACTACTAGTAAATTTCTATCAAAACCATATGCAGTTTCTGAAATCAGTGATAATGTGAGTACTAATCGAGTTACAAAATGGCGAATAATCGCAATTATTCGTGCTAGAATTCGATTGACGTCTGGTACAAAGAATTCGATTGAAATCTGGTCCATGCGTTTTTGTACAAAAGAAATCGATTGACGAATAGTTGCATTTATTCGTGCTAGAATTCGATTGACGTCAGGTCCATGCGTTTTTTGTACAAAGAATTCTGGCCAAGCTTACGTCAAGCACAAACAAGAATTCTGGCAAAGTTAAACTGGTGATGACATAATGGTTATACTACTACTACTACATAGTAATCTGTTGCTCCACATCCCTTCTCGGCAAATTGAGCGGAAGAGCTCAAGGGCAAGAAGAAATCAAAGGAAAAATCAATTGTTAGAAGAATGAGAAATCTGCAGCTCCTAGCAAGACAAGGAAAAACCTCGGCATCTACAGAAATGGTTATTACAAGCAGCTTCAAAAGATAGCATTGCAAGATTCGATCAAGCCATCTCGGGCCTGAGCGTCTTCTCGATTCATTTTCTGAACATGCAATTCAAGGCCAGGAGAACTGTGGAATTGTTCACCGCCTCTATGCCTTCACCTTTCTCTTCTTGCCCTTGCTCTTCTTAGATTTGGCCTTGGTGGTGGTTGCTTTGCTCTTGTAGTCAGGAGCTTTGTACTCAGGCACATCGCGAAGCCCCAGCTTTGACAGAACAAGACAGTACGAGTCCCAGTCGGTCCTTCGCAAGTATTTCAGGTATTTCTTCCTCCTTTGGACCATCTCCTGAAGCCCCTTTCTAGAATGTTTATCCTGCATCACAATACAGCGCACAAATTACTTCTCTGAATCAAGATTAAACAGTTCCAAAAGCATTACTGCCAGATGTTCAGTGAAACAGCACAATAATCACAAGGACCTAGGATTTTGCATACCTTCTTGTGTAGAACAGCTGACAGATGCTTGATTTTCAGAGTCAGTTGGGCAACTGGAAATGAAACATGGACATCTCAGTAACAGTGTAACACGCATGCATGATTCACACATCTCAGCAACAAAACCAGAGGAGCATACAAATATAAAATGCTCGAGATCTTTAAACATACATCAGAGCTGCTATGAGCCGGCCCTCATGTAGAAAAATAAAC
Source organism: Hyparrhenia diplandra (assembly GCA_015847255.1). Taxonomy (NCBI): domain Eukaryota; kingdom Viridiplantae; phylum Streptophyta; class Magnoliopsida; order Poales; family Poaceae; genus Hyparrhenia; species Hyparrhenia diplandra. The sequence continues at coordinate 124,676 of JADLZK010009348.1, read as the reverse complement.
AGAGATAAAAGTTGTCATGCTTAGGTAATGCTTTTTCCCTAGTGAACAAGGTCTGAGAACAAGGGACTGACAAACCAGAAATGTGTTTACTGTTTAGTTCACATATAGCAACAGGTTTCTTTCAGATATAAGCATCAAATAAACAACCCAATAAAGAAAAATAAGCACAAACATTCAAATCACCTTCACAGCATCAATAATGAAGGCACAGTTTCTGTATGTATTATGCAACCACAAAAAGAATAAAGTGTATGAAAACAATGAAAAAGTATTATCTAGTTAAAGAACAAATACTGCATTTGGTATTTTCTTATTTCCGCATAATTGTGACTACATCATTCACAAGTACAACGCCTGCTCGAACTCGTGTTTACTTTGAAGACGAGGGTAAAGTGTTTGCTTCGAACTCAAGAAGAACATAATTGTGTTTTACTTTGAACTCTTGCAGACCCACAGTCATTCTCAGACATCTTGAACTCGTCCCTCACCCTTTGGAGCTCCAATTTCATCTTCTCTTCGGATGACATATGATCTGGATGGAAGTACTGAAGATAACAACTTTGATAAGCAGTAGTAGATCACATCCTATCCTAAGACTGTAAATAAGCTAAGGAATTACTATGACTATGATGATGAGCAGCAAAACTAAAAGGCCAATCTCACCTTCTCTAACAACTCCTCTTGCGGAGGCCGACCCATGTAGTCCAGCTGACTGCCAAAGTTCACCAGTGCCTGCATGTTTACCGGCCGATTCGGTTTTTCTTGTTTCTGCAGGTTCTCAATGCTATCCCGGAGATGCTCAAACTGGCCCCTCGAAAACGTCCTAGCATACGGGTCCTCCTGCTTCTTCTCCAACTCCGCCAGCTTGGCGATACGCCCCTGCAGCTCCTTGAGCGAGAACCATTCCTTACCGTCTTTGCCCGCACCCGCCGGCCGCAGCTCACCTAGCCTCTTCCCAAGTTCTTCGCAGGTGTAGTGCCTCTTAAGCACAATGGCAGAGTCCTTCTCTTCGTGCACCGCACCTACAGCCTTGGAGTTCCTCTCTAGCTCCCGGCTGTAGTTGTTGCTGAACGAAGGGGGCACAGATGGCGTCCGCGGCCGGGGGGCCCTGAGGCTCCCTCGGATTGCGTCGTGGCTGAGCACCCCCTGCCCGGCGTTGGGGCCCTGGGCGACGCTGTCCTTCCTGAACAGGTTCGCGAAGGTGGGGGCGGCTCCAGGAGCGGAGGTGGAGGGCGCGCCGCCGGTTGAGGAGCGGAAGTTCTGGAGCATCCCGCGGATGTGTTGAAGGGTCTTTTGCGGCGAAGGAGCGCCGCGCGCGGGGTTGGCGCGGGGCGGGAGGGGCAGGTTCGTCGGGATCCGGCTCAAAGAGGGCGACGTGGGAGACGAGCGGAGGCGATCTCCGATGTCCTGGAAGAAGTGCGAGGACGCCGGGTTCCGCGGCGCTCCGGGGTTTGGGGGCGAAGAGAAGGACGGGGAATGCGCGGCGTCGGGATCGTTCGCCGGAGGCGGGGGTGGAGGAACGGCGATCTCGAGGAGGAGAAAGCACGGGTGGCGGGGAGAACGGGTCTCCTCCGCGGGATGATGCCGCGGAGCGCCATGGCGGCGAACGGGTGGAGGTGGGGGCCACTCCGCTCTTCCCTCAGCACTCCCCTCGTCTTTCTTCACCAAAACCCTATAGCGCGAGGGAGAAGAAGCGAGCCATGTGCCAACGGCCTGTCTACGGATATGGGCCCTGTGGCAGACGGACTGCACGCACTGCTGGGCCGTCACGTCGTCGGCTAGAAACTGGGCTGAAAGAAGCCTGAGCCTGCAGGCCTCGTGGCCCATCTCTTGGTCTCATTTTTTGAATCTAAAAAAATCAAACGAAACGTCTTCTGATTAATGGTGTCATTCTGTGAGGGTGATGGTTTTTTGACCGGCGGCGGATTCGGCGTCGGATCGGGTTAGCGAAGCACCGGTAGTCCACCACATGCATGCACCAAAGCTGCCTGTGTTTGTCAAAGCATGAAAGGCATATAAAACTTGGACATATTCCGTGGATCCTTTTGTTCCTTGTGAGATTCGGATATACCCAGGAATGTAACACCAATCGCACTGACATGTCCATGTCACCCGAACTACATCCTCCAACATTTGGTTTACAGCTTGTTTAGGACTATTCAACCCCCACGTTTTTAGCTCAATCTCTAAACTTCATGTTTGAGCGACTCTAAACCGGCACGGCAAAACCAAAGTCTCCTATCGTCTGCAACCTCTTCCGACCTCATGATACGTGCGAGACTGGTACAGTCACAGCTAATCATGGCACTGCATAATCGTATCAACCTACAACACGTGTACCGTTATTTTTTTAACCATATAATAGCAGAATTTTGTTGTCTTAATGATCGCATCTCAAGATTCCAAGCTCACGTGCTCGCGGTGCCATTCAACGTAAAGCAGCAGCCGCAGGCAGCAAACAGCCGATCACGCTTCGTAGCTGTCCTGCTTCTGTTTCTCGCGACCATGCTGCTCTCCGTCCGTGGCATTGCGATTGCGCGGCGGGGGCGGAGCGCGGAAGCAGAACCACCCGCGCGCGACCGGTAAAACGGCTCTGATTTCGCGGGACGACGCCGAGCCGAGTGGTTTCCACTGTGTCCCTGCGGGTGCGCGCGTCGGCAATACAGTCAGTAGAGTAGACTACCAGCAGAGTAGAGACAAGGCGTGAAGACGACGACGAGATAAAAACGAGGCCTCGGGTGCCCTGCCTCCCCCCTCTCCCTCCATCTCCATGGAGGAGGGGAGGGCTTCCTCCACGTGCTGCGAGCGCTGCGGGACGCCGCGCGGAGGGTGGAGGACGGGGAGGTACGCGGGCCGGCGCTGCAGGCGCTTCTCGCGCTCGAGGCCGGCGCCGACGACCTCCTCGCCGGCGACCCCGATCTCGTCGGCCCTCCGCCGCCTCCTGTCCCGGCTCAGAGCCCTCTCGTGCTCCCTCGACCTGTACTCCAGCTCCGGCTCCCTGTCCCTGCGCGCGCGGTGCCGACGATGCGGCGAACGGAAGGCGGTCGCGCGCGTGGCCGGCGCCGTCGCCGGCGAGATCCAGGCGTGGGTGGACCGCGAGTCCATCGCGCGCCTCGTGGCCGCGCTGCGCGGCGGCAGGGCGGACGCCGCGCGCGCGCTCCTCGTGGAGCTCGAGGCGCGGCTGCTGTCCTTGCGCGGACGGTTCGACCCGCGGCTCCAGCGCGAGCTGCTCCGCCACGGCGTGTTCCCGGCGGTGGAGGCTGCGATCGGAGACCCCGCGGTCGGCGACCGCTGCGCTGCCGTGGTGCTGGCGCTGGTCCGCTTCAACAAGGACGTGTTCGTCGGGCCCGTCCTTATGGGCCCCGCTGTTGGTGCGCTGGTGGCGGCGTCCGCGTCGGAGTCCGGTTCTCCTGTTGCGCCGCTGCGCGCGCTCAACGGCCTGGTGGATGCCATCCGGAGCCCGCTGGTGGACGAGCTCCACGCGCGCGGCGAGCTCCCGCGGCTCGTCGCGCTGCTGTGCGCGCCCGACCTGCGTGCCCGCGTCCCCGCGCTCGGTTTCGCGCTCCGTGTCGGGTACTACGGCCGTAAGGAGGTGGTGGACGCGCTCCTCGCCGAGGGCCTCGTCAAGCGCCTCCTCTGCCTGCAGCGCACCGACCTCGGCGGCTCGCTCGCGGACACGGACACGGACGAGGACGAGGACGGCTGCCCAAAGGCGGCCAAGCCCGACGACGCCAAAGCCAGCGGCTCCCTCCTCCTGGCCTGCCTGCCCACGGTGTGGTTGCGTCGCGAGGGCGACGGCGACGCGGACATGGATACGGAAGAGCGGCCGTTCGTGAGCGCGGTGGCGCGGTTCGCGGTGCAGGTGGAGGTGGGCGTGGGGCTGAGCCCGCGGGAGAAGCGCGAGACGAAGCTGGAGATCCTGCGGCGGGTGCGGGAGGCGGCCGTGTCGCCGGCGGAGGAGGCCACGGTGCTCGCCGAGGTGCTGTGGGGCGCCACGCCGTAGCCCGTAGCTCCCGGTGGCTCCTGGCTTCACCGATGACCGCTGACCCGTGGGCCCACGTGCCGCGTACGCTGTTTGCTCGTGGTTGGTGTGCGCCTTTCCTCTTGTCCTTTTTTCGACAGTTTTTTTTTTTGTTTGTAGCATGTAGTTTTTCTTGATGATCTTTCTGTGAATATTGTTAGATAGAGATCTCCAGGTGTAGATAGAACTTGATAGGAGAGACGACTCCAATCCAGTACGCATGTATATGGATGATGTACAAGAGAGTCAAGATGTAACTGTTTTTATTGCCTGTGAAAAGAAGTGATACGAAAGGGTTTTAGTGATGCAATGACAGTGATAGATTCGAGTCAGCTACTCTCTCTCCCTTGAGATACAAAGGGCAGTTATAGTTGGTGCAAAGTACTCAACTATTGTCGTCGCAACAAATCAGTCAGTTTCTTAGTCGCAAAAAACCACATACCGAACAGGGTATAACTGAGCAATTTTATTTGAATATTCTCTTCCTACAAACTAACTTACAAACGTTGATGTCTCGTCCATCGGTACCGTGAGGGAAAAAAACACAGACGTTTGATTTTGATGGAGTAGAATGGTCGGGACGAGTTGGAACAAGACGTGTGGCTAACCCGGCAGAGTCCAATTTCCATACGCCGACGTTGCTGCATCTGGCGCGTAGATGTGTCAGTTTCTAGAGCGTACCGGGGCCATGAGGTTCGTTTCTAGGCTTTGCCAAATGTCCATGGAGGCGCACCATTGCTGCAAGTCCATACTCCATGGCATGGCAATGGTAGTCGCTTTCACCCGCGCATCTTGATCCAGATCCACATCTGACATCTGGAGAACCAGACAGGCCGGGAGCCAGCCAACCAAGCGAAGAGCGCAGGCGCTGCTGCTCCACTGATGCACAGCACAGTAGCGGGTCAGTGGCGGCAACGCATCGGCTGCCGGTTTCGGCGGGAAAGAGACAAGGCAATTGCGACGGAGCAGACTGGTCGCGTTGGATCGGCGAACGCAACCTGACCGAGACCGACGATGGGGTCCGGGAGTCGCGCAAGTTAAGTGCGGAGGAGAAGGATCAAGAATGCACCTGAAAAAGGACACCCAAATTGATCCGAACCTGTCCTGGCCGGACTTCATCATTGTCAGGACGAGCCCCCGGTCCCTCGCACTCACGCTGCTCCTCTGGACCTGAAATCTGATCTCAACATCTGATGGATGATGGATGGAGACAGAGCAGCCGCATTCGTTCGTCCAATGACGGCGCAAGAACCTGGCACAGGCTCTGGTTTATCTCTGACCTCCCGCTGAAATCGATACCGACGCCAAGCAGTGCCAGTGACCGACATCAGAAAACGCTAGCACAGCATGTTCTCCGGTCCTACTACACCTACTACTACCAGAGACTGGGTTCCCGTTCACTTCAGTTTGCTAAATTCTTCAGTCAGAAGTAGGTAAGCTTTCACTGAACTGAATGGCATTCCGGTATCGAGTTCATTGCTCCCAGATACAGCACGTCTCAGGAGAATTCCTGAACAACAGATTCATCTGATCCAAAAAAAATTTATCAACATCTGATCCAGTTTGAAGAGCTGATATAGCTGTACAGATGGCCAGGCAAAGTTATCTGGGCAACAAACCAAACAAGACCAAAAGCGCTGTACAGATAAAATTCAAGGCAGTATTTGGTTCCTCCCCTATAACTATGACAAATAGGCACATTCAGTTTACAACCAAATACTCGTACACCAGCCCACCATATGAAAGAACACACTAAAAAAAGATAAGGGGGGAACAATTCTAATCAATCTGCAGCCAAAAAAAAAAAAAAAAAACTTCCACTAACAATCTGTCATGATATTATACACATCTTCCACTTACATGAATGGATCACATCAGTTAGTATACATGATAGGGGTTTGACATCTCCACGCACAAAATTTGAGTGTATTTTACAAGCCACCACCACCAATTCCCCTTTGATGACGGGGGAAGCCAGAAACGTGATATGAATGATTTTTTTTACAAAGTAAAAATAAAGCCAACATCATCACACACGAGAACCTGTCAGTCAAACGAGCCTGCCATAACTACCATGGGAGCATATGAACAGAAAGTTGTGGAATCCCAGCACCAACAGCTGATGAGAACGACTGCATGAAGTTCCATTTTCCAGGACACACTGTTGGGAGGATGCCAAGTTCACAGTTGCAAGAATAGAATCCTAACTAGACACAGGTGATGCTATGAAGAAGGATGAAGTCAAGGAACTAGAGATCTGTGATATCACGCCTTGCTCCTGAGAGAGCCCATGAATGTCTCTGACAATGTCAAAGACAGCTTCTGGCTGAGCCAATTTCAGTGCATTTTCTGACATTTTTTTCAGTTCCTCTGAATCTGGACCAAACCAGCGGGCAACAAGATTAGCACTTTCCTTGGGGCTTTTTGAGAACACACCTGCACCATTGTCCACAACATAAGGGACGTTCCCAACTTCCTGTCATACAAAACACAAACGAATGTGAGATCACGTTGACACATTAAAATACACCTTTAATCCATATATATTTTGCATTCAATCAAAATACAATTGTTTTTTGGAATATGCTTTAGTGAGCTTGTGTGATAGAAAAGATATTTACTAGTCAATAAAGCCAGCATCTGTTCAGTAGGAGTGAAGAACAGAGTCATATCTTCGGTGAGATTATCCTTTTCCTAACAATCTAAATGTGGTATATTGCCAAATAAAAAAACTTTCCAAGGAATGACCACGATGAAGTAGAGCACCCCCTTGAAAAAGGACTAAGGGGGCGTTCACAGCAGCAAAACAAGTTACAGAATCCATACAATCTTGTAACGATATATGATCCAAACAAATCACACTGTGAAACCCTTTATTAAGGACATCACTTTGCGTGCACATTGTGACAATAAAACTGCAATAGTGCAGAATGATAGTAGGAACAAACCTGTCCAGGTATGAAGTCATTAAGGATTATAGGAAGACCCCTTATCAATGCTTCAGCAATGGTTCCTGGTCCAGCCTAAGAAACCACAACAGAAGAGAAACGGAATTAGGAAAACCACAAACTTCGAAAGAAACATAATAAGAATGAATAATGGTGGAGGATATACCTTTGTTATAATGCAATCACAAGCTCCCATCCACTTCTCCATTTGGGTTTCAAATCCCCTAACCTGTTGGTAAAAGAAACCCACGATGAATGAAGAACGATACAGCCGTCTGTGTTATGGGCAAGGACAAGTCGGTTTGAATCCTTTAGCAAATAATTAAAAAACAACTTCTGGGCTATACCTTTACTGGTATTTTCCATTCAAGTGCCTGCAGTGAGGAGCTTAGCGTTTTGTTCCGGCCACAAATGACAATGAGCTGCCCAATTGGTTTTCCAAGCTCTTTGTCAAACAATGATTCTCCTAGGGCTTTGGCAGTCTTCTTGACAGGACCCATGCCCTCTCCACCTCCCATGAGCAGCACTGCAGGAAGCTCAGGATCCAATTCAAGTTCCCTCCTCAAATCATCCTGATATAAATGGTTTCATACAAAACAAACTTTTAAGTTCCAAAGAAAACTGATGACAGCAGAATAGTATTCAGACAAATCAGTGCACAGACAATTAACTATCTGTTTTCTTGAAACTTGAAGAACAGTAATGCTTTTGTCTTTACAGGATATTCGTTGAACACAACAGGACAAAACCTTGTAAAATGAATATAGCAGCCTTTTGAAAGACCATGCATAATTCAAACTAAAATTAGCAGGAATAGAAATATTAAAAATTAGGGTGAACTAAATACCTTAACAAGAACTGCACGGCAGAACGATGGTCGAATCGGAAGACCGAACACACGGATTTGAGAAGGTTGTAGATCATCCAGTGCTGCCCGCTTGGCAACTTCTTCTGAGGGGCAGTAACACCTGTTCACATCAGCATGGAACCTGCATTTTTTTTCCTAATTGTCAGATCAGGTCAACAGATTGCTTTACTATATGTTTTCCTTATCATTAACTGAACATACCATGTAGGGTGGCATGTGTTGAGGTCTGTGATCACAGTTACAAAGACTACTCTGTTCTGTAGGCCTTGCCATTTGAGAACCCAGAGAGGAATGTGTTGCATGAGGGGGTGGACACTAATTATTATGTCTGGCTTGTACTTCTTCAGTCCAGCCTCCACCTTCCTTCATCCATAAACAACAAGGCATTCAGAAAAAAAATATATTATAAGCAACAGATCATGCAGCAAATAAGATGTGGATGAAGGTCATGGTATATAAAAACAACGAAACAATTATATCCAAGGGAATACTGGCAATTCCGAAAGGATATATTTTAAGATAAATGTTGCACAAGGAAAAGTAGCACAGCAATGAACTACAGATTTACAATGCCTCCAACCCCAGTCCCCAAGTATGCAAATGTACCCACACCCCCATCTGGTGCCAGAGTGGTCATTTTGGTGGCTTCAGGCACATGACAGTGGAACCAATTAGTTTGTTGAGATTCTTCATCATCATGCTCCTGCCCTACACCCTGGCAGTGGCAACACATACCAACCAGTGGCTATAAATACTAGTGTATCTCTCACCTCACTAGCAGTTTATTTGAAATTGCGTTTCAGTTGCAAATTTATACAATGCATAACAGTGGTTTCAGCATGAGTATTTTAGTATCCGTAGACAAGGTCCAACCTCACAATTCGATGACCGTACTCAAGAGAATGGGCTGGTGGCTATAAAATTACTAGCTGCAGACTCACGCGTTTAGATCCGACATTATAATAAAAGGCGTTCGCGATAATGACAAAACTGCTGGGCCATCAGAAAAATCGGGGGCGATTAGGTGAGCAATGTGTGCCACCACCAACAACAGCACCAAGGAAACAAGCCACAATTGATTGTGTCGTTTACAATCACGATGCAGAGGATGAAACAAGGGAAACGTTCCAAGAACGAATCGACGACCTCCCAAAACCAAAAACACAGATACGTGTATCCTTACTTGGCATAGAATGAGGCGAGGGCGGCGAGGTAGAAGTTATGGACCCATCTCGGCGAGGTGGTGTGGAAGGCCACCTTCCAGAGCTGCACGTGCTTCACCATGAACTTGTACGAGCTCTCCATGTTGTTGAGCGGCCACCCGGCGTGATCCTTGCACAGATCCTTGACGAAGACCTGATGGAAGGCATAGCATGCCCAAAATGATTGATGATCAATTATTACGAAATCCGTGGGTGTGTGCGTGCCAGCGGAACAGCTGAGGAGAGAGAGGTCGTGGTGCACCCACCCGGTACTCGTCGCCGAACTCGATCCGGAAGGCGTCCTTGATGGCCTCGGCGGAGGCGCGGTGTCCGCCACCGGTGTCGCTCATGAGGATGAGGACGTTCTTGGCGCGGTTGGCCCCGAGCTGGACGAGCTCGACGGTGCCTTCCTCCTCCTCCCAGAAGGGCTCGTCGTCGTCGTCGGGCCCGCAGAAGGAGGAGACGGAGGTGGAGGCGGGGCCGTCCCCGCGGGCCCGGCCCGCGGAGGAGAGCTCGCCGCCGGCGTAGGTGAGGCTCTTGCGCAGCTTCCGCCTGGACCGCTGCTGCTGGTGGTACGCCGCCACGGTCTCCAGCACCGTCTCCGGATCGACCGTCCCCGCGGCGACGCCATGGACGCCGCCATCGCGGCCGGCCGCGGAGAAACCGAGGGGAACCGCGGGGGATGCGGAAGCGCCGGATGTGAGGGGGGGGGGCGAGCGGGGCGGGGAGGGAGGCGAGTGGGCAGGAGAGAGAAGGAAGGGGAGGTTTAAAATTGGGGATCGATCGGGGAGAGCGGCGGAGAGGCGGGCTTGGAGCTGAGCTGGCACGACAGCCCCGCGGACCGGGGGAGGAAGACAACTGGAATTGGAAGGCGGGGGGTGGTGGTGGTTGTTGTCGCGTGTTTTATGCGTGCTCGGATGGTTGCTCGCCTCCGTTCTTGTTCGCTTGCTTGCTTTCTTGTTTTCTCGGGATGGAGAATTTGCCGGCTCTACATGTTGCCCATGATTGCGGGAACTTGAGGGGTTTCAGTGAAAAAAAAAATGCTGACGATCAGCCATGGACCAAGAAGAGCTCCTTCCTACTATACTCGTGTAGGAGTAGGAGTTTGTGCTTGGAAAACGTAATCATCGGGCACGCTATTTGCTTGGAAAAACATCCGGTCAAAAACGGATACAGAATAGGTGTTTGTAGCAGTGCATCATCATCGGAGAAAAATACTAGCTCTACGGTAATCAGTATACATCAGCTACAGTACGAAAAATGAATTCCCTGACGATGATTGCCGACCCCATGGTGAGCCAGCCAGCCCCTTTGCAGCAACGAACGAACCAACGATCGATCCACGCAACGGTACCGCGTGTGCGCCACCGCCTCCACTTGCTTCTCTCTTTTTCCTCCGTTTCCTTTTCCTTCGGATAAACGGACCCGTCGTCTCATCTCCCTTTCAAGACATCAATTCCGGAAAGGGGAAAAAATAGTGGAGAACCGATGCTGCTGCTCCCGTTCCACACTTTGGCCGGCCGGGTGCCTCGTCGGTCGTCCAACGGCCAACTGTTTGGGAGGCGCAGGAAATATTAGCCCGCCCTAATGCAAATACCAGCGTCTCCGAGGGTGGTCGTGCAAAAGCGGCGGGACCGAATCATTGGCATCCTCCGCATCGGTGGAAAAGATCCGGCGCGACAGGAACGTGCGGTGGGTGCATGCGGCAGCGCCAGCCACGGGTGGCTCCGCTGTCAGATTCCGGAATAATTCCTCGGGATTTTGCGATTATTCCCCTCCCGACCCGCGGCCGCCGTTTCCCCACCGCCAACGAATCCGCCTGGCCCGTGGCCGCTCGCTCGCTGCTCTCGCTGCTCGTGCTCGGCACCCAGCGCTTGGTCGTTACGCTACGCCACAGCCGTCACGACACGGGTGCGCGGGGTGGGTTTCTTCCTCGGACACGGACGGGCGTGGAGGGCTATTTTCGGCGTGTGGTCGCGCCGTTTTCTGGCGGAGACACGGACGGAACGCGGCCGCGTGGGCGTGTCGTACTACGACGTCGCCGTGGGTGTCAAGGAAGGAAAACGGGTTGAGTTGAGTCGGGTCTAAGTCTTGCTCGATATAGTCACGTAGATACGCTGAGGTCGGTTGGTGCTGACGGATGGCGATGGAAGGATGTCGTGCAAGGCTGCAGCTGCTGCTAGCTACGTATACCCGTAACCGTAGCTTGGAAGCTTGGAGAACGACGATCCCGCTACCGTTTTCAGATGCTCAGAGATTAAATTAATTAAATGTCTACTAAAGGATAATATGGACACGCTTTGCCTTTGGAGATCATAACATGTGTGCATTTTATCTTGTCGTAGCTTATCCAGTTTGTATTTATCTTAAGTATAATCGCTTTGCAGTCAGTCGACGGACGCTGCGTACGTCGTGTGCGTGTGCCGGCACAGAGTTGGTTTCGTACAGTACAGACGTACGAGTTTTTTTTTTTTTTTTTTTAGCGGCAGCAGCAAAGCCCGGCATATATTAATAAGAAGAATAAGAGATTACACGCGTAGCAGACGCAAAACAACTTCCGGGATGACGTCGGCCGCAGTAAGCTTTCACCCATAAACAGGCGAAAGTACTAAATTGACTGCTCGCACTCTAGGTACAGACGTACGAGTGGAGATCACAACATGTGCTGCACGGCTGCTGCTGCGGGTGCATGCATGTGTTCAACGCTGTCACACGCCGACGCCTGGCCAGTGCAATTAGCGTCGGTCGCGTCAAATCGGGCAGATGGGCAATCGACTGACCAGCGCTTAATTTTGTTTTATTCGCGTACTACGCTGATTGGTCGTAGAATTGGAACTGCCTGCCTCTCAGCGTCGTACGGAGTAGGATCGTATGCGGTGTGTGCACTAATTCGTGGTCCTGGTCGTCGGCATGTGGATCAGCCACAGAGAGTACAAGTCAAGTCAACCTATGCAAGCTGGGCTTATGTTTCCGTCACCGCGAGAAACGAAAGAATGTCAATTTTTCTAAAAAAAAATAAAGAGCACCACAGGTCGTCGATGTTGTGACTTCTAAGCAAAACACCAGTTCTAGCCACCAATATATACATGCCACACGTACTCCCTCCGTTCCAAAACACTTGCAACTATGGGAACCGGTGTCGGTTAAACTTTCCAACTTTTATTTTAGGTTTGTAAAAATACGTGCAGCATTTATATCTCCAAATAAATTTATTAAAAAACTAGACTTAAAGATCTTTCCGATGATACTAAATACTTAGTATAAATATTTATATATTTTAATATATAATTGCCGGCATTTGAAAACGTTGACTTCCGGGGAAGCGTTGCATGTTTTTTTTATCTTTTAAATGGAGGGAGTACTAAAATTTGCATCATACGAGCTATTACGAGAAAATATGTAGGAGCATGGTGGGGTGTGTCACTAGTGCAGAGACCTTTAATAGAGGCGGTTCCACACACGTATCCAAAGTGGCGTATAACCAATCCATCAGTGCTAAAGGCCAGTGATAATGACAAATTAAACCGACAGAGTTAATGAACTGTCAATGGCGGCTCCGCTATAACTGCCGCTTGTGTAAAACGTATTTTGACTTACGGGCACCAAGTAACAACCGACTGTGTAAAAGTTTATCACAGGCGCCGAGCAATTCCGCCCACTTGTGTAACTATATTACCACTGACGATTAATCATCTGAAACGCCTATGGAAGACGACATCTTGATGCAAAGTCGGCGGCGGCAGGGGTGGCGGCGGCGGCGACCACGGATCCCATGAGCCCCTCGTCGGCATCGCGTTCCCTAAATATGCATGTTGTGCGATGATGGCTTTGTTGTCGGTGACGGTGGCGGCGGCGGCATTGCCCAACCCCAAATGGCCGTCGTCTTTTTCGTTGTGACTCTGATAAAATATTTCGACGACATTGCATTGCACGACAGTCATATTCGCGCCGACCGGCAACCAAGCAACGACGGCGAAATGCTCTGGCTCCGTATCGATCGATCTTCAATTCGTATGTTCGATGCAGACTGCATTGCTTAAATACCGCTTACAATCATTGAATGATTTTGCAGTGAATAACCAAACGTTATTGTGTACGCAGGGACGTCCACCCGACAAATGTGAATGGTTTGCAACTTGCAACCGATCCGACGCCTCGTCGGTGACTGTTGGTATGCCACCTGTCTATTCGCCGGAGGGAGGAATTCACACTAGCGATTAACTTTACCATCCCGCCAGTGTAAAGATATTATTATCGGCGGCTGGATTACACAAACCGCCCGTAAACATTCTGTGTTTATACTGTCGGTATGATATAAAAATCCGCCTGTGGAAGCACGTATAACACTGGCATCCCGTTTAGAAAAACCGGCAGTGAAACAACCAAAATTTTATTGGCGCTATATTAAGGAAGACGCCACTGAACAACACGTTCCACCAGCGGATATTTCGTGGGGTCCACCTTTTTTTCTCTACTGGCTCTTCCTACTACTCGACCGCCAGTTAAAGTTTGGGCATGACGTCATTAAAAAAGCTTTTTCCACTTGTGTGTGAGTGGTGGTGTTCGGTAACCGTGGGTTGTTGTTCGTTTGTGTCTATAAAATTCTAATCCTCTTAATGAAACACGCGCTTGAAGGGCGATCTTATAAAAAAAATGTAGGAGCAAATAGAGTGGGCAAACCATTCATGTTAGTAGGACCTTTTGCGCTTAACCAATACCTTGGAGGTCATAATAAAGGATGTATTATGGTTTTTATAAACAACATAAAAAAATATCTATATGCATATTGAGAAATCTGAAAAAGTTAGAGATAAAATGTTGACAATTGAGGAGAGGGCCTCTCTGCTAGTGCTGGGTGTTTGTACTCTTCTTCTTGGTTGTTTTTAGTCGGTTTTGGAGGTTCGGTACTCACGCGAGTACCGTCTCTCCTCTTTGTGTACCAAAACTCTGTTCTGCTTAATGAAAAATGCGCCTAGGCGTTATCGTGAAAAAAAAAGGAGAGGGCTTTGTTCTACCTGGTGATGACCGGAGACAGAGATATGATCCGTGCTGATATATGCAGGTAAGTAAGGCCCAATGAGCATTTCCGCGAACTACATAGGGGCCGATTTCATATACGGGCCGCAAGGAACCTCAACAAAACAAGAGCTTCAGCATGCATGAAACAGGACCCAAAGAACAGTCGTTGGCGCAGTTTATTTGACTTTCTCTTGGACTCCATCTCACTTTTGTTTCTCTGTGTCAGCTGATCGAATTTGTATTTTTTTTCCTTGGAAATGTCACTAGCAAGAAACTCGTCAGGTTATTATTTCTGTGTTTCATAATCATGATGCATAAGCACGACTGCACATATACCAAAAAAATGTAAACTAACATGTGTAAAATAATTGATGTACACGTACTGTCTGCAGTCTCCATTGGCCATGCCGGGGAAAAATGTACTATGTAAGCAGAGCACGTCTGACGTCTCTGCAATCTACGGCAGCACAAAACTCTGGTGTCCAGGATTCGGCCCCTGGATCAGCAACGAGAACGAGACGCTTAAAAATGGTTCCTTAATTTTCTTATGACGACGACGACGACGACGACGATTGAGTCGTCGTTCGTCAGGCATAATAATACACTGACGTGTTACTCGTCGTATGTCCAGGATGGTGACATGGCGCCATCTTTAGTGCCAACTGCCAACGGTTTTTCACGAAATCAGAACCGTACGCATATTTTGTCTGCTACTCCGTGAATGTTTTTTAAAAAATACTCCAGTTGAGAACTGAAAAAGACTAGCTTGATGTTGGAAGCTAATTAACGCGACAAGGCAAAAGGCATCAACTCGATCAATCCACTTCTTGTTGGTCAGAGCAGACCTAGTATACTGTTTTTTTTTTTTTTTTTTTTTTTTTTTTTTAGTAGCTCTGCCGTGCAACGGCAGTGTTGGCCTCCTCCATGCACCGCCATGGCGAGCAGGGAAGAAGACCTGAAGTTGGCCGACTGCTCGTTCACGCATGTCGGAATGCTCGCAGCCTGGGTAGTAGGACCAGCCAAGCCGCAATGGAGATTGGACATGAGAGCCCTGACAAAACTTTCACGACAACCAAGTTTTTTTTAAAAAAAAACTTTTCTCCCTTCATAAGATCGCTGCATATGTGTGCATGTATCTGAAGCTGCAGCACGGCTACACACTGGTATCTGAAGCACAAGCAGGCAGTAGCATCACATTATCCAAGCGCCAAAGAATGGACCACCGATCGATAAGCTCGGTCGGGCAGCGTTTCGCTGAAAGGTGAGCTCAAAGTGAAAACTGCCGTGGCCGCGGGAACGAAAACAGGCAACGCCGAGTGACCCGTGCCACTGCCGTCTGCCGCCTCAGTTTCGTTTCCTTTATTTTATTATTACTGAGCGGCGCAAAGGCGAAAACGCACACCGGTGACCGGAGGGGCAAGAGGATCGAGGGGAAACTACAGGCGACGGATAAGGATGATCTATCCCACGGAAGTACACTACACTAGCCACCTATATAAACCGAGCACCTCCGGCGAGTTCCAGGACGAAAGCCCGAAAGAGCACGACACGCACCCCCAGTCCACTCATTTCACTTCTTTCCGCCGCCACAAAGGTACATACAGTACAGGCCAGGTCCCGTTCCGTCCCGGGCATGGCGATCCTGTCGGACGTCGCCACCGAGGTGCTTATCCCACTCGCTGCCGTCATCGGCATCGCCTTCGCCGTCGCACAGTGGGTCCTCGTCTCGCGCGTCAAGCTGGCTCCGTCGTCGTCCGGGCGCGACAAGGACGTGCTCGCCGACTCGCTGATCGAGGAGGAAGAGGGTCTCAACGACCACAACGTGGTGGTCCGGTGCGCCGAGATCCAGCGCGCCATCGCCGAAGGCGCCACGTCGTTCCTCTTCACCGAGTACCGGTACGTGGGCGGCTTCATGTGCGTCTTCGCCGCCGTCATCTTCGTCTTCCTAGGCTCCGTCGACGGGTTCAGCACCCGGACCCGGCCCTGCGCCTACAGCGTTGGCAAGCAGTGCAAGCCGGCGCTGTTCAACGCCGTCTTCAGCACCGTCGCCTTCCTGCTAGGCGCCGCCACCTCCGTCGTGTCGGGGTTCCTCGGCATGAAGGTCGCCACGTACGCCAACGCACGCACCACGCTGGAGGCCAGGAAGGGCATCGGACGCGCCTTCGTCACCGCGTTCCGGTCGGGCGCCGTCATGGGATTCCTGCTCGCGTCCAGTGGCCTCCTTGTGCTCTACGTCGCCATCAACCTGTTCCAGCTCTACTACGGCGACGATTGGGAGGGGCTGTTCGAGTCCATCACCGGTTACGGCCTCGGTGGGTCTTCCATGGCGCTGTTCGGAAGGGTTGGCGGCGGCATCTACACCAAGGCGGCCGACGTCGGCGCTGACCTTGTCGGCAAAGTTGAGAGGAACATCCCTGAAGATGATCCCAGAAACCCTGCTGTAAGCTGTTGATCACTTGTTCTCAGCTTCTTTATAAATTAAATTGAAAAAGAATCACTTCACTGAACCTGCTGCAAGTTCTCTTCCTTCAATTCCTCAGGTGATCGCCGACAACGTCGGTGACAACGTCGGCGACATCGCCGGGATGGGATCGGATCTCTTCGGCTCATACGCCGAATCCTCCTGCGCCGCCCTTGTCGTGGCATCCATCTCCTCGTTTGGTGTCAACCATGACTTCACCGGGATGTGCTACCCGCTGCTGGTCAGCTCCGTCGGCATCGTCGTCTGCCTCGTCACCACGCTCTTCGCAACCGACTTCCTCCAGATCAAGGATGTCAAACAGATCGAGCCTGCGCTCAAGAAGCAGCTCATCATCTCGACGGCGCTGATGACCGCCGGCATCGCGCTCATCACTTGGCTGGCACTCCCGGCTAAGTTCACAATCTTCAATTTCGGCGAGCAGAAGGAAGTCAGCAACTGGTAAGTTACTTGTTAGTGCTGCTTCTAATTTCGTTTCATGATGAAATTCACTGTGTTATCAATCATAAACCGCGATGAAAATGACATTACTGCTGCTTATTTGCAGGGGATTGTTCTTGTGTGTTGCAATTGGACTTTGGGCTGGTTTGATCATCGGATACGTCACAGAATACTACACTAGCAATGCATACAGCCCTGTGCAGGACGTGGCCGACGCCTGCAGAACCGGCGCCGCGACCAATGTCATATTCGGGCTGGCTCTGGGATACAAGTCGGTGATAATCCCCATCCTCGCCATCGCCGTCGGCATCTACGTCAGTTTCACCGTGGCCGCAATGTACGGCATCGCCGTGGCGGCACTCGGCATGCTGAGCACGATCGCGACGGGCCTCTCCATCGACGCGTACGGTCCCCATCAGCGACAACGCTGGCGGCATCGCTGAGATGGCGGGGATGAGCCACAGGATCCGCGAGAGGACCGACGCGCTCGACGCGGCCGGGAACACGACGGCCGCCATCGGGAAGGGCTTCGCCATCGGTTCCGCCGCGCTGGTGTCGCTGGCGCTGTTCGGCGCGTTCGTGAGCAGGGCGGGCGTGGAGGCGGTGGACGTGCTGGCCCCGAAGGTGACCGTCGGGCTGGTGGCCGGCGCCATGCTCCCGTACTGGTTCTCGGCGATGACGATGAAGAGCGTGGGGCGCGCCGCGCTGGAGATGGTGGAGGAGGTGCGGCGGCAGTTCGCCACCATCCCGGGGCTGATGGAGGGGACGGTGAAGCCCGACTACGCCCGGTGCGTGAAGATCTCGACGGACGCGTCGATCCGGCAGATGGTCCCGCCGGGCGCGCTGGTGATGCTGACGCCGCTGGTGGTGGGCACGCTGCTGGGCGTGCACACGCTGGCCGGGTGCTCGCCGGCGCGCTGGTGTCCGGGGTGCAGGTGGCCATCTCCGCCTCCAACACGGGCGGCGCGTGGGACAACGCCAAGAAGTACATCGAGGCCGGCGCCAGTGAGCACGCCCGGTCGCTCGGGCCAAAGGGCTCCGATTGCCACAAGGCCGCCGTCATCGGCGACACCATCGGGGACCCTCTCAAGGACACGTCGGGACCCTCGCTCAACATCCTCATCAAGCTCATGGCCGTCGAGTCCCTCGTCTTCGCGCCCTTCTTCGCCACCCACGGTGGCATCCTCTTCAAGCTCTTCTAGATTGATAGTATACCTATGGATGACCTGAGTTTGCTTTTCCGGCGCATAAATTATGACCTGTACTTGTACGTAGTACTCTGCTAGTATATTGTAAATAGCGTGCTTATAAAGGTCGCCGTGCCGCAAATTTGACAGTGCTTATAAGGTCGCCGTGCCGCAATTTTATATAAAATACGTACTATAATATTTATATTTCGCCGGGACGGAGGTAGTCTTCTGGAAACCTAAACCTGAGGTTGTGTAGCTTTTGCAGCATTGCTACTACAATACATACTACAGACTGACCAGTTGGCGTTCATCTATAACTTTGCGTATTTTATTGGGTGAATGTGAGAATTGTGATCACTAATCAAGTAATCATTCGATGCTTTCACCAAGGAACACCCATATACAGGCATACAGCTGCATCAGCTTTTCTTGGATCAAATTGTCAAGTTACATGGCTTTCCAAACACTGTGGTCAGTGATAGAGATTCAATCTTTGTGAGTCACTTCTGAAAGGAGCTATTTAAGTTATACAAAGTTCAACCGAATCTAAGCTCATCTTATCACCCAAAGTCTGATGGTCAGACTAAGCGTGTTAGTCAATGCATGGAAATGTATTTGCGTTGTGCAGTTCAAGATGCCCCTCAGACTTGGTTCAAATGGCTGTCACTGGCTGAGATATGATATAATTCTAGCTATCATACTTCTATCGTGTGTTCACCGTTTAAAGCTCTCTATGGTGTGGAACCAAACATGTGCATTTCATTTAAGCTCATCTTATCACCCAGAGTCTGATGGTCAGACTGAGCGTGTTAGTCAATGCATGGAAATGTATTTGCGGTTTTTTTTTTTTGAGTAAGAAATGTATTTGCGTTGTGCAGTCCAAGATGCCCCTCAGACTTGGTTCAAATGCCTTTCACTAGCCGAGATATGGTATAATTGTAGTTATAATACTTCTATCGGGTGTTCACCGTTTAAAGCTCTCTATGGTGTGGAACCAAACCTGTGCATTTTCATTTCTCCTCTAACCTCGACACCTGCTTCAGTAACCGAGGTGATTGAGCACAGGGAGCTCCATCTGCGGTCACTGAAGCACTATCTCGCCCAAGCTCGTAACAGAATCAAGCTCATGGCTGATAAACACCAAACTGATGTTCAGTTTCAGATTGATGACAAAGTCCTCGTGAAACTCCAGCCCTATACTCAATCATCAGTGGCAAATCGGCCATACCCAAAGTTGAGCACAACGAGCCCCCACGTGCTCCTTATTAGAAGTGAATGTAAATGAACAAGTGATGGGAAGAACTATCTCTTTCATTGATCTCTGAATATATTTATACAAGTGAAGGGGTGTCACGAAGGGACACGACTGTTCCCAAAGGACATGCCCTTTGGGAGACTATCTAATCCTATCCACTAATATTGTACTTGATGGATGAGATCGCCGTGAATAGGCGTTTGCGAAGGGGTGTCTGTTGAGAGACACTTTGTTTCATAACACTCCCCTCGATCGAATCTTTCTTGAGATCAATGCAAAACGTAAGCTAGATTCCTCGAAAAACCCAATGGGAAAAATCGATGAATATATGGATATGCCATAAAAACTCCTTTAAACCTTATCGGAAAATAAGGAGAAAATAGCATATTTGTTTGTGATTTAAATAAATCACTATGTCATTGGTATCCCATTAAAAACCCCAATGGGGAAAAAATATTGGAGATACGACATAAAAGATAACTCCCCAAAAACCTTTTAGGAAAAATATGAGGAGCAATATAAAGTGATATGTTGCTAAAACTCCCGTAAAAAACCAGTGGAAAAAATAGGAGAAAATATGACAACATATTATCGGTATTGCCTCTAGATAACTCACATGAAAAACCTTTTCAAGGAAAAACCATAGATGAGTTGTGAGGGCAATATGTGTCTTTGATATTTCCCACAAAAACCCCTGGGGAAAATAGAAAATATGACACATGCTTATGTTAATATTACCTCGTTAAAAACTTTCACAAGAAACCTTGTGAGTAAAACTTATGAAAGAAAAGAGTATAATATGATGCCGGGTATAGGTCAACATCTAAAAGATGTCTCCCCACGATTCTTGCAAATTTCAGTCATGACATGACTTGATTTGCAAGACGCTTATTTCCCACTTTCATGGGAATAAAAAGCGACTTAGGGGCAATGTAGTAGTGACATTACTCTTTATGATGTAACCTATTTCCATCTATGTAACACAAGCGAATTATCTTAGTAGATAATTGTAGGTGATTCAATCGAATCAATACCACATGATCAAGTTGTATGTGGTTAATCATTCTCGAAGCTATGCACATCCATGTGATGCCTCAAATGGAGCAATAATTTCGAGAATGATTAGTAGAGGTCACAATCAAGTTTGTTATTTCGATGACCCAAAATAGAATTGCAATTTGCCAACATCTAGTTGGTGACATGCGGTTTACACACCGCATCGTTAATTCAAATTCAAACGCATCTCTACAACTCCCTCTATTGCAAGTATGTACGTGGATTTTTGGTCAGTAGCCAAACATTTCCCATCTCAGCATCGAGTATGTTTTCACATACCCATATCACCACTCCAACATACCAGTGGGCATTAGGGATCCCGATTAGGTAATTCTATAAGGATTTTATACATCGCCTCGTATGTTGATCATGATTTGAGGATAATTCTAGGCATTAGGGGGGGAGGGGCTTATACCACACAAAGAATGCCAAGAATCAAAAGAGCAATCCTCACGTCCACGTACCAAAGAATCTAAACCTTATTGTTTAGAATATCTTAAATTTGCATCATAATGCAAAGAATCCGCCATAATCATTTACTTGATAATAAGGGTGTCACAAAATCCTTTTATCCTCGCTCATAATGCTTGAAAAATGGAGGTACCAAAATAAAACCATTCAACTCCCACTTCTAAAGAAGAGGGGGAGAAGTACGGCCGCTCAAGGATAATGCTTGAAGTAAGCATTCAAAGATATCGAGGACTAAATCCTCCAAATCAAGAAATCCAAGCCAACCTTAAGTTGGTAGACACCCAATAGTGGATAAAATCCTACACCAGGACCAAATCCACAACCCGGATCAATGGTGCACCCAAATTATGATCTAGGGACATTGGAACACCTTGACTCCATATGGGAAATGACTAGGAGTCCCAAAGGTTTAATATTTTCACTTGCTAAGTTGATTCAAAGCAACGAATCAATCATTTAAAGACTACAAATTGTCGCGACATATACTCCTCAAAGATTGTTTTTTACCTTATTGGATCCCGACCAAAGTCCTAGGCAGAGTGTCTTCACACTCCAATTTGGTCAAACTAAAAGGTGGCAATTAAGGAAAATTGCTCTTGTTCAATGATGAGAAGTATTACCGCAATAATATCTTCTCTCACATAGTTTCTTTTAAGAACTAAGGTGGTGAACAATAAGAGCTTGTAGCATATGGTTTCGCCTTGAGACCTAGCATGGCATACCCTATGGTATATGTGAAAATTAAGTTTTCAAATTCAATAATTGGCGATTAAACGAATTTGAATAGATTCGAACGTATAAGTCCCTATGGACTTCACATTTTGAATCCAAATACAAATCGCAACATACATAGTGTATAATTTAATATACAATTTCCATCATATGAACTGGAGATGGAGGATTTGGGTAAGACCAAATAGAATTACAACTTGTGCACCGTCCATCAAGGATTTTAGTGCATCAATGAGCCTATATCTAGAAAATATTGAAGAAATTCAATATATATGGACCAATCATATCATAACAAAATCTCAATGGTTATTGGTTCTCTAAAAATAGAGGATCCATTTAGACCACGGGATATTGGAGAAAAAGATATTCGGACCGAGATTCCATATAGTAGTGTCATTGGAGCACTTATGTATCTTGCAAATTGCATCGGGCCCGATATTGTATTTGCAATCACTATACTAGTTAGGCATAGTGCAAATCCATCTCACCGTCATTGAACGGAGAGAAGCATATCTTCAGATATCTCGGTGACACAAAGGATCTTAGTTCATTCTTTAAGAGAAATCATTATCCCAATATGATTGGATACATAGATACTAGTTGCTTATCTGGTCCCCATTATGACCAATTCCAAACATGGTTTTTGTATTCTTACATGGAGGTACAACTATTTCATGAAGTCTTCTAACAAACTCGATTGTGACCTCTACTAATCATTCCGAAATTATTGCCAAGATATAATCTCAATATTAGATATTAGCAATTTAACACATTGAAGGTGCAAACCAAATTGTTGGTGACCGTGTAGTAGGGGAGCATAATCTGCAAATATGTGTATGTGCAGTAGATGTCATCCCATTATGTTGTGTTTATGCTAATAGTAATAGTTGATCACACTTTGAAAGTGGTTCAACTTCGGAGGTAGTCACAATGTTTGTAGAAACATGGTGTAGACCTCAAATTGTGAGACTATTGTTTTGAAAGTAAACATCCAAATGATGTAAACCTTATGCAAAATTTTTGGAATATATGCACAAATAATGAGGTAATCCCATGAAATATTTGCATTAAAAAATGAATTAAGCATTTGAAGCTTAGGATATAAGCTAATGGGCTTAATTAAAGTGCAAAAGTAAATTGCATATACAATAAAAAGCGAATATATTGTTATTGGGGATGTCATAGGACAACACTTTGAACAATATATTCAACACCTCGCTTACATGTTATTGGGAATTGCCGTGGGCAAACACTTTGAACAATGTAACAATACTAGTACTTCTTAGTGGAATTGCCATAAAGCAAATTCCTTGAACAGTACTAATTCTAGTTTGAAATAATTTCCAAACTAGAACAATAATTTTATTTGCTTTGTAAATTTTAAATTTACATTGAACCGAGGGCTCAAAGCAAAACAAATATATCACTTATACAGTTTCATGGGGATCTAAGGATCCGTAATATATATTTGCATGCGGCAAATAAAAGCACAGATGAAATATATCATAGTGTAATGGGATGTAAAATATGGACAAGATAAATCTTGTATTCATGATCGTGTAAAAATCTCATGCATAATATCATGATGGAGGTAGTCACCATAAAGGTGTAGGCCTCAAAGTGGGCATAATCTGTGTTAAAAGTAGATGCCAAGTTTCTTATGCAACTTGTATGGACATGTCTTACGGTAGTCATCAAAGATTTGATGTAGACCTTATGTTCTAATTTGTGATGTTGGGTACGACGTTGAGGATAGTCACTAAGTGTTTACTTAGTGTAGATCCCACAAGAACAATAATGATGTTACCTTGTGTATGGCCAACATACAAATAGAGAATAAACGTGTTATACAATTGGTGAGAAATTTACACATAAAGTGTTGCATCCATTATTTAAGCGCGTAGTGACGCTTTAAAAATTGAAAAGCGTAGAAGGGCTTAAATAAAACGATCGATTGCAAAAAGAGATAAATAAATAGATAATTTGCAAGATCATAGTTGTTATAATGAGGATATTATTTATTGGATTTGCCTTACGTATTTGGACAAATGCTTTGAATAATACCACAAACCGATATTTTATAATAATATAAAAATCACAAGTACATTGAATTACTCAAATCAACGACTAAAAATAATAAGTACTTATATTTTTATAGCACATAATTAAAAGGGACTAACATAGTCCTATATGAATTTAGTGCTGAAATTAAGTAAATGAACCATCCAGGCCTTAGGAATGGAAATCTGATCCACCTTCTTATTGGGCCCGCGATGACCCCCCCTCATCAGGGAGTACAAGTCGCTGCCGTCATCATTCTCGCTTGGGCCGACATGGCCATTGGGGAGGCCATGCGCTGATGGTCCGTGCGGGATGCGACGTGGAATCAGTGCAGTCTGCAGAGGCAAAGAAGCCGGCCCGTCGTCGACGGCGCGGTTGCTCAAATCTTCACCACGCGCGAGCGAGGGCGCGCGTCGGCGCTGAGCGGCGTGCCGCCATTGTTGGTGGAGAGCGGCTGCGTACCCTCCTCAAACCCGCCACGGTGAAGGACGGAGTCCACGATGGTGGCATCGGTTCGACATCCATCAGCTCGGGGGCAGCCCAGTTAGAGGGGCCAACGATGACATGCACAGGGGGCATGCAGGGGTCGTGGCCATGTTCGACGCAGAACTGCGGCAGCCACGGCGGACACGGTCTCGGTCTATGCTCAGGGCAGATGGGTGGCGCAAGGGCCACTGGAGCATCGATGGTGTGATGGCGACGTCCACCACGCCCACCGACTCGCATCCGAAGCCCGCGTCCTGTATCTCGGCGTTCAAGGAGTTCGAACAGGAGCCCCATGTTGACGAGGCGGAACGATCGACGCTTTGGGTCGAGGTGCAACGCGGTGGCCACGAATTGAAAATTAATCTGCAAGGCAAGCCTGCAAGGTACAAACGATACTAATGAAAAGCTTACGAAGTGATTCTTGCAGATTGCAGAAATCAGAATCTTCAATTTCCTTCTTCCGTGAAGAAGGCTTTTCGGCGGACTGCTCTTGAGTATGCAACGAATAGCCTCTCCGCCTGTCCGCTTCTTTGGCGCAGGAGAGCAAAATGCTGATAACGTATTAGAAGTGAATGTAAATGAACAAGTGATTGGAAGAACTATCTCTTTTATTGATCTCTGAATATATTTTATACAAGTGAAGGGGTGTCACGAAGGAACACGATCGCTCCCAAAGGACATGCCCTTTGGGAGACTATCTAATCCTATCCACTAATATTGTACTTGATGGATGAGATCGCTTCGTGAATAGGCGTCTGCCGAAGGGGTGTCTGTTGAGAGACACTGTTTCATAACACTCCTATCCACCTCCACACACACGTCCCTCCTCGCATCGCCCTTGGCCACACGCTTCGGGGTCGGCCTCGGACGTCGCCACGGCGCCCCACGCTCGGACCGGCAGACGGTGCATGGAACCATTAGGGCAAGTACATTCATGTTGTCTCATAACTCGCCTCATATAGTGCCACGTAATTTGAGGCGGCTTAAGAGACTATACATACATTAGTTGTCTTTTTAAGTTGTCTCATAGTAACATGTAATTCCATAATTTGTGGGTGGAGTAAAAATAAGATTGTGAATTGCATGACAACAACAACCCATACAATGGTAGAATAGTTGTCTCGTAGTCCTAAATTTTAGCTTATGAGGCGGTTGTTTCGCTGGCAACGACCTCATTCTCTCTCCCCTCTCTCTTTCCTCCACATCACCAAAAATCCTACGTGGCGTTGCATGAGGCAGGTACGAGACTCTCTCCCCTCTCTTTTCTCCACATCACCAAAAATCTTACGTGGCGCCGCATGAGACGAGGTATGAGGACGGCCGACGTGTAGCAATGTACCCGCCCTTAGGCCAGCCTCAATGGGAGTTTCATGAGTGTTTCACGCACATTAAATGCAGCGCCACATCAGCAAAATTTCACTTTTTGCATGAAACTCCTAGGAGAGAGAAGAAAAAGTTTCACCATGGTGAAACCTTTAGACACGCCACATGCGTTGGAAACGGTGTGAAACCCCATTGAGACACAAATAGTGTTTACATGCGTCAAAAACAAAGTAAAACCCCATTGAGACACAAATAGTGTTTCACCATGGAACTATGCAATTAAACCATGCAACGAGAGAGGGGCTGTGGGGCTCTTGAGCCTATAAAATTGTGCATTGAGGAAGATGTCTATTTCATGCCAAAGTTTCACATCTTAGAAACTGAGAGATGAAACTCTCTAATCTCTATTAAGATTGGCCTTAGGTGAGAGCGAAATTTACCTCACGGTGATTCAGTGATTGGAATTACGAGAGCATAGGGAGATTGGTGGCTTGGAGTTTTAGCAAGAACCGGCCGCCGCCAAACTGACGGGGATTGCCGGATTGCTAGGGAAATTAGTTGATTTCCATCCTACAAATAAGTATATCCAAATAAGGCCCGGGAAAACGTTTCGATAAGTCTTCTTCAAATCAAATTATTAAAAGACAATTGGGAAAGGGCTACAGGCAGCTGATAATGCTCATTAAGCTCTTGGGAAACCAGTGAATTTAAATTTGAAACTAGGTACTAGCAAGCATCCTAGATAAATATGTTCAAACTGAAACTGAAATAATGAATACCAATTATGACGAATGCATCTTCGAGAACGCATGTCTGCTAGCTAGACAGATGATTTTCCATGTTTTACTCAAAGGATCCAGGTGCAAGTAGGCTAATCACAACGCATCTCTGCTAGCTATTAGGCCGTTCCAACCAAACTAATCGACACACCAAATTATTATGACATAATTGTAGACAGTGCACTGCAGCAAGTTTTCGAGAGCTGGAGCAATGCTGATCGCCGTTGGGTACCACAGTTGATTGAACTGGAGCCATTGAACAGGTCACATGACGCCCCTGCACAAATTAAACAAGTCAATCCAAATTGAATTGAAGTTAACTGCACAAAGCATTTCTTAGATCTGAATGCAACCAAAGGTACTTTTTTCCTTTTGCGGTTCTGATCTTAACAAAAATAGTTCATTTATTGCGTCATATACTAATTGATTTTATTTGCCTGGTTATCACGTTAGACATGCACATCGTTAGTTTGCTTTCAACTATTTATCCACCCTGTCCCACAACATCATATTTATCCAAATCATGGCTTCCCACAACTATTCTTCTTTTTTGGTGCTCACAACGAATTATGGCTTCCCATTACCTGACCAGTCCCATTGGTTTGTTTACCCATTGTGTTTTTCTTAAGATAGACCAGTTCTTTCACTTTGCTGCATATTTCCAGCAGATTCTTCATAAGGTAGACCAGACCTTTTACTTTACTTTACTTTACTGCATACTCCAACCTCAGTTAAAAAATCTCTAGCTCTAACAATAAAAGGATGAATCCCAAAAAGAAATTTGTCTTATTGGCCACATTGCAGTTTGAGGCTTCGTTCGAACAAGGCTGAGCATACAAAACATAGAGATATGTTTTCTAACTTGCGGTGATCTTTCCATAGGTTTAGGCCCAATGTTTTCTATGCAAAAAAAATGGCAGTCCACATATGGTGTGCCTTATACATGAATTAGTATTAGCTAGATAGCTACATATATATATATCCGTTGCAGTGCTCTCAAGGTAGCTTCTATATTTGGTGACCATCTAGATTCAATTCCCTTATAATCCTATTTGTTCTTTTTTTACTGCGTTGAACGATTAGTTCAGGTAATATTTGTACGTATCAAGATTATTAGTTTACCCTTTCCCTTCTTAATTTTGAACTGGTGAATGGTGTTATGCCATTTCTTTTAAGATTCACAGTGTCCTGTTTTTATTAATGGATCCCCTGAATATTGCAGAGGTGGATGCTTGGCAATTCTACAAGAAAGTTTTGAGTCACGAGTCATGACACATGTTTTGAGTCACGAGTCATGACACATATCATCCCATCAGATGGCCAACAACATGGTCGGACTTATCATAATTTAAGCATCTGAGAATGCATGCATTTGTAACAACATGCATTTCTAACTAATCCCTACAGATATAAAGGATAACTTGGCCACATATATAAAGAATTCTGGATCGACGATGATGAACTTGACTGCAAGCCTAATCGCTCCAACGAAGATGAACATGGCTGGGAGTCAGTACTTGGTATCTACAGTGCTTGATGCTGGCCTTATCTAATGTGCTGAGCACTCTAATACTTTTGTACAGCTACAAGTAACTGCCATCTAGCAAACTTAGCCCCTGTTTATTCGTAGACCAAAAAACATATGCCTACTAAGCTGATGTCAGGTGTTGTAGGAATGCCTCCATGTATATATGTATAATAGCTGTAGAATTGCCCTTGGAATGACAACTATACTATTTTTACACCTATAGTTGCATGACAAACTATGTTCAATGCAACCGCATTCTTCCCTGCATGGGCGCACGGGCGCGCGAATGCTCGTGCTTGCGCCCTGATACTAGTGTTCATTATACCCAGCCCACCATAATCTTTAGGAATACACAGGTTCTCCCATTTAAACAAACACGGAAGCAAATATATTTAATATATAGAAGCAATGAAAGAGGAAAAACCAGGAAGCAGCTTGAAGGCTATGATACCTCCTATGAACGTCGAACTTTATGGCACCGTCTGCAAGGTTCTACAACAGAAAACTTAGCAGTGGCTGGAACTTTGTCTGTAATGTATGTTCTAATAGCCTTAAGTGCTCTTGGGGCTTCCCTCCGAATACCATCGCGCAGAGGGAAGCACCATTCACGATCTTTTTCAGAACACCTCCAACCATAACAGGTGTCCAATGTAACAGACTCAAGTGACCCTGAGTTCTTGAGGATGTGACATGTTAGCTCAACCAAGCTTTTTGCAGAGGTAAACCCTGAGATCTTCACACTCTTGAGGCAGCAATAGTTGTGTTCATCAATCTGCCTCAAACTTGAGGAATCTTCAAAAACTGATGTATGCCGCATATATAGCTGAGTTACCTGAAGAATGAGAGGAACATGAATTTATGTATCCAACAATTACTACATATCTATGCAGGACATAATCAATGAGAGCCTTACATCTAAGACCAAAGCCTCTAATAAAGGAGATGCGTCAAGGAAAGAAACCAGAGAAAAATAATCATAGGATGGGGGGAATGTCAAAAATGTTAAAGTTGAAATGGTCAGTTGCTTGAGATACATGAACTTGGTAGGCGACATTGGTGTATTGAAATCCTGTTCAAAAAATATGGCATGGCTTAGATTTAAAAAAATGTGCTCAGCATATCTCAACTCTATAAGACCAAAAGTTTTAGTATATACCTCATTATGAGAAGTTATGTAAAGAGTCTCAAGATTTGGCAAAATTGACGGCAGCTCAGAGCGAGCATAACAGACCACATTTCCAAAGAGCAAGCCTAAGTGTTTCATTTGCAATGTTTCTCCAGAGAGTTTTACCTTCCCCCCACTGATGTTTAAATTGGAGAGATTAGGGGCTTTGCTCTCTATCACCTTTAGCCTGCAGCATTCACCAACCCTGAGGCTGCTGAGTTGCTGCAACTCACAAGGTATCTTTAGACAAATTATTTCGTGGCAATCAAAGAGCATCAGCCGCTCTAAAGCACAAGAATGGGAAAAAAAAGCACTCCAACTCATACCCTGTAATACCGACAGTTTGCAAACACAAACTTGTCAGGCTTCTTAAGGGGCCAAGTTCAGGTGTGGGACGGAAGGCACAATAGCCAAGGCTAAGATGCCGGATGGAGTTTCTAATCCCTTCCGATAGAAGTGAACACGGGAAGTTGTACTTTATCATCTCAGATATTGGCCGAAGTACTAATTCTTCAATCCCTGGTACAACAGCAACCTGAAGCCAACGGTCAAGATCGCAATTATTGGCAATACCATGCCCTAATACAAGGTGCAAAGTCTTCACGCCAACACCCGAGTGCCTTCTCAGAATGCAGTCAAGTGTATGTTTGAAATTCGCTTCAGACGGCTGTGTTCTCGACCGAAGAGTATCCTTATTCAAGATGAGGTTAGGACGACATCTCCAGATATGTAGAAACGCACGAGACACACAAGAAGCACGAGCAGCATCACACAGTGGCACAAGGGAAAGTATATGGCGCCAGATGTCCTGCATGTACAGCCATGGGAACTCAATTGTTACTTAGACGAGAAGGGTTAGAACAAACACAAGCACATGGGTAATCCACCTCTGATTGCACAAGGTTTGCTAAATGGGAAAGTAATATAACGCATGGGAGCTTCAATGACAATTAATAATATGGTTAATAAGGATAAAATTTTCTGTGCAATGCTCGGTTTACCTAGATCCCACTAACACTAAATTATGAAAACAGAATGTTTTTTTCATATTCTTCTCAAATGGACATGCATAGTTGCCAATTGCGATGGCTAGGCCTGCTTTCAATTTGACTAAAAAGATTTTATGGACATGAGACTGTATTTTCTTATCTGCACAAGCTTAGTAATATCTGTCACATCTGTCTAGAATCCACAAAGCCAGTGGGAAACCATAAGCTGCTAACAGTGTATTCTAATTGGGACCGTATCATACAGCAGCAATAGCTACATGCCGCATATATTGGCTGATAGATGCTTCCCTGGTGGTAGGAAAAGGTTGTAACTTGCAGTGATCTGAGAAGCTCAGAAGGTTTCAGGAGGCACTAGGTATATGTAGATCATAGGATAAAACACGTATATATAATGCACCCTATTACCCTACAGCGGCCTTTGCAGGGAGAACGATTATAGTTAGAACAAAAAAATAACTAATTTTTGAAGACAGGACAAGGCCATGAAAGTAACAAATTACAACACTAAACAATTTGTTCCTTTGTTTATAAATAAAATATATGAAGCTCGTGTCCTACTTAGTAACCATGGTGACATTAGGCTTGCCATCTAAATCTCCCTCTCAGAATCTTATGCGATAACTGACATACCTCTGGAAGGTGTGGACATGGTGACCCCTTTGTTTTATCCGTTGATGAAGAAATCGGTCCACCTGCAACAAGCAATGGTTATGATGACCCCAGGCATAAATATATCTAGTTGGAAAAAAAAAAAACAGACCCAGACAGAGAAAGGCATCAATCGCTTGAAATATAGTACGCAATCACCTTTGTTTTTACTTTTCAAAAACATCAAAAGGGATCCATAAAAGTGTTCTGAAAGTTTAGCAGCACAAACTGGGTGTACCAGAGTACCATCTGAAACTTATTCAGACTAGAACACAGCACATGAAACATTAGGGCTAGCTTTGTGGTTTGGTTGGGTCGTTACTTGTATTTTCCCAGAAATTTAGTGGTAGGGTGGTTCCCGAAACACCTTTCGCTGAAGTTGCACATAACAAAAGAGACAAAACAGAGGGCATGATAAATGATAATTTAGCCGCAATTGATGTAAAAATGGACTTTGCTAAATTACAGCAATTTAGCATAATGTAATTTAGTCCAAAACACCCCACTCGCTCACCGCCGGTCCTCCGGCGCCCCCACCCTCCTCTTCCATGTCCGGCAAACATTGGATCCCATCCCTCAACAACCCCGAGCCCTAACCCTAACAGCCCCTCGACCACCACACCGGCCGGCAGCTACCTTGCCGCCGGCCACTCCACCCACCGCCCACCCCTGCTGCAAACCGCCGGCCAGAATCCCCTCCGGCCATCGAATAGAGAGATGAGAAAGAGGGAGTGAGGGGAGAGAGGGAGATGGCGAGGAGAAGAAAGACTGACCTAATCCGCGCCGCCGCTGCCGGCGGATCCGCGCCGAAGCGCCGTCGCCGGCCTCCATCGGCGCTGTTCGCGTGCACGCGAGTGAAGGCGGCCGTCGGGTTGGAGATTGAGCCATCGAATATACTCCCTCCGTCCCTTATCAGATGTCGCTTTGTGGGGTGCGTCTTAACTGGCTTTCCGACTTTTACTTGGGTTTGTAGAAAATACGTCGCGATATTTATATTTTTAAATAAATTTGTTAAAAAACTGAGACTTAAAAGATCTTTCCAGATGATACTAATTACTTAAGATAAATATTTATATATTTTGAAAAATAATTGCGGCAAGTTGAAAACGCGATTTACCGGGAAGGCGAGAATAGACATCTATTTAGGGACAGAGGGGGTAAGTATATTACTTATTATATATTATATATATAATAAAAAATGAAAAGCAATCGTCCACGACTCCACGATCCCATCGCTCGCGCCTCCGACTCCCGCCTTGCGCCGACAGGTGGGACCAGGCTCCCTTGTCCCTCGGTCTATCAAAGCCGCATCTCCGACGCTCCTTCGCTCTCTCCCCGTGAAAGGAGCGCTCCTTCGGTCTCCGACGCCTGACGCCTGACGCCGAGAAATTATGTTATTTGACCCGTTATTCGCACGCCTCCACAAATATGACCCGTAATTCACACGCTTTATAAAATATGGCCCACGTCATGCGAATTGTTATGAAATCTGGTCTTTTCGAATTTCGATTTATATAATTCGAGAAATCGTATTGTATTGTTTGGGACACGGAAAAGACACTACTACCCTTTCCTTATTCTTCTAGTATTCTTCCTTAACGAATCGACCGGCCTTCCTAAAAGAAAAAAAAAAACGAATCGACCGGCCCGGCTCTTCCGCTCGCGACAGCGAGATGGCCACGAGGAGATGCGCCATCCCGACCGGACACCGCGGTCATCCCGCCCGACGCCGTTAATACACCCGGCTCAGCCAGGCTTGGCCGCGGCCGCGTGCACGAGCCGGGTCCGCCTCGGCTCCTTTCCAACAGCCGGCCTTGTGGTGGCTCTCCCCGTCGGCCTTGGCGCCGGAGGGCGGCGCCTCCCGGCCGTGGGGAGCGGAGGGAAGCGGGACGGCAGGGGGGGCGGGGGGCAGTGGCGGGCACACCATGATTCAATGGTATTCACTGAATACCCATTTTTTTTGCCAAAAAATTCATATATATAATGTATATGTACACGGCTGCACATGATAAAAAGAAAAATGCAAAACCTGTACGTATTCAATGGTATTCACTATTCAATTTCCATCGAAGTCGCTGCCTACCAAAGCCCATTGCTACGTGGCCCATTTTGGCTAGCAGCCCAAGAATGCACGATCGGTGCTAATCACTTCCAGGTCTTCCGCTATTGCCGTGAAAGACGATTCATTTGCCGCGGCGTCTGCTCGACTTCTTGTGCGGCACTGCGGCAGATCGCCAGATCGGTTCGGCTCCTGCGGCTCCCTGCCTCTTCGTCTCCTCAACTCCTTGTGCGGCACTGCGGCGTCCGAGGAAAGAAGGCACGGCGCCGGCCGGGGCAGCACTGCAGCACGCTCCGTCCTCTGAACTGCGTGTAAGTTCAGAACTTTAGATTCATCAATTAATCAATTTGTCCCCAAATGAATTACTATATCTCTTGGTTGAATTTTAGGTGCCAAGTATGAAGAGAAAAAAGAGTAACAACACCACAGACACGAGGAGCTTCATGCAACGATGTGCTGAAAAGAAGAAGCGATCACAAGATTCACAACCCGAAGTTCAAAAAGAAAGTTGTATGCAAATGGTTGTTTTTCAAGGGCGTAATGACAAAGGGTACTGGCACAAGCGAAATTCCAACAGAACCAACAAAGCAGTGACAGGTGAAGCCGAACCTACAGTAATAGAAGAGGATGAAGCTGTACCCCTCAATGAATCAAATTCTCATGACGAAGACACTGATGATGTGTATCAAATTCAGCATGATCCTGGATTGAGGATTCCAATATCAAGCTATGATGTGAATGATCAAGATTCAGTTAGAAGGGCATACATTGCATTGGGGCCATGTCGACCCAAAATGAAGCAAGATGATTTTCCGCAGCATAAATGTGGAGGTATGCGTCGTTTCAACCTTGAATGGTTTAATGAATTCAATTGGTTGGAGTATAGTGTTGAGAAGGATGCTGCATATTGCTTTGTTTGCTACTTGTTCAAAGATAGGAACAAGTTTGCTGGTGGAGATAAGTTTATAGATGAAGGGTATAGAAATTGGCACATGAAAGCTAGAATCCGTAGGCATGCTGGTTCTATCAAAAGTGCTCATTCAGAAGCTCAAGAGAAACATAATTTGTTCATGAAGCCTAAATCATCTATTCGTGAGTCTATTGCCCCAAAGAAAACAGACAAGGCTAAATATTTGGCTCGTGTGAAATGGTCACTCCAAGTTGCAAGATTTCTTTTGCGTCAGGGGTTAGCTTTTCGTGGTCATGATGAGTCGAGGGACTCACTCGAACAAAGGCAATTTTAAAGAACTTTTGTCATGGCTTGCGGGGAAACTTTGAGGAAGTTAATCAAGTGGTTCTTCAAAATGCTCCAAAAAGTGTCGATGGTGGATCCCAAGATTGAAAAGATCTAATTGCATGTTGTCTTTGAAGAAACAACCAAATTGGTCATAGAGGAACTTGGTGATGAGTGTTTTGCAATTCTTGCCGATGAATCTAGTGATTCCTACCTAAAAGAACAATTGGCACTTTGTTTGCGTTTTGTCAATAAAAAAGGGCAGCCGGTTGAGCGGTTTCTTGGTCTTGTGAATGTTGAAGATACTACTTCGTTGACTCTAAAACAAGCAATTCAGTCCTTGCTTCTTAAACATCAATTGCCATTGTCCAAGATACGTGGTCAAGGCTATGATGGAGCCAGTAATATGAAGGGACATGCTAATGGCTTAAAGAAACTCATCATGGAAGAGTCTCCTTCTGCATATTATGTTCATTGCTTTGCTCATCAACTTCAACTAACACTTGTAGCTGTTGCTAAGGAGAACAATGATTGTAAGTGGTTCTTTGGACAACTTGCATATTTGTTGAATACTCTTGGCATGTCTTGTAAGAAGATTCGTATGCTTCGCGAAGCTCAAGCTGAGTATATGATCGAAGCATTGCAATTGGGTGAAATTGAAACAGGACAAGGTTTGAATCAAGAGATGGGCCTAGCAAGACCAGGTGATACACGTTGGGGATCTCACTATAGGACAGTAATGCATGTTATGGCTTTGTATCCTTCAATCAAGAAAGTTCTCTGGAAGATTGGGAATGAAAATAGAGGGGCAGATGTCATAGGAGCTCAAACTATGTTGAAAGTATTTCAATCATTTGAGTTTGTTTTCCTGCTCCACTTGATGAATGAAATTTTTGGGTACACAAATGACTTATGCAATGCTTTGCAAAAGAGGGGAGCAAGATATTGTTAATGCAATGGATCTTCTTGAGTCGACAAAAGTAGAGATGGCGGTTTTGAGGCTTGATTCTCGATGGGACGTAATTCCTT
Source organism: Hyparrhenia diplandra (assembly GCA_015847255.1). Lineage (NCBI taxonomy): Eukaryota > Viridiplantae > Streptophyta > Magnoliopsida > Poales > Poaceae > Hyparrhenia > Hyparrhenia diplandra. Next base: position 89,672 of record JADLZK010009348.1, on the reverse strand, counting down.
GCAAAAGTCAATTCTTTTTGTGAGAAGCACAAAGTTAAAGTTGTTGATATGACGCAATGTATAAGCCTATACAAAGATCAAAGCAATTCTTCAGAGGCCTCAATAACTATCACCGGTTTCACGCAGATATGTTTTTGGGTGTCCTTGATAGGCAACTTCAAGAACTTAATAGCAGATTTGATGAGGTAAACACTGAGCTACTTAGATGCATGGCGTCATTCAGCCCAGCTAATTCTTTTGCTGCTTTCAATGTTGAGAACTTGGTGAAGCTTGCAAACTTCTATCCTCATGATTTTTCATTTGAAGAAAAGAATCAGCTCCCTTTTCAGCTAACTCACTATATTAATGATGTGAGGAATGATGAAAACTTCACAAATTTGAGAGGTCTCGCAGAGTTGTCCATGATGCTTGTTAAGAAGAACAAGGCTGATAGGTACAACATTGTTTACAAACTTCTCAAATTGGTGCTAGTTCTCCCAGTTGCAACAGCCGGTGTTGAAAGGATCTTTTCTACCATGAACTTTATCAAAAACAAGCTGAGAAATAAGATGGGACAAAATTATTTGAATAATAGCTTGGTTACATTCATTGAAAGGGAATTCTTCTTGCAAACAAAGGATGAGAACATCATCAACCGTTTTCAAAGCATGAAGGATCGGAAAGTTGTCTTATAATTTGTAAGTTTTAGTGTCATTTGGTTGTCTTTGTCAATTTATTTTTAGATTCTTGAACATAGAAAATCTGCTCTGTTGATTGTCTGTTGATGAACTATATATATGGCACTATACATGCCGAATATGAGCCATTTCGTTTGCCAAAATTTTTTTTTGAATACCCAGCCCTTAAATCCTGTGCCCGCCACTGGAAGTACAGATCCCACTACGCCAAGGCATGGAGGATGTTGTTGCCTGGCAACATACTCGGTCGGAGTACTTCTCGGTTGGATCAGCCTACCATGTTCAATGGAAAATAAAGTTTGGTGCCAATAGTATGAGTAATCAAGCGGGAGGATCTGGAGAGAGGTATGGGAAAAACTATGGAAGCTAGATATCCCTGCAAAAGTAAATTTTTTCGGTTGGAGAGTGTTACATGGTCTTATACCCTGTCGAGGTATCCTGGAAAATCGGCATATCGAAGATTCAAGCAGTTGCCCCATATGCCACGAGGGGTGTGAAGACTTGAAGCATGTCCTATTTACTTGTAAACGAGAAAAGGACATTTGGCGAATTTTGGGGGTTGCAGACGATATTCAGAATATGTTGTCAGTAGACCGATCGGGTTCAGTGGTGCTTGCTGAAATGATCAAGAGGTCAAAATCGATACATAGCCTGAATCGTGTTTTATGGGCTAAGCTCATGCTAACCGGTGGATGGTTCATCTGGTGGGAACGCCAAAAGCTAGTCCATGGGGATACCGTTCAGGATCCGACAAGAGCTGCAATGTCCATTGCCACCTTAGCTACAAATTATCAGAGAATAGAGAAGAAGAAGGATAGAAGCCAAGATCGATGGAAGAAACCATGGTGAACTGCTGCTGAACGTTGATGCAAGCTATAAGGTGGATAATGGAACTGGGAGCATTGGTGCAGTCATAAGAGACTCGCAAGGATCTTTCATAGTTGCCGCTTCATGTTTTATTGACATGGTATTGGGCGTGGCGATGGCTGAAGCAATTGCTCTCAGAGAAGGCTTGGTGCTGGTCGTACAGATTGGAACCAATCAGATTATATCCAATCGGACTGCCTGGAGGTCGTGAAAACAATGAAAGTAGGGGAGTTTCTGATTTACAGAAGCCAACCCCTCCACACACTACTCTACTGGCCGCCAATGCGGCGTCATCCTCCTTTTTCAGGTGACCTTGCTTTTTTTTTTTTTTTGAGATCACGCCGAAGCGCGTATTTCATTAAGAAGATAGAGTTTAACAAACAAAGACGGGTAATACCATGATTACCGGGGCACACACCTAACACTACTGGATGCTACCAAAAAGATTACATAAGAAAAAATTTTGCGTCAAGGAAAACAAACAACTATGTAGCAGCGAGAAGAACGCCGAGCTGCCTGAAGCCCGCCCGTAGCCCAGCAATGCGCCTCCTCGAAGATGTGGTCACGCAACTGGAGCGCGGTCATGGAGACACCATTGAAAGTTCTTGCATTTCGTTCCTTCCACAGGAGCCAACCCATCAGGAAGAAGAATGAATCAAAACCTCGTCTGAAAATCTTTGGAAGCAGCCTTTCAGGTGACCTTGCAACAGCACTGATTCAGTTTCCCATCAACATGTGAGGTAATGACACCTAAGTTCTGTTCGTGTTCATTTTATTTTTATGATTGCCGTTTATGTAGACCCTTTTGTCATGTTATGCCATGCACGCATTTGATTTTTTTTTCCCTTGTCACTACTAGTTGAAACTTGAAAGAGTACCTCCGACCTAACGAACTATAGAAGCAATAGCCACCATCAACACTACAGTTTCTGCGTGCACCCCAAGTAACAAGGCAAGCTAAATCCCATGACAATAAGAATCTATCTCTAAGAAATTTCGAAATCTAACCTGTTATTAGCGTGCCCCGTATAATATGACCCGGAATTCGTAGGCCTTTTGAAATATGACCCATCATGCGAATTATTTGGAAATTTGACCATTCTCGCGGTGAACGTCAACGCCGTGTACTCTTGCTCCCACCGACACGTGGGCCCCTATTTCTCTCGCCTTATCTCCGCTTCCTCCTCGCCTCATTCCCACCGGAGACCCAAGGCCCTCGCCCTTGCCGGCGCCCGTGCCCGACAAATGCCGCCGGGCTGGCCGGGAACAACTGCGTCAATGGAGGGGGGCAGCCGTGGGTCGACGGAGCAAAGGCCAGCCGGCGGTGGGCGCGGCTCTCCCAAATACGGATGGCGCCGCCGGCAAGGACAAGCAGTAACGAGAGGATAACAGCACGTTGGAGACGAGTAAGGGCTCGAAGCTCGCTCCGCGCTCCGACGGCCCATGCGGGGGCAGCCGCGGGAGAGGGAGGTCACCGTGGGCCGGCACCTCCGCACAGCCGCCGTCCTTCACCGAAGCCGCCATAGGCGTGGCGTCGGGCCGGCTCCATTAGCGCCGCCGAGCACAAGCGGTGGAGACGGAGGACCGGAACGGGACCCCATCTCACAAAGATTGGCGTTCACCGTGAGAATGGTCAAATATCCAAACGATTCGCATGATCCGGTCATATTTCAAGAGGCCTACGAATTCGAGTCATATTGTGCGGGCACGCCAATAACGGGTTAGATTTCGAAATTTCTCATTTCTCTAGAGTGAACTAAAAAGCATCCGCATCAGAATTCCCCAACCGCTTCAAAACTAGCTAGTGGCCGGTTGAGCGATAGTTGCTTCCGAAGCAAAGAAACAAAAACTAGCTAGTCGCCAGTTGAAGCAACCACAAGGGCAACGACGCCGGAGCATGGGGAGTGCACCTCGGGTCGAGGCGTGGGAGTTGTATGACGGGGCAGCCGGAAGGTGTCGACATCGACGGGGTGTCGCATCCACGTAGCCGGCGCGCACGCACCATCGAATCGAACCCACCTCGGGCGACTATGACAAATCCGGTCGTCGCCAAAGCCCGGCGGTTACAAGGAATTCGCAGGCTACAAAATCGGGGAGGCACGCCGCCGCCCCGCGCCCCAACCCGCCCCCATTTCATTTTTCGCCACCGCCGCCGGCCACCTCCTCAACCACTGCTTTCGAATCCCGCCACCGCTGCCATGAGCGAAATGAAGCAAAAGTAAGGAGGAAACGGCGACGACGCCCCGCGCTTCCCCCCCCCGCATCCCGGGTTCGTCGGCGGGCTCGCTTCCCGTGGGGCGAAGGAGGACGTGGAAAGAGGTGCTCCCTGTTGGAATTTAGATGTTAAGTGGGCTTGGCCCAATAACAAATTCTAAAATTCCTAAAGAAATCTCAAAGGCCCATTCATGAATATGGAAAGGAGGGAGTGGTGGAATCCTTTAGTACCACATTGCTTGTGGAAGGTGGAGAGGACCAACTTAAATATGGAAGTTGTTCCTACCTTCTCAAGTCTAGTGTGAGAAGGAGAAAGGAAACTTCACACGCGCTCGCCGCCTCGCCTCGCCTCGCGTGGCGTGGCGTGGCGTGGCGTGGCGTGGCGGCGGCGCGGCGCGACATGCGCGTGAATGGTCCTCCGAATCCCGCCACCGCCGCCATGAGCGAAATGAAGCAAAAGTAAGGAGGAAACGACGACGACGCCCGCCGCCCCCCGCATCCCGGGTTCGTCGGCTGGCTCGCTTCTGTGCGGGGCGAAGGAGGATGTGGAAAGAGGTGCTCCCTCCGCCGAATCCCGCCACCGCCGCCATGAGCGAAATGAAGCAAAAAGTAAGGAGGAAACGGGCGACGGCGCCCGCTGCCCCCGCATCCCGGGTTCGTCGGCGGGCTCGCTTCTGTCGGCGCGAGGGCGAAGGAGGGGCGTGGAAAGAGGTGTGCTCCCTCGTTGGAATTTAGATGTTAAGTGGGCTTGGCCCAATAACAAATTCTAAAATTCCTAAAGAAACCTCAAAGGCCCATTCATGAATATGGAAAGGAGAGAGTGGTGGAATCCTTTAGTACCACATTGCTTGTGTGTAACGTAACCTCCTAAATTACAGGGGCCCACATGCACTTATCATTGTCATTAAGACCTCGATCATTATGCACGAGTTCCCAATAATGTAGAAAGTGCTATTAATCTTCCGAACAGGGATCTCATTAACAAGTCACTCCAAATATTACAACACTTTATTCAAAATACATCAGAGTAAACGGCGGAAGGATTACATAACCATAATTTTACAAACCATTTGTTCAAATACACAACCTTAAGTAGTATTATTACAAGCCTGATATTATTGGAGTAACATTATACATATAATACACCGACAACCCCGCCCGAGGGTTCAACTCTACTAAATCATCTTCCTCCCCGGTACACCGTCATGCGGCGGGGACCAAAACAAGCCTCGCTCATGACCGCTCCCGCAACAAGGGTCAAAGAACCCCGAAAGTATGCGGGAGTACTCAACAAGACTTACCCGACAAAGAAAAGAGGAGAAGACTCGGGAATGCTTTGGTCTTAGGAGTCAAGGTAAGGCTTTAGCAAGAATCAAGAATTCTTTTGCGTAAAAGCTTACTATAAGTGAATCCTTACTTTCAATATTTTTATTTCCGGATTAGTAGCTCATTTATTCTAGGTTATTCTATTCTAGAACAAACATATTTTTCTTATTCCAACTCTCTTTCCTAAAAAAATATTTCATTATTTACTACGATGAAGGTCGAGGAATCGGGTCTCCTTCTCCGAGAAGCAACGGCGATTCATGAATCGATTATACCCGGTAGGGATCCCTAACCACACAACATATGTAGCACTTAAGCTTGCATATATCAACCCTCACTCAGTTCGTCCAAAAAACGGGACGGGTCCATCGCCACCGAGCACAGACTCCACCTCCCTACCCCGTCCCTAATGACGGTTTGACCCGGAGAGGGGTGGGTACATGCTACTCCCGCCATCTCTCCACTCCCGGTCTTGCGGTTGTCCGTTCGATTTGGCACACCCCGAGATCGGGCTTACGGGGCATGTGGCGATTAGTTTCGTCGACACGGGGTGATTTGCCCGATCGACGTGCCATTGACCCAAACGGCCTCGGGCGCAACTTGCGCTTCAAAAGTCCCGATTTCACTCGGGCCAAACAACGGACGGTCCTTAAACGACCAACACGGGACAAGCACGCGGCTAGGTATCCCGCCGCTTTTTCAACCTACGTCCCGTCCGATCTCAAATTCATCACTACATCTCTTTCTTTTTCCGAAACAAAGTACCATCTTCTCAAATAAAACATTTTGATGAAAAAGCAACTAATTAAGCGGGGCTAAGCATCACTAAGCATTTTCGAAATGAAACGGGTTATCAAGGATGGTATTGAAATAAACAAGGATGGGAAATGCAGCAATTAGGTTATCACTCAACCCCTAAATACTTAATGCAACATAGCATAGACATAAGTGATATAAAACTTTTAAAACATCAAGGAAGGGTTTAATGTAACCGGGGCTTGCCTTCGTTGACGGAATAAACTATTTCTTGAAAAAACCCGAAGAAATCAACCCGCTTCCACCGGATAAAGAACCTCCTCAAGGACTGGCTCGGACTTGACACTCTCAATCTCGTTCACTACACGAAATAATGTATGCCTCAACATGATGCCATATATTTAAATATGATGCTTGCAGTGCATGAAATGATAAACATAGGAACATAACTTTACTTCACGATAAAGTTGCAACCCAACAAAACCAACTTGTTGAACTACTCTATAAGATATCATCACCATTGCCTAAGGAGTTCTCAAGGACCATTTGATTGTGGTATGATCCAAGTTTCACAAAACAACCCAAAAGTCACACAAAAACCTAAATTATTTGACACTAAACCATTTATAAACCACATGAAATAATAGAGCATAAAATAGAAAATAATTTAAACATTTCAAAATGACTCCAAACTTTTTATACAAATAGGACACATCATAAAAACAGTACCAAATAAATTTTCATGATTTTTGAATAAATATTTTATTTTCTAAAAATCATAGAAGATGCATTTTCAATTAAAAATTGTATTTTTAATCATGCAAGAACTACTCAAAATCAAAGTTTCAAATTTTTCATAGATAGATATACTCATAAGAAGGTTCTACAAAAATTTTCAGAATTTTCAAAGCCATATATGAATTTATATGAAATTCACAAAGTTCAGCACTATTCACCATAAAAGAAATAGAATAAAACACTTTTAAAACAAAACCCGCCTTCGGGCTTAATTCAGCCCATCACCACACGCGGCCCGGCACTATGCGGCCCAGCCTGCTGCTACAGATGGCGGACCGGCCCGACGGCCACCCCGCGTACGACCGCGGCGGCCGCCGGGCGTTGGCCGGCGCTAGCTTCGCCGGGCGGCGAGGTCTCCGGCGGCGCGGCTTACCTCAAGCGACTCTCCACTCCTCCCGCACACGATGGCACCCAAAACCCTAACCCTAAGGCACCGAGGCACCCTTGCCGGCGGCCATGGCGGCACGGCCGCGCGGTCGCGCGGCGGAGGAGCTCCCGGCCCGGCGGCGACGAAACGCGGCATCACCTCCTAGCATCTCGAGACGGCCCTATTCCCCACTTAATCGACCTAAACCCGGTCTCTAATCGAAACAGCCTCGCGCGGCGACGGCAACGCCCGACTCGTCGGCGGCATGCGCGTTCCGGCGATCCTATCGCATCGAGAGATCAAACCAAAAGCATGGGCGTGGCCAGGAGCTCACCGCGCGGGCTCGAATGGCAAGGTGGTTTTGGTCGGGACGAGCGAAGGTGGTTCGGCCGGCGGTGTCGGCGATTGCGGCGCGCGCTCTCCGGTGGCAAGGTCGGCGTTAGCCCGCGTCAAGACTTCGGTGTCAAAACTAGCGGCGCATGAGCAACGAGGATGATAAGGCGACGCTAGGGCGAAGATGGTTCGTTCTGGCTCACCGAACGCTTGGGCGACGGTGAGGTGACTTGCGGCGGCGGCTGCCGCCGCCGTGGAGAAGACGGGCGTCACGCGCGGGCTTCCGGAAACGGGAGGCGCGGTGGGTTCGGGGAGGTGCGCAAGGGAGGCGGCGGAGATGGTGGCGCGACCAATTTGAGGAATGGCGGCGCGATGGGCGGTGGTGCGACGCGGCGAACAAGGTGATCGGCACGGCTACGAGGAAGAAGAAAGACGGCGTCGGCTTTGGCTTAAAGGAAGAAAGAAGAGGACGGGGATGCGACCCAGCCGCGCGAAGCTCGCCCGGTGGTCGATGACGCGGTCGGCCGTCGCGAGATTTGGCCATAGCGACGCCGGCCCGGCCGGCCGGTATGGAGGGGAAACAGGGGAATCCCCTCTTCACCATCAGAAGCACTTTAACCCTAACTTGCTGAATTTGATTCACCCCAGGGCGTTCGGGTTACCCGATCCGATCGGGTCGGGTAATTCTGGTTTTCAAAAGTTCGGGTAATAGAAACGGAACCCGAAATCGAACCGAAAATCGGGTACCCGCAACTTTGGGTACCCGCAAATTGAGTTCGGGTTCGGTATACCCAAATTACCCAAAGTAAATAAAATCATAGCAAACCCTCAAACAATATATAATTTTGCATAAAATTAGAACTAGAAAAAAAATGACACAATGGCACTATGGCGACACCAGCGGCACCCGAACGTCCGCGGTGCTTGATCCGATCTCGAGGCAAGAACAAAAGTCCTCCATACTTGTGCCAAAAAAAATGATGGTTCAAACTTCAAAAACAGGAAAATGAACGCCGTAGTTGTATTTTATTTTATAACCCGACAAGACACAATCATATCGGCTTTTTTGCCAAGAGGAGGTGAGCGGTCGGAGTTTGTTGGGCGCTTGGGCGCGGCGTGGCGTGGGGAAAGAAGAAATCGAGATCGATTGCGACCAACGGGTCCAACACCGAACACAAACCGAAACCGACTCGGACTTGTCACATGCGGGTTGGTCTTCGGTGCGGAGAACTAAACCCGAATTACCCATAAAAATTCGGGTTTTATGATTCGTTGCCCGAATTACCCAAAAAAACCCGCGGGTTCGGGTTTTTTTCGGGTTCGGGTGCGGGTTTTTCGGGTGTGGGTAATGGGTAGCGGGTTTTATGCCCGGGGTGAAATTTGATCAAATTCTCCCAAAATTTGAACTGAACTTGAAAAACTCCAAAAAGTAACTTAGCCTAATTTTTCAAGATCTACAATTTTCATAATTGGAAGATTTTCAAATTCGGCCTCTAAATATGACTTTTTGAAATGGGGTCAAAATGGGAGAATTTTAAATTCAAAATTACTTTAAAATTTATTCAAAAAACTTCAAAAACTTTGTACATATCTTTTGTACATCAAAACAAGATCTACAACTTGGCTTTTGGAAGTTTTTGCAAATTTTGCTTAGATTTTGAATTATAGAAAATGGGGTAAAAGAGGGAATAGGGTCTTGAAGTTCAATTCAAACTTGAATTTGATTCAAATTTCAGATTCCCAACCCATACTATCAAACCATCATCCAACAACACACTTAGGATAAAAACATAAATTTAAAATTTAATCACTCTAAAATTCTTAAGCTCAAACAATTCTCTAAAATATAAACTTATTTTAATTTGATGCATTTCAAATTTTCTAATCATACATGCTTTGCGATGATCATGATGACATGGCAAAATTTTAGTTGATTAACACTAGGGGTGTTACATTGTGGAAGGTGGAGAGGACCAACTTAAATATGGAAGTTGTTCCTACCTTCTCAAGTCTAGTGTGAGAAGGAGAAAGGGAACTCCACACGCCAAGCTCGCTCGCATCTCGCCTCACCTCGTGGCGTGGCGTGGTGGGCGTGGGTCGGGCGCGAAAGGCGCGGGCGCCGCGACATGCGCGCGTGAATGGTCCTCCGAAATCCGGCTCCTCGCCTTGCGGGGCGCGGTCTCCTTTGTAGTTTTAGTTTTTGGTCTTTTGGTTTTGCGAGTTCTAATCAAATACGAACGTAAGGACACGCGAGAGGACCGGAGTCGGCGCCCGTCTTCGTCGACAACTTCTTCGACTACTTCAGGCGGCCGCCGATCGACGGCAGCGACAACGAACCGGAGGAACTTGGCATCGCTTTGAACCTCTCCATTACGTTGTCCTCAACGTCGGCCCGTATTCTCTTTTTCTTTGTGAGCAAGTTGAGTAGGTATATGTCCAACCCGGGTGATGATCATTGGCATGTACTAGAAAGGGTCTTGTGCTATCTTAAAGGTACAATGAGTTATGGAATTTACTATTCTAGGCACCCTGCTGTGCTAGAGGGATATAGTGGCGCCAAGCGGATTTACGATATTGCTCAAATCTACGCCACAAGTGGGTATGTATTTACTCTTGGAGGTGGCGCAGTGTCATGGAGGTCTTATAAACGGACTATTTTGAGTAAGTCAACCATGGAAGCGAGAACTTCTTGCTTTAGATACGCCTTCTGCAGAGGCGAGTGGCTGCGTGAGCTCTTGTCGACTTGCTTAGGTGGTTGAAAAACCGATGCATCGCTATCCTTATGAACTGTGACAATCAAACTATGATCACTAAGGTGAATAGTGCTAAGGATAATTCAAAGTCAACAAGACACGTTAAAAGACGTTTGAAAATCTGTCAGAAATTGAGAAACTCAGGAGTAATAAGCGTATCTTATATACGTATTTATAAAAACACAGGCGATCCCTTTACAAAAGGGCTATCACGTAATGTGATAGAAATTGCATCTAGGGAGATGGGTATGAGACCCATATGAGTTTACAGAGTAGTAACCCAATCTTTTTTGATCGGAGATCCCGTGACTAAGGACACAGGAAGAACAAACTATTGGTAAACCGAGGAGAGTAAAATGATAACCCTCTCTATGTAAAGATGTAATACTCTCAAGAGCGATGAGGCTCAGTATGGTAGGTTGGCAAGAATGCCTTAATATATCCTATTGACTTTATAAGTAAAGATCTTTGTCCCTCTGAGCATTCTTGAAAGGGCATACCTATATGAGTTCGATTTGTTAAACGTCGCAGATCTATGAGACTTGGGTGATCTCTAGTAAGCTCATGAAGAGACTAAGGAGTATGACGTATATGCTCCACCCACGGGGAAAGGCTACTTGGCGGCCAAGTACTAGTTTGGCTTTGAGCAAAGCTTATTCGCACAAAACTTGCAATTCAAGGCGTAGTCCATTGTTCAAGTTGTGGATAGGTGTAGCTTGAAGTTCTAGGCGAAAGTTCAACTTAACGGTCTCTGGCTGAAACACTAGTATATCAAACGGTAGCGAGAACAGGCAAAAAAATCTCTAAATGGGTATTTGAGATCCGGGCGGGGGATTGTTGGAATTTAGATGTTAAGTGGGCTTGGCCCAATAACAAATTCTGAAAATCCTAAAGAAATCTCAAAGGCCCATTCATGAATATGGAAAGGAGGGAGTGGTGGAATCCTTTAGTGCCACATTGCTTGTGGAAGGTGGAGAGGACCAACTTAAATATGGAAGTTGTTCCTACCTTCTCAAGTCTAGTGTGAGAAGGAGGAAGGGAACTCCACACGCGCTTCCGCTCGACTTCGCCTGCGCCTCGCCTCGCCTCGGCCGGGCCGGCTGGGCCGGGCCGGCCCGGCGCGGCGCCACGATCTTGCGTGAATGGTCCTCCGAAAATCCGGCTCCTCGCCTTGCGTGGGCGCGGTCTCCTTTTGCGATTTTAGTTTTTGGTCTTTTGGTTTGCGAGTTCTAATCAAATACGAACAGCCCGAGTCCTAACCTGGTTTAGATCGTGATTGTGTCCACGAGGTCGGTTCACCCGGACTATATAAGCGCACCACCGGCCACACTAAACGTATCCAATCCAAAGCTTAGGGTTTTTTGCCTCTTCTCGCTGGCTGGCCGCCGTCGCCAAGTCTCCGGCCGATCGTTCGCGTGCACCGGCACCGGGCGGCTGGAACTCCTGAACCGTCGTCTTTGCGATCCCGCACCGGGATAAGGCGAATAAGGTTTTTGGGAAGTGCTCTCCGCGCGGATCGCTCCCGATCTTCGTCACGGCTCGTCTACCGAGAAGGACACGCTGAGGACCGTCACGTGGCGCCGTCTTCGTCGATAACTTCTTCGACTACTTCGGCGAAATTACCGATCGACGGCAAATGACAACGAACCGGAGGAACTTCGGCATCGCTTTGGGAACCTCTCCATTACGTTGTCCTCAACGTCGGCCGGTATTCTCGAGATCTAATCTTCATGTTAGTCATGTTTAATCTATCCAATCTATCTGATGTGCTAGTTGTGTTTACACCTGTTGCCATGATCTGTGATATGCGTTTATGCTATGCTATGATCGGTGTTATGTGTTCTTACTATGCTAGTATGCTTAACATGCTTTATCTAGTAGATCTATTAATCATGATTTATTTTATGGAACTAATCTGAAATTGCATAATACTTTAACACTCCCGAAGTCGCCGTTGGTCACGAGACGATGAGTCAAGGAGGAGATGGCGATGGCAACGAAGATGGAGGAAGACGCGGGAGGATGCGCCTCGAGTCACGGTCTCGTTCCTCGACGCATCCCTCATGCAAAAGTGCTTTGGCGGCGGCGTTGACGAGCATTGCGCGGCGCTTCCGACATGGCGACCATCAAGCAAGAGAGGAAGCTGATCCTCGTTACGGACACTGGACCACACGCCACACGCTCAACTTCGGCGAGGCTCCAAGACCTCTCCGCCACGGAGCAACGCAAGCGGGTTCACGCCCTACACCGACGAGGCGACGACGAACTCCACATGGAACTCTTCCGGCCGGACTTCTCCGACGGCGTTCGAGATCTGAAAGTGCATCTAGCCCTTTAGTGGGTTTTGGTGAATTGAATGACAACATAATTAAAGGTTTAATAAGTTTGCTAAGTGTTGAACAGGAAACCGAGTCTATTGCATATACTTGTGGATTGTGTAGTAACAAGTATATTCAAGGTTCAACAAGCAAACTTGATGGTATTCCACACAAGATGGAAGCAAAGCCAAATTGTGTATTGTTGTATTGGAAGATTATGAAAACAATCTAGTTCAAGCAAAAGACAACAATGCAAATGGAATCAATGAAATGGCTTATATATTGTGGGATATCATAGCATCATGTGAAAGCAAGCATACTTGGCAAAAAGATGAGACAAGAGTTGATGATCTTGGATTAGTCTCTATAATGGCTTGTTTCCCATGAATAGAAGATTGAAATAAGTGTTGGAGTGTCAAGCCAAAATGATAGGATATAAGGAACCGTGAATTGGCTTGACCATATTGATGTTGATCCATGTATGTCTCTATGTGAGTCAAACCGAAGCTTGATTGGTCTCAACATTCATATCTACAAGACAATCAAGCAAGGATCAAAGATTTGAAGAAATGGTTATTCAATGGATGCTTAATGTGGTGTGACTTGAGTATGCCTTGATAAGGTGAAGATAGCAAGGAAAGGGCTTGAGGTACTAAGCGAAGGTGAAGGGCAAGCGGTGGCTTGGGGACCGAGGTACCATGGCTAAGGTGAAGAAGAGAGTACTTGCATTTAGTCGAGGAACTAATCAAGCTATGAGAAGTCATATTGTGTTAAGGATCAAATCATTAGTGGAAGTGACTTGAAGCCATGAGTTGAACTCATATTTGTGGAAATGGTTCAAGTCACATGCTCAAGGTATATTTGCTCTAAGAGATGAGACAAAGATGATAGAGGATGATGTACGGGGTTGATGGAACCTCTCAAGTGCAATGGATGGCAATCTAGACTCATGGAGGTTTAAATTCATTTATATTTTGAATCTTGAGTTTAGGACATGCCGTATACTATTAAGAGGGATCCTAGAACCCTTGGCTACATGCGAACTAAATGCTCAAACCTCCAGCTCGACCAAAAACATCACTCCAAGCCAAAAACGACCATCCAAAACTTCGGTTTTACCTTTTCTTTGTTCGGCGGCGCGGCGATGCAGCGTAGCGTAAGTGAGGCGAGTGCCGCGCGCGCCGCCTTGGCGGTGCAGCGCAGATAAAATCTTGGCGATGCCGCGCTTAATCTGACGTTGGGGTCCGCGGGTATAAATACCCATTCTACCCCTCCCACAACGGTTACACTGCTCGAACCTTCTTCTTCCTCATGCTAAAACAGCCGGGACCTCACCTCTTGCTCTCTCTCTCTCCTCCATTGTTGCTCCTCCACTCCCCAAGCTAAGATTTCGATTCCACCATCAAATCTTGAGGGAAAAGGCAACAAACCGCTTGTGGAGGCCGGATCTACTACTTCCCCAACTTGAAAGAGCATTTGGTTCACGTTTGGCGGAACCCTAGGGTTCTTTCCTCTTGGAGCTTGCTCCTAGGCGGCTAGGCGTCGCCCTTGAGCTTGCCTCTTCGTGTGGCAGCCTTGGGAGGTTTGTAACCTCACTCAAAATCAAGAAAATCACCCCTCATCTCAAGGGTTCACTCCCTTGACTTGAGAACGAGGGAAGGGGCGACCTTTGTGGTGAATCCCAATCCTTTTGTGGATACCTCAACAACGTGGGCGTAACCCGACCTTTGTGGCGACGGTGAACCACGGGAAAAATCCTTGTCTCACGTGTGCTTTTTACATTCTTGCATATATATTCTTGTGAGCTAGGGTTTGTCCCGATCTACTTTGTTGTTGAGTTCCTAGCACTTTCTATTGGATATATGTGATATATTTGAGTGCGAGGAACACAGGAAATTCACTCGATCTAAGTTTCGTTGCTTAGATTTCAAACTGCGGTTTGTGTTTGTGCGCGAGCGGCGCAGGCGGTCAGTCTGGCGAAAGGCGAGGCGATGCAGCAGACGAGGCGGTGCAGCGGCGAGGCGAAAACCGCGCCCGCCGCTAACCGAAGAAGTGTCTCTCTCGTCTCTGTCTCGTTGGTCGGTTCACGCGGCAGTCAAGCGAGCCTGACGCAAGCAGCCGCGCTTTGACGCCAACAAAGTGCGGCGCCCTATTGTGTGTAATGGCGATCGCGAGATTTTGACAGTCGATTTTAAGGTATAGGCCTATTCACCCCCCCTCTAGGCCTCCTAGGCGACATCAAAGGTCCTTACAGATCGCGGCGGTGCCGCGCCTATTGTGTACTGACCGGTCTGAAGTTTTGACAGTCGATTTTAAGGTATAGGCCTATTCACCCCCCCTCTAGGCCTCCTAGGCGACATCAAGGTCCTTGGTCTGCTCGTCAAGCTGCGGGGCGTTCGTGCGAGGCTTCCTGGATGAGGCGAACCCCATGTTCGAGATGCACGTGTCCACCTTGGCAACACTTACGCTGGCGGTCATCGACCTACCGGACGGCGTCTGCCCCGGCGGGGTCGTGTCGAGAACGAGTCGATCTGCGGGGCGTGAAGAGCCTCGACCTCATCCCGCGCCCGACCCGCGCGGTGGTGATCCTCGGCGACACGGGCGATTATGCGGCGGAGAATCGGGACAACCTCATCCTCATCGATAGGTACCACTACTTAGCCTCTACCGCCAAGTTCGCTCACGACATCCCCTCAATGGCGGAGCGAGGGGCGGGGCGAGAGGGAGGAAAAGTCCGAATTCCCTGCACCAACTATCACGAAAGTTCACTTTTCCTCCCTCAACGTCAAAACCGGACAAATCACCTCCCTTAACTTTTCAAACCATGCAAATTACCTCCCTCGAGCGGTTTTGAGGGCGGTATTGCTACAGTAACAGTGGTCTGTCTTTTCTTTTTTTTAAAAAAAAAACCGATGGAATCTTTGAAACATCATAGTAAATCACAGAAAAATTATAAAATAAAAAAATCTAATTTTTGTTGTACTCCACATGATTAGATCTACACAGTGAATATATAATACGATATACTTTAATATAAAGTTTTTGCTATAAAGGTTTTTTTTTTTTTTTATATATTCAATGGGAGCACGACGGCTCGCTGGCCGTGGCGCTGGGCATCCTGAAGCGCATCCACCAGGCCTTCTTCGACGGCGACCGTGCGGACGTCAGGAAGGTGATCGCGGAGGTGCGGCGCCAGGTGCTGCCCGAGTGCACGGTGGTGTTCAGCTATCTGGAGGAATACATGGAGGACTTCCCCGAGGACACCCTCATGTGGAAGTTGGCCGAGAAGCTTGGCGCCGCTTGCCGGCCAGACGTCGACGAGGCGGTCACCCATGTCGTTGCGGAGGATCCGTGGACCTAGAAGGCGCAGTGGGCGCGGGACCATGGCAAGTTCCTCGTCAACCCGGAGTGGATCAAGGCGGTGAGTTTCCGGTGGTGCCTGGTGGACGAGCGAGATTTCCCGGTGACCGCCCGTGCGAGTTGAACGGCGTCGCGTCGTGTGGCTTCCGATCCTACAGCTAGCGGTAATGGCATTGTTAATCTTCGTGCCATAGAGAATTGAATGCTTCAGATCGTCGTGCTAATCTTTGTTGATTGATTCACTCAGGACAATCTTTGTTGGAAAATTCAGTAGTTTCAGGCTTTCTGCTTTCAACGGAACGCCATTCTGTTCAGTTACTGTCAGGTGTTCGATCTAAATTTGCAGCACCGAGTTTGAAATTTCGAGATCATTTTGTTTGTTACTGTTAATGATGTTTGCTACCTCTGTTAAAAATGCAAAAACTCTGATGATGTCTACTAACCCACGGTTAACCACAGCGTTGATGGCTTGCAGTGCCGTTAAATCTTCTTGACATGATGACCGCATGTTTGTGTTCTTAATTAAGGCCCTTATTGGTTTTTATAAGTCAGTCGACTTTAAATCAGGGACTAACCATTTTTCTTGACACGGTGCATAACTGAAGTTGTACTTGCAAATTGCAATACAAATCTGGGAGGTCTATATTGCTCTATGGACTGACTTCAATGTTTATTCACCATACATTCTTATCTAACTTTTGCTATGTTAGTCACATTAATAATCTTACAGGAAGTAAATATAAGCATTTCTTGTAACGACGGTTGCTGTCCGAATTCGACTAACCATTTTTACCTAACTGTGGCAATGTTAGTCACATTAATTATCTGTAAAATTCAACTAACCAAGCCCTGAATTTGGCATAGGTACTCGCCGTTTATTAATGAAATGGTGTTCATTTCTCTTTCGTGTTCAATTAGACGGGTGATATTGCTTCAACGCTCATGGATGATGGATCCTTTTGCCAAATCATTTTCTACCTTTGTCTTGCAGTTTGTTTATTCTTTCTTTGAATCCAATCATGTTGTTAGAAACCAAGGGTTTAAAACCTGACATAATATAATCTCGGTGACTTAGTATTTAATAAAGGACAGCCTGCAATTTTGACTGATTATTTTTTCAAAAAAAAAACTATGCGCTTGAACCTAGCAAGATATAAAAATTCCAAACAAAAAAGAAAATTACAAATCGAAGTCACTATTCCCTGACGACGGCGACGTACGGTAGTTCTACGGAGCCCATGTACAGCTTGCCGCCTTCCCTCTCCACCACCTCCGTCGGCCTCACGCTCTTGGGCCCTCTCATCACCTGGACCACCTGACCGTCGGTCCCGACCCTCACGGCAAGTAGGTGGCTGTCCGGACCAAAGGGCAGCTCCATCCTCTCTCGGTGCAGCGCCACCCAAAACCCTCCTCTGCGATCGGCCCTCACGTTGTCAGGGTAGCCAGGCAAGTCGGCGAGGTGCTCAGACGTTCCAGCCTTGGGGCCATCGATCCAGTACCTGAGCAGCTTGCATGGTCCGGTGAGCGCAACCACGAGGTGTGTCCTGTCGGCGCTAATGGCGAGGCCATTGGGGTACGTGATCCCGGCCTGCAGCACGGTGACTTGGCCCGTCTTGGGATCATACTTCATGAGGCGTCCGGACGAGTCCCCGGTGGCCGTCACCCTCTCGTGTTGCGACCGCGGGTAGTTCATGCTGCTGTCCGTGAAGAACACGTCCCCAGTGACCTGATCCACGTCGACGCCGTTAGTGAAACGGAGCGGCACGCCGTCGACCTCCGAGGCCAGCACCGTGGCCTCGCCGCCGCCCGGGCCGACGCGCATCAGCCCCTTGTACGCGTCCGCGATGTAAAGGTTCCCCGACCGGTGGTGGAACCGCAGGCCCAGCGGGCGGCCGCACTTGCTCTCGGTGAGTTCCGCCGGCCGAGTCCTGGACGCGGTGCAGGCCTTGGCGTCGTAGCCTGGGCTGTACGCGTACGTGTACCACCCGCGCGCAAACCCGTTCCACTTGAGGACGCGGCCGTCAGACACGCCGCTGTAAGGGCCGGCGCCCGCGCCGTCGAAGGCCACGCTCTCCGGGCCGCGCAGCATCGATCCACGGAGCGGCAGGTGCTTGCTCTGGCTGCCGTCGATGGTGCTCGTTTCGGAGATGGGGCGAGCTGCGCACGGCAGGAGCAGCAGCAGGGCGGCGAGGAACAAGATCGCCAATGTCCGTGCAAGCTTGTTCCCCGTGCGGATCGCCATGGTTTCTTCGGTTTACGTGTGCTTGCACTGGTAACGAAATGATTTTTCGCGGCACTTGCAAAATCTTTTCCGTGGCGGGCGCACTTTTTTTACGTCACTAAAAAAACCCGCCCGCCTAGCTTTTTTACGTGGCGGGCGTTTTTTGCCGTCCGCGGAAAGATTTTTACGTGGCGGGCACCTTAACCCGCGCCGCCACGCAAAAATAAAATCTTTTTTTGTGGCGGGCGTGTTAAGGTGCCCGCCACGCCAAAAATCTTTCCGTGGCGGCACATTATAAAGCCCGCCACCTAAAAATCTGGCCAGCCCACTACTATTCCCGGCCCAAATACCGGTCGCGGACTATATAAACGAAATGAAACCCTAGCTCCACACCTCACTTTCTCTCCTCTCACGCCGCACGCGAGCGAGCGGTCTCTCTCTCTCTTTTTCCTCCGCCGCACGCGAGCGACCGGCCCGCCCCCGACACTCCACCCTCCACTCTCGATCTCTCTCCACTCTCTCTTTTCCTTCACCCTCGGCAAGCGGCGGCGGACGCGCGTCATCTCCCGGGGCCAAGGGCAAGCGGCGAGCCGGCCGGGCGACGGGCGAGGTTCTTGGCCGAGGCGCCCGCCACGCCGCGATCCGGCGCGGCAAGACGGCGGGCGATGGCGGTGGCGGAGGCGGCGCGGTCGGCGGATCTCCGACCTCTCTCCCTCTCTCCGCGGATCTCGCGCGAGGCGCGCGGAGGCGCGGATCAGCCGGTGGGACGGCGGGCGGGGAAAAGCCGGATCCGGCTGCACGGGCGGCGATCCGGCCCAGCGGTAGCCATGCCGGCCGCGGATCCCGCGGCGGCGGCCCCTCCCGGAGGCGAATCCGCCACGGCCGCGCGGATCGACGGCCGGAAGCGGCTCAGCCGACGGCGGTCTCCGCGGCGACGGCGACCTCCCACGGCGGCGGGGCGGCGGCGGGCAATCGCAAACCCTAGATGGGCTCGGCGGGCCCGTGATGGGCTTGACGGGCCTGTCTGTGGGTTTTTTTTTTTTTTTCGAAATCGTATGCGTGGCGGGCACATCTAACTTCGCCCGCCAAAGCTTGGTTAACCGTGGCGGGCACTCGCCCGTCCGCGGTAAAAATTATTTTCTGTGACCTTTACTTGGTGACGGGCACACTTGCCGCGCCACCAAAAATATATTTTGCCCGTCACAGATAAGTGTTTAGGTACTAGTGTTGGTTGAGAGAATCGCTGGGTGCCTCCTCCTTTTATGTGGCTTGGGCTGAAGTAGCTTCTTTCCGAGTCGAGCAATGGAGTCGGACTCGGTTCTGATTGAAAAACGACACGGCTTTCATGGGCCGTCCAAAAGCCCACTGGGCCCAAAATACTAGGCGGCGCCACCCCATCGTCTTGTTCTCCTGGCTCTCGCCCGCGCCCCGCTCCGCCCCCGTCTTCCGCCGCCGCCGTCCCCACTTCCCTCCGTCGGTTTGCCTCGTCGTCGTCATGGGCAAGGCCTCCAAGGACAAGAGGGTACGCTACCTCCGCCTCTCCACCCAGCTCCTCATCTGCTTCTAGGTTTCCCCGCTTCTCACCGGTCTACGGCGCCGGTTGCTCAGGACATCTACTACCGGAAGGCCAAGGAGGAAGGCTGGAGAGCTCGCAGCGCCTTCAAGCTCCTCCAGATAGACCAGGAGTTCAACATCTTCCACGGTATCAGCTCGACTCACCTGCTTACTCACCTTCACGTGCTTGTATGCTGTAGCAGACCACGAACGAACAATATCCATCTGATGAAAATTACCCCCTTTCTCCCGCAGGAGTGAAGCGTGTGGTTGATCTGTGTGCTGCTCCCGGAAGCTGGAGCCAGGTATCCTTGTGCCCGTGCCCAGTAACCCATCCGTACTGGGTTTTTTGTTTGTTTGTTTTGTTTTGATTCCTAATGTGACTTGTAGGTTTTGAGCCGGAACCTGTATGTACCAGCAAAACAGTCTCCTGATTGCAAGTAAGTTTCAGTGCCAGTGTGCCGACATCTGTTGTTGCACAATTTTGTGGATATCTTATGGCCTCGTTTCGCTCCCCTTGGTTCTGTTGTGTTATGCTACTAGGGAAGGTGACCTTCCCCTCATCGTCGCAATTGACTTGCAACCAATGGCCCCGATAGAAGGTGTTATACAAGTGCAGGGCGACATCACCAATGCTCGGACAGCAGAAGTGGTGAGATGGACAGAAAAGAGGTGTTTGGTTTTTGTTGATACAGTTAGCTGGCTGTGACTGATATAGATGTGTTTCCAGGTTATTAGGCATTTTGATGGATGCAAAGCAGACTTGGTTGTTTGTGATGGCGCTCCAGATGGTAAGATGTCAATGCAATAGAACTACTGCTGCCATTAGCTATAACCAATTTTGTCTAACATGGTTATTGTTTTTTGGATGACCGTAGTTACTGGCCTTCATGATATGGACGAATTTGTTCAGTCCCAGCTTATACTTGCGGTTAGTTTTCTTTCATTTGTCTATCTACATCCAAGCCAAGTCAGCATGTTCTGTCATTAATGATTTGCATGATTCGGCGGGATACAGTTCAATTTTGAGCTTGGGTGTAGCAGCTATGTTGAACAATGACCTTTCTTTTAGTTCTGGAGAAATCCCTGTTCTTTATGTCAATTCTGGCATAACTTTATCATCTTCAGTTTGAATTGCCATGGTAGCTTATTTTATCTATTTAATTTGTGTACCACTTTGCAATTAGGCATTGACAATCGTGACTCATGTACTCAAAGTTGGTGGAAAATTTGTCGCAAAGATATTTCGGGGTAAAGATACAAGTCTCCTGTACTGCCAGGTAAAATTCACTTTGTTTGGCAAGTTAAGATCTTTGCACCATCAGGTTTAATGAAGCTGTGCTGTTCTACAGTTCTACATCATCAGTAGTACGAAAGCTTTGCTAGTTATGGTTGATGACTATGTTATACAGATTATTTTTCCCACATTGTGCCCCTTAATAGTTTTGTAAATGTTTGAATGAGACGCTGATTGGGGTCTTTATTCCTATCGGTGGCTTTATGCAGCTAAAACTGTTCTTCTCACAAGTTACATTTGCAAAGCCAAAAAGTAGCCGGAACTCAAGCATTGGTAAGTCTTATATCTTACAAAAGAATTTTTTTCATACACCTGCTCCTTATATGCTTTCTCAACCTTCAGTGATTCACTTTACTTACGGTCACAGTTCTGAAATTGTTGTTAGTTGTTGAACATGTTTGGGACATTTCTGTTAGGCAGCCTATTCCCTATATAGTAACAAGGATGCATATCTTTTCAGTTGGAAAATGTGTATGAGGTCTTATACATCTGTTTTTTCTTTTCATTTGTCAAACAGAGGCGTTTGCAGTTTGCGAGAACTATTCGCCTCCAGAAGGGTTCAAGGAAGAAGATCTATACCACCTCCTAGAGAAAGTGGGGACTCCTTCAGGAGGTGACGATTTAGGTAAGAGCTACAAATGCTCCTACAACACTCTGCACCCCGACTGGGCACACCACGTAATTATAATGACATAATAGACAGACCTACTGAGCTCTAATGCTATTCGTCATGTGCAGATTGCAGAAGCGGATGGCTCGAGGGACCAAACAAGGTGTACATCCCGTTCCTTGCCTGCGGCGATCTCAGCGGCTACGACTCCGACCGCTCATACCCGCTCCCGAGCACAACAGAAGGCGGTTCCTACCGGAGCCTGGACCCCGTCCAGCCTCCCATCGCCCCGCCTTACAAAACTGCCCTGCAGATGAAGAAGGCTTCCAGCCACAGCGCCAGTGCGGACGCTGTCAAACCACCCTCAGATTCTTGATCCGCAACCTGGACGCAGCCTGTTTTAGTGCTAGCGCCATGGTAAACCGTTCAGTGAACTCAGAAATCACCAGGTGATGGTGTTTGCCCCACACTGGTAGGTAGCATCGAGGTCGAACTTGCTTTGGTTGGGTCCTGGACCTGGCTCTCTTCAGAACCTCATCATCATCTGTCTACTAAAAAAGGAAAAGGAATTGGAAACATTTTGTGGTAATTTTGAGCTGTGGCTCTGTGCAGCATGTACTGATGAATAGGTTGAGAACCTGCTTGTGTCCTTGTGCATGTTTTGCCTTGTGGATGGATGTTGTCTGATCTGAATCTGGCACGGCCTGGTCCTAGCACAGCGTCAGTTGGACTGGGCCTGAATGCTTGATACCTTCCCCAAGGAAGAAGAGAAACGGAAAGGGTAGCAGGCCCGCGTGTTTACTCCTTTCCAACCCAGCCGCGAGGCCCACGACACGTAAGCCAATCAATGCTCGGTCGCGATGGCCTGCATGCAGACTCGCTTCGGTGTCTCCGGCAGCCGGACTTCTGGCACGAGAATATGCGGCCGATATACTTGGCGTCTTCTTCTGCCCTCGCGTCCCTTTCCTTGTTCCATCCGCACGAACAAGCCAGTTGAGGGCGCCGCCACTCAGTTTCTTCACAGCGATTCTCATCAAGCGGCGGCGGCGCAGCGGCAACTGGTGGATCGTAGGAGAAGGAAGGGGAGAGCCATGGGAAACGCGTCGTCCTTGCTGACCCAGTACGACATCGAGGAGGTGCAGGAGCACTGCAACTACCTCTGTAAGCGCCCCATCATGGGCCATGGATGATCCGATCCTTCGCCTCTCTCTCTCCTCCCAATTTATTTTCTTTGTCACGACCTCCAATGTTTATTTTTTGTGATAATAATCGGTGATTCTATTTGATTCTGGAGCAGTCTCGCAGCAGGAGATCGTGTCGCTGTACGAGCGCTTCTGCCAGCTCGACCGCAGCGCCAAGGGCTTCATCTCCGAGGACGAGTTCCTCTCCATCCCCGAGTTCTCCCTCAACCCGCTCTCCAAGGTGCATGCCCACTTCCTCTCGTTCATGATAAGTTTCTTCATGACATAGTACTATGATTGAGCTCAAGCTATTGGCTTATTCGTGTTTATTTTCAGTTTGACAAGATATATCTTGATTTTATCAGTCCCATTCTTTTCATTTCATTGGCCAATTTCTTTACTTGTGCTGTACTACGTTGCCAGTTTATGAGGATCTTGGTCTCGCAGTACTACTACTGTTCATGGATTGGTGTTGTTGCTACAGACTATTGTACTTTCATCCTTTGGTTTTTTTGTTTGCAATTCTGCCCTCAGAGAGCTGCCAATTTACAGCAACTCCCTAATGCTACTGAAAATAAGCCATTTAGCCCTCATGTGAATCTGAAACCAAAATAAAAAAAAAAAATGAGGGAAGGTAAGAAGACATCTAACTAGCGGCTAGCCACTTTAATTATAGCTTAAGGCCATGTTTAGGGGACTAGTAGTTTTCCCAAAAGCATCTCCTGTGGGAGCACTGGAGCACCCTGAAAAGGTCGAGAAGCTGCTCTGAGTGAGCTTTTCTACTTTTAGTACAAAAAAGTGTAGCTTTTAGTACTTGTGCTTGAAGAAGCAACCCTGCTTGGGGAGCTTCTTGCTTTTCAAGCTTTCTAGGGAAGCAAAAGCTGTTAGAAACTATCCTAAACATGGCCTCATCCCGATGACCATATCAACCGCACTGTCTGGGCAAGTTTGGTTGGGTTCCTCTGTATCAGCTGCCTTGCTGAAGAGCAGTGCTTACCAGAACAACTTGACCAATAGGATACACATACACGGCTAGAACACTAACATAAACCCTAACGGCCTGACCTGACCTTAACTCCCTTACATTGAGTACTCCGTCATGTAAAGAAGCCATCTCCAACAAGAAGCCAATAGCTTGAGCTAAATCAAAGTACTAACACTGGATATCATAAATTACATGACAAAGATCTGGCAGGGCAAACACTGTCCTGCTTCAGTTGATTCAACCAACAACTTGCCCCGGAGTGATGATTTTGAGTATCATTTTTTTTGAAAGAAAGTGGCAGGACCTCTGGCTTGCACTGAAGTCATGATTTTGAGTATCTCTTTTTTTGTTGTCTTCAGAGGTTGCTCCGAATGGTTGACGGATTGAACTTCAAGGATTTTGTTGCTTTTCTTTCTACTTTCAGTGCAAAGGCCAGTCTTCGGCAGAAGATCGAGTGTAATACCTAACTGCCATGTTTGTATTTCATTTCCGTCCTACTTGATGTTAAAAGCAAATAGATCACGAATGATGATGTCCTCAGGCCCCAGGATCACTCACTTTCTCTTTTTTTTTTTTTTTTTTTTATGTTTTGTGTCTGGTGAAGCAGTGATATTCAAGGTTTATGACATTGATGGCAAGGGAAAAATAATCTTCAAGGATCTACTAGAGGTTTTACGGGACCTAACAGGTTCATTCATGTCCGAGGAACAAAGAGAGGTGCTCCTCTATTATTTCATATATTTTTGTATCTCATCGGGAAGGTTTTCCTTTTCCATGTCACAGAAAGTATTTGGATTTGTGGCATGACCATTTTTTCTCTCTTCGACTAACTGTTATCCTTCAACTATTCCCCTGTCAAGTGGCATCATTTATTTTTAACTGGAGGAAAACCCTGAAACCAGAAACTGTAGATTCTAGGTTTTTCTTCGCAGAAGAAAAGCATGGAGCAGCATGATTTACAGTCCATTTCGATGCATTGTGTAAAGAAAGTAATTTGCATAGGATTTGAGATCAAAATCTATCGTTATTTTTTAGACAAAGGGAATTTTATTCGGGTCTTTGTTGTATTTGTATACCCAAGACAGAGCTCAAAATCTATTCATTCTTAGGTTGCAACAATTGCTATCTCTTACCATTTGTAGATAGACGAAGTTGTTTCACCATTGCTATCCAATTTCTGTTCAGAAGCAACTTCAATGGCCTCGTTACTTTAGAAATGTTTGGTTTCAATAAATTATGTTCATGTTAATACCTATTATATTTTTCTCTCTAAATGTGTCTAGTGTTCAGAGATGATTTGCTTTTTCCCGGAACTAGTGAAATGCTCATAATTTTCCACCTCAACTTTTGGACACAAACACACTATCTCTGCTCTTGTTTTCACATAAATTGGTCGTGTGGTGTTTACACGGAATTGTACAATACCAATGTGACACAAATCATATTGACATCTTGCAGCAAGTAGTAACTAAGGTATTGGAAGAAGCAGGGTATGCCAGGGATTGCGCATTCTCGTTGGAAGATTTTATTCAGGTACGGAAATCATTTTCCGTATTGTATTTTTGTTTTTCTGAACATGCAAGAGAAATTGCGTGTTGTTGTATATTCATATAATCATATGATATAATCCACATAGAAGCACCTTTTCCACTATAAGAGGGGAAGTAAAAAACAAACAAAGGTGTTAGTAAGCCAAATCCACGGCTGCATCCATATCATGGGTTATTTATTTGCATATTCTCCGATGCCTATGTCATGCCACACTCATCTACAAACCTTGTGGCCGTTTATATGTCGCTAGCCTAGTCTTTGTGGTGTAATACCAGCCTATATATTTTGTTAGCACTTTTCCACACTCAGAATGAGCCTTTTGAGCTCTGCCACTCAGTTAAGTGAGGAGGTGCTTTTCTAATAGCAGTCTAGTCTTTGTGGTCTACTACTAGACGTCTGATACCATTTTTTGTGCCGTTCTTCTAGATCATCGACCATCCTGGCCTTAAGATGGAGGTGGAAGTGCCAATCGACTAGTGAAATATGGAAAGCAAGCTTCAATTTTGTCTGCAGAACATGGTTGTCCATACACAGTGACATGTTACAGGGAAATGGGCATCCACTTTCGTTGTCTTCTTTGTTACTACTAGTTCACTTACCTAAATCATAGTAATATTTGTTGTCTTGCCGTTTCAAATATCCAAAAAAAAAAAGACTTGTGATGAGATTTTCGTTGGTTCCATGTATGTGAACTAGTGTCAAAACTCGAACAAAGTGGATTTGACTAGTACAATGAAAGTGCTCATAGCCTAAAAATACACTATTTACAGCAACAAAGAAGAGAAATTTATGGTTTCCTTTGTTGCAAATTCAATTATCTAGATTAGAAAAAACAACTCCCCGATTGGTAACAGATGGTTATCCATTAAGCGGAGAAAATAGTAATAAAAAGGATTATGCTCCTTTATATTAAAAAAAAACGGACTAAATGGTCAACTACTTAGCCAACTTTGTGTATGAATAACTCTTATTGTGAAAAGAACTATTAACTCTAGGATAGGTAGAGCCAAAGAATGTGAACTACACAAGTTCACAGTACCTTTTGATGAAATGAAATAAAGGGCTCTATTGTATAGAGAGGGCCTCACCCTTTAAAAGGGAACTATAAAAACGATGAAACCACTGTTTTTTAGTATTTCATTAGCCGTAATGGTTAGATAAAATTGATCATGGATAGAAAATTTGACCGAATCAGTTGTCATCCAAATAGAAATTTATATCAAGGACCACAAAAAACAATATAAACAGTCTCCGCAGCCAACAAAAAGTGTTTACTTTTTTTCCTCCTTTTTAGGTGGCTCTTGTTAGGATGTGTAGCACCACTTGTTTGGGATTAAAAAGTTTTTTTTTTTTTTTTGAATGTTCAACGGGGAGGCGTTCCCCACCTGAATTTTTATATATATATTGGCCCAAAACGGCTCCAAATAAAAAAAATTACAAAGGTTTTTTTTTTTTTTTTTGAAAAGGAACATGTATTAATTTTGGTGTAATACACCGACCCTTTTACAAACAGAAATCCCAAGAAAAGGAAAATTACAAAGAAGTACAAAACTCCCTGCTCATCTTCCTCGAAGCCTTCGGAGATCTGTTCGTCACCGCCGTCGAAGCCGCTTCCCAATCGTCGTGGGGGCACCAAAGCCAAACTCCACAAGGTGGAGGCCGCAGAGGAGGACTTACTTCTAGGCGAATCGGTAGAATAAAGCGCCTCCCAGGCGATCGGCCAACTCCCGGCACCCATGACGCATCCTTAGCGTCAGGGTGGAAGGGGGCGGGGCACAAAGAGGCACAACCACTAAAGGAAACAATAGCAAGAGCAAAGACTACACCACCACACCAAGTCATAAGAGCTCTTCAACGATGCCTCTAGCGAGGTGCATGACGCCGTAAGCCCGTAACATCATCATCGTTAGCCAAGCGGGAGCTTGGCAAGGCTTTCGCCCGAGCCTTGAGCCGAGGGGAAGAAGCTGTAAAAGGTCCTTCGATGGCGGCTTCAAAAAGGAAAATGTCGCCGCCGGCTCGAAAGATTTGAGTTGAGCTTTCGCCCGGAACCTTCTCTTCGAACCGAGGTGGGAGCCGGTAGCCGCCACACCTCGTGGAGCCATTGTGGACTTGCCCGCGAAGATGGGAGGCTCGCGACCGCAAACGTCGGCACCTAGACGAAGAGAGGGGTTGTCGGTTGCCTCCGCTCCGTGTAGAGCCATTTCTCGGACTCGCCACGCAAATGTAAGGAGGCATGCACCGACAAAGCGTCTTCGCTGGCGAGCAGACGGGGTTGTTGGCCGCCGCCACACCAAATGGAGCCGCATCCGGACTCGCCCAAGATGGTGGGAGGCGCGCGCCGACAATCAATCCCCTCGTGCCCAGTCGCCGCCACACCACGCGGAGCCGCTCCCGAACTTCGCCCTCGGCAAGGAGGGAGGGAGGCGCGCACTGGCACACATCACGCCCGGATTTCCCTGTCAACAGTTGATTTCCACATGTGGCCACATAAAAATATAATAGAAATCCTGATTTTTTTTAGCATAATAGAAATCCTGATTAGGACACAAGTTTATACTCACAAAGAATCAGCAATTCTCGACCACTGTCGGCTATCGGCACATGAGCGGCTGACAGGGGCCCTATCGGCTTATCGATTGCCGATAGGGACATTTCTCCCTCACTCTCTCTCTCTCGGTCGTGCTTTCTCTCTCTCTCGCCTCCCCTCTCGCCGTCGGCTTCAGCTATCGTGGAGCCGCCGCGACTCACGGCGACTGTCCGCAGCTGTCTAGCGTATAGGGGCGCTATCGGCACCTGATCGGCCCACAAGGTCCATCGGATTCCCGGTAGCCGACCGGGCCATTCGATAGGACAGTCGGCCACTAGATTGCCGATAGTCCCCGTAGGCCCACCGGTGGCCGACATGCCGTCCCTCTCTCTCTCTCTCTCTCTCTCTCGCTCTCGCTCTTCCCTCTCGCCGTCGGCTTCAGCTGTCGGCAACAAGTAGCACCTTTGTGTTTTGTCACAAGGCAAACAGACCTGAAATCCCGCAGGACCCATGCATAGTGACCGAGGACTTGGGCGGCTGTACAACGTGGGTGGAACATGCAAGGAGGCTGGTGTCGGTGACAGTCTGACAGACAGGGGAGTCAACATGGACAGGCCAGGCCTGAGTCCAACCTCTTGTCCACCAATACCGACGTCAAGCGATCTTCTCTAGTAACAGTGACAAATAGTGTCAGCAAGCATGAAAGTGTGAAGCCTTTGCATATGCGATCCAATTTCAAAATATTTTTCCATCTCTTTTCTCAGTTTACAGAGAGAGAACAACTTTCTAGGATTTGCCGATCTCCCCTCCCCGGAGAAGGTGTTTTGGTCCCTTCTCCCCTATTTTCCCATGTCTCTTTCAACCATGATATGATCATATGGTTCCTCGCCAACTTGTCACCTTTTCCTGTTTTCTCTCAAACAAAATGATAGACACATGGACTGCTATTGCAAACCTTTTTTTTCTTTACTTTTATTATTTCATTTCCAGTTTCCTTCTTTTTGCTTACACATTATCTGAGAACACTTCTGTCTCAAATAATGAGAAATCACAAACCTTTCAGCCTTGCAGCTTACTTCACGAACAGGTGAACAAGCTTCGCCGTTCACCCAGATTTACCTAATCTATGATTCACACCAAGAAGGCTGGAAAAAAATCAGATGAAAATTCTAACTAGTAACTACAGGCTGGAGCATAGAAGCTCGGGATGTGAGCAAACACAATGGAGTAAGGACCCACGGTTATGGGCTGTGTTCCGTCCACCTCCACAGGCTCCAGCTTTGGGATGTCCCCATTGGCGTCAGTTGCCAGAACAATGCCATTCAGCAACATTTGTTGGCTCTGCAGGTTTTTGTTCATGGGAGTGAGATGGTACTCTTGTCTTGTGAGCTTGGCTGCTTCGTCAATCCAAGGAATGTGATCAGACATCATGCTCTCCTTCCTTGCACTCTGAATCTGTGCACCTTGGCTCGTAACGTAGATTTGGTTTGTGTTGTTGCCATCAAGGTTGATCAGGAGCAGAGTGATCCCTTCCTGAAATTTTCAAGGAAATAAATTAAGCATGGCTCATAACTTCATATAGTCACTATGAGTCGTTGCAAGAAAGAAACGAACTTTCCAGTTGTATATTCCCCCCTTACCGAATTTTTTGCGCAATGTGCATAGGCACGGATCTTGTTTGTGCCATTGAATGTCGTCGAGAGGACCTTGGTACCCATGAGGCGATGCCACAGTAAAGCACTACAGAGAAAGCAGAAAAGATGCTTGATTATGATTGGCACATTGTTTTGCTGCACAATTTCTCTCTCTCATATCATTCATTGAAGCTTTGGGGAAAAAAACTTATGTATGTCTAGTCTACCTGTAATAGTCAGGGTTCGGTTCAAATGTAGTTGTGTTGAGCAGGCCATAGTTCCCTCCAACTAAGGTCTGTCTACAGTAAGTTTTTGTGTCGTACTTTGATGCCATTCCGAGCTGATCCAGATACCTGAAGCATCACCAGTTGATAGTCAATAGACACTTCTTCATATGGTAAGTTCAGCTGCTGAGCATAGGAAGAAACTCTTGGCTTACCAGAAGCTGAACACAAATGCATCAGTTACAAGGTGGTGGCCACTGTTGTACGCCCCTCCAGCCTCGCCAACCCAGGCGACAGTGGATGTACCTGCAGACTTCAGTATCCCCTGAAGATTGCTGAATGTGCTCGCCTCGCCATCTAGGTAAGAAGGATCAAGAATTTTCTGAACCAGATGTTCATCAACCCCTGATACATTCAGCATTTTATCCTGTTATTATGCAGATTCCAAGTTGACGACTCGTGTACTATGAATTGTTAAACTAAGGCAAGCATACCAGGGCCTAAATTGTAGATATGGTGAGTGATCGCATCCATTTGATTCGGCTTTGTTTTGCTGATGAGTTCGGTGAACCAGGCTGCATCAAAGAAGCCTCCTGGTGCGATTACTAGAGGCTTGGATGGGTTGCTTTGGTAGATGCTGTCAATAAGGTGTTTCAGAGTGATCACGTCTGCTGCATATTGGTCTGCATCAATTCGAGCTCCAACTCCACTGCCACTGAGTTCATTTCCTGCAGGAACACTGTATTAAGGTCACAAAGTACTATACTATATGCAGAAGTACTGCCAAGATTAGATTGCTTCTTAAGCAAAACCAGTGTGCAATAAAACTATGCCTTTTGTACATTGGTGTGAAAAGACAAGGAAAGCATCATCTATGATCTGTCCCTTTGGCTCTTTACAATTGATATAACTTAACCAATTATCTAAAGTGATGTTGACATACTTGCCCGATTCCGTCTCGTACTTATCAGAATATTTCTTTTCAACATACTTATTATTACTCTCTAAATAAAGTGGCATAAAAACCTGTCATTTGGAGATGACGTGTGGTTCTTTTCTAACAAAACCAACACAATCCACAAGATTACAAAGAACATACCAAGCTCCCATCCATGTATATCATATCCTTTGCTCACGGTGTAGCGAATAAAAGAAGCAGCATTTGTGTAATTCCATGGCCCCCCTAAAGAACCATCAGGCATTGGGACCCGGCCATTCAGAGCATTCAGCCCAAAAATAACTTTTGGCCTGCAAAATCAAACAGAAAGTTAGAAAATCATGTCATAAGAGAATGCAGTTTCTGAAACTGGCCGAAGGTAGTAAATGAGTAGATAGTATACCCAGTTTTTTGGAAGAATGCGTTGAGCTCGTCCCATCTATGCAACGGCAGACAACCTTGCGAGAAACCAAACATCGCAGACGTGTTCGTCATGAACGGAGTGCAAGGTTGGCTAGAGTCACCGGTGTCGTATACCAACATATCTTGCAAAGAGCCGCCCAGGCGGAGCTTCAAAGGGGAGAATGCTGCAAGTTTGATGAAAATTATGCAATGCTGCGGCAAATACCAAAGTAATCTTCCATGGATTTTATCTTAGGAAAAGCAAATGACATGGCTTTCAAAGTACTACTGCTGTCGCTGCAGTTCATTTATTATGAGCACATGAACAGAGATGACGACTTGTATATATCAACGAAGACCTTTAATTTCTCGATTGGATAGTAGGACAATTTTTTCTTATGAAAGCGAAAGGGATGGTCATTTGATGGCTTACCTTTGACGGCATTCATCAGGATTTTGTTAGAGAGATTCTGCAGGTAGGAAAATATTAAAGACCAATGTCAATCGCCCATGTCATGGTTTGATTTGAGCAAGTCGCCAACGAATTGAAAAGTGGTAAACGCACGGTTGAGCACGCACCAAATTAGTTAAAATTTCTACCAACCAACTGCATCTGCTCTTCTTTTGATGCAACTCTTAACCACTCTCTAGGCATTGGCATCAGAATATGATCAAGTAGCCAGTAGTGTTCATGTATGCTGGCAGGTTTTACATTTGCACATGATTGGTAGGAAAAGTTACTACTATTTTACAGTAAAATAAATAAAAAATGCAGATGGACCCACATGGCTACAGGTCTCTTCTGGTCTGGAATGAAACTCCCTAGGCCATCAAATTCCAAATTTTAGCCAACAGAGCACCCAAATTAAAGAAGGATCCATGCACGCCGACCAACCATGAAAACTAAAAAAAGAGATATTTCCTTGAGATCCCCGTCTAGGTCTACGGGTTGTAATCCGCAGTCCGTGCCACAGAATTAAGTCCACAGGTGAATCAAACACTGAAATAATCTGGCAAGATGCTACTACTCAGGTGTGGTGTGTGCTGTGAAACAAAGTTGAACTGACCAGGTTGAGGAGGGAGGCGAGGCCCCAGCTGCAGGTGCCGTAGTCGCACTTCTCCGGCGGCCACCAGTCCAATGTGGTGCAGACGAAGTCATCGTCGGTGACGGCGATGGCGGACCGCGCGTCCACGACCACGGCGTCGCCGCCGGCGAACGCGGTGGTGCTCGTGCTCACGGTGGCGGAGCCGGCGAGCCAGAAGAGCGCCCAGACGCAGAAGCCGACCATCTTGAGCAGCAGCCCCGCCGCCATTCCGCGCAACTCAACGAGGCCAAGAATCAACAAGAACAAGGACAGACCCGGTGGCAAGGCAAGAGAAGGCTGGCTTGCAACCGGCCGGAGGGGAAATGCAGGGGGTAAAGGGGGCAAGGAATTTAAAGAGAGCCCCTTTGCGGCCGGGAGGGAAGGTTCTTGCCGGCTACACCATGTAAAGCATCTCGACGGACGCCCAGGGGAGCCTCTGCTGTGGTGTGGTGGTGGTTGGTCAGTGGCTGTGGCCGGCCAGGAGATGGATGCAGATAGAGAGTTGACCGTGGTGGTGGTTCGGTTTCCCCTGGTTTCAGGGTGGGAGGGCTGCGCTGCTGCCGCCGCCGGCCAGCCGCTTGCCGACTTTAATGGCAGTAGGCTCGACGCGCCGGGGGCAGGAGGAAGCAGAAGCTGGCAACGCGAAAGGAGCACTCTGCTTCAGCAGGAGCGCGGAACAGTCGGATTTTGTGACAAGGACACGATTAGTTAGCGCATGCGAGCTGTCAAATCTTCAAGAAAAATCTCATATATATATATATTTTTGTCGCAATATCTCTATGCTGCTATGATTTTTATATATTCAATATTAATATAATAGTATTATAAAAAATAATGGTACGTTGTACAAATTTAAGACACATTTTCACCAATGTCCAGAGCGTGTACTTTTTTTCATTGAGACCACGCCATTGCGCGCTTTTTTTAAGAGCACAGTACTTTGTAACAAACCCAACAACGAGTGTCCTGCTGTTCATAAGGGTAGCAGGAAGCATATACTATTATGCAATTAAGATTATAAACTACTACTATTTCAGAAGTTTGTTGTTCATAAGGACACGATTAGTTAGTTTGCAAGTGATCGGGGAGTAAATTAAAATGAAATGACAGCACTGCCATGGTGCCCTTTGAACTTTTGATGGAAATACATCATGGATTTGCAGAGCTGGAAAGATCATCTTTGGCAGCTGCAAGGACAGGGCAGGCAACGTGGAGTACTAAAAAGTCACTCGAGGAATCCACCAGCTTGTCTAGTTGCACCGTCACCCTTTTATATTTCTTCGAGTATGTTTCGTAGTTCTGTAAAGCAAATTCACTGGTGAAGGTAAAATTGTTTTCATAAATGTTTGGTAAAATAGCTTGCCAATTCATTAGAAAATAATTTATCAAGGAAAATAAAATAGATAAAGTTAAAAAAGCTAGTATTTTCGGTTGAAACTATCGGTCCGGCTTATCACTCATGGTAGTAGTATTTTTTTCTCACAACAAAAAAACAACATCAGCCGGCTTATCACCTGCAAACCATAGCCAAAAAGCCCGTTAGAGAAATGTGCATTTCGAGAAAGAGCTTAAAAATAGCTTCTAAAGAAGTTGTTTCATCCGGACTAGAAGCTGAAAACAACTTTGTGAAGTTGGGAGAGAAGCTGTACAAAATTCAAAATACACCCTTTCTCTATCTTACAATAAATGTGCATTCCATGTTTCGAGTAGTCAAACAATCTAAGTTTGACTAGATTTAGAGAGAAAAATTTTAATATTCACATCTCTAAATAAATATGCTTATTGTTGCTCCATCCATTCTAAATTATAAGTAACTTTGACTTTTGTAGTTCATCAATTTTGATATGTATCTAGACATACTCCCTCTATCGCTGAATAAATCAATTTCTAGAATCCATGCTAGTCAAACTTTTTATAGAAAAAGTAACAACATCTATGATATAAAATGAGCATCTTATGAAAATATACTCTATGAAAAATCTAATGATATTAATTTAATACCATAAATCTTAATGTATTTTACTAGAAATTCGGTCAAAGTTTTAAAAGTTTGACTTAATACAACTCTTTAGAAACCTATTTATTCAGGGGAGTATTATTTATTTAGGTGCATAGCAAAATAGGTATACCAAAAAGTCAAAGAGACTTATAATTTAAATATGAGAGAGTAAAATACATGACATAGTTAATAAAGTCTATTTGATACCATAGATATTAATATTTTCTTTTATATGTTTGATCAAAATTTAAAGTGGTTGACTCCTCGAAATACGAAATATAAACTTGTTAGGGGCGAGGGAGTACTCTGTTTTGTTTGTAACATGAGAATTATTTTTCCTTATTTCTTTATTTTTCTATAGAATTCTTGTGTTCCAAACAGACCTTTTAAGTTTTATCTATGGCCTGCACCTTGCTATAATATTTTTTACGTTTTTTTTTATAGTATAAGAATGCTTTGGCCAAAAATAAAGAATTACATAAAAAAAGCATGAGATCCGTGAACCTAAAACAGTGAAAATACAATGTGAGATATCAAATGAGTCATTATATATTGAGTATATATTTTTTTTTCAAGAGCGAACAATTCTACATGAATGGATCAGGATGATCATGGCCACAATCCATTTAGGTTAGGATGACAAGTTGAAACATGCACGCATGTATATTCATTGTCATAGGAAGCGTAAAAGGATGGATATACATTGCGTGACTGTAAAAAGGATTCAGTAAACTGTCTCAGTTCTGTGACGAAGAGCTGTGAGGAAGCGTAAAATGATCTCATTCTGATTGGTTACTACCTGTTGAAACTTGCAAGTACCTGGTAGCCTGTAACTTTCAACAATATTCTTGTGTTGCGGCGGACAAGTTACAGGCTTGATCAGACATTCAGTCCACATACATCTATCTTTTTTCGGA
Organism: Hyparrhenia diplandra; assembly: GCA_015847255.1. Lineage (NCBI taxonomy): Eukaryota > Viridiplantae > Streptophyta > Magnoliopsida > Poales > Poaceae > Hyparrhenia > Hyparrhenia diplandra. The sequence goes on along the minus strand of JADLZK010009348.1, from coordinate 54,779 downwards.
TATAAAGCTTAATGTGAACACAGCTATATCTGTTGTGGATATAAATAAATAAACAGCCAATGATCATGCACAGATCTCAAACCTGTAGACAACTAGGCTAGGCTTTATCTGCTCCCGCGGATCGATTTCTTGATCGCTGCCAACTTTATAGGGTTTTGTTTCTTTTCTAATATAAGAAAATGCATGCTTTTATTTATTTGGTGCTTCACCTTCATGCATGCCACTTACGAGTTACGACCTTTCTTGAGGGTTTTTGCAAACCTTGTGAGATGCTTTCTTTCAGTTGTTGCGGTCACCAGTCACCACCACCACTCCTCACCAGATACTACCTGCTTAGATTCGTTCGTTTTATGGTTTACCTGCATCTCCATCGTCATGGTTAGCGGCGCCTCATCACCAAATTCGCCATAAACTAATCAGTCGTATCCATCATGACCCTTTTCGTCAGTTAGCCATCCTTCATCATAACCTATCCGAAGAAGAAAAAGAAAAAAAAAAGGGTTGCCCAAATCCCAATGATTGACATGCTAATTGCCTCTTCACAGGATCGATCGAGCTGTTTCGTGTGACAGATAAATAGATAGTACAATCTAGCCGGCCGGCAGTGAAGTCCGCGTGAGAGTTCACGACAAAATACAAATAGCTTCATTCAGAAGTTTACACAAAATAACCAAAAATACATGGGTCACCATGACAGAGAGAAGATGCCCCTCAATCCAAACATAGATACGGCCCAGTTTCTTATACATCGGTCCTGACAAAACAGTCGGTCGATCAGCCGCCGTGTTTTTTGTTTGTTTTCTGCGAAGAGTGTGTTTTTATCATTCCCGTGACCCTAATATGCGTCCAATAGTTCAGTGATCGCTGGCCGGCGTAAGAATACTGAACCATTGACCACGCTGAGCTCAGCTCAAGAAGTCAAGAAGAACACACGTCATCATCCATCCAAGCTACAGCTAGCACACTCTCTCTGACGATGATCTGATATATATCTCTGGTCCTCTTTAGAATGATGATGATGGACCATATGAGCATTCCACCAATAATACAACGCACATGCTGATGACATGCAGCACTGCGCCTGCACATACTCCTATCGCCCATCAGCAGCTCAAGTTTTGACGCATGTTACGTCGCCTGAAATCTGAATTATTGGACTGCAGAGCACGAGCAGGCTGCCAAGACAGGAGAGGAGACATACTACAAGGCAACCAAATAATGCAGAACTGCTCACTCCTGCAGTCGTGCTCCTAAACAAACAGTATCACACAGTTATGCGCGTTGTTGCAATCATCCAACAAGAATGCCCAACGCTACGCCAATGGACACCAGTGAGCCATCCATCGTTCTAGATCCATTTTTTGTTGATTTATTCATTTTATATTTTGCATAAATTTTTAAATAAGACAAGAAACACGATGCCCATTGCAGAGCTCTGCAATGGGTATGGCATCTGCAATGGGTACGGTGCAGAGGATCAGTTATGCATGCAGATCGCAATCTGCAAATGTGTGCCTTTTCTGACTTTGCCATGGCCTGCCTTTTTGCTTTAATTTGCTTGTGGTTGTGGACGAGATCAGATTCAGATAAGTGAGGCTGAGGCCAGCCAGTCAGCCAGCTGCTGGTCTGGTCATAAACCGAGCGACGAAATGGGGTTTGGTAAATTGGTTGGAGAGCTCTCGATTCGGTGGCCATAGCAGATGGACATGGACCTCGCACCTAACTAACTGAACCCATGAATCGGCCGGCATCAGGTGTCAGTGAGTCTTAGCTGAAACTATCTATCTGATAGATTAATATATATCCAGTCAACATCCAGGACAAGCAAATGCACACGCAGTTGCATGGAATATTCAGTCGTCACTCATCTTCTATCTATTACCTTGTGATCGACATGTCCATTTAGTTTGTTGCTATGCTAAGCTGGCATTTTTTTCCCTAATTATATCAAGGAGGAAGAGTAGCGGCCATGGCAAGCAACAAAGGTAAGTATATGTAATGTAATGGATAATAATGTACAACACAGCAGGCTTGTGTTGTGTAGTGTAGCTAGGATCGGACGAACACCTGTGATCCTTGTGATGTTCAACTACTTGTCCATTCTGCTAGTGTATATATATATACATCATATCTGTATATCTGAATAATTCTGCTTTGTTGCCATGACGGTTGTTCAGCTAAGTTAGCGGTTGCAGCTTGCTGTATCGACGTGAACGTGCAACTGAATGACGGACCATGCAAAAGGGTAGCTCGTCGGAGTAGTTAGTAGGTGTAGGCGTTCTACGTGTTATGGTAGGCATGTGATGGCTGTTCACTGGTTTGTTTGGGTCTTAGATAGGATAGATATTGCCCTGTCCGGAAGCAAGCAACTCATTATATGCATGCATTTTGCTTATTGGTGGACGCCAGTGGCCGGATTTATTTGTTCTCAAGAAGAAAGAGAGAGGGGTGCTAATGAGCAACAGACAAAGCATGCAGTTTAGGTATCTCTAGAGCATTCAGATAGATTTATTTTTTGACCTAGGTATGTCAGACACTTAACGGAATGAAAAGGTTTGGAACTCTATAAAAAAGTGGGCTTTTAATAATATTTCCTTCCTATTAGGCAAAAGTAGGCTTTCAATATGCTGATGTTGGATCGGACCACAATACAGTGAGAATGAACAAGCTAGCATAGTATATTGCATCAATTGTTGATTATTCACACACACACAAAAAATTGTGATCAGGCTTCCAAATAGATTGAGCCGTTCTGACCTATAACTAAAATGACCAGGCTCTTGGTTCAACAAATTTAAGCAACAAGAAACTTACTGGCGTAAGAGAGAGAAAGAGAGGCTAAAACTCTACAACAAAAGCATCCCTTAATTCGTTGATTCTTTTACTTGCATATGGAAAGAGAGAACGAACACGAGAAATAATATGAAAATGTTCTGCCAAAAAGTATCAATGAATTGACTTGCTTAATTATAGCTTGCGGTCCATGGGATTATTATTAGAAAAAATAACAAGAATAGAAAGCTCTGAGGAAAAGAGAAGCAATCCAATTAACTTATCATGCAATCAGTTAGACCAAACCTAGGAGTTGGTATGACTACTACTCTATAATGTCAAAAAAGAAGAGAAAGGTAGACTCTACAATATAGCACCCCCTTAACTAGCTGATCCTATTAATATAAACAGCAAAAGAATCATCCAATACACTTAGTTGGTCAGAAGTGGATTGCTGCAAGATGCAAAACGGCTGTGTCTCGAGCCCTTCCTTTTCAGTTTCAAAGCATGCAATCATCGGTCCAAAAGTAGGACAGAGTAATAATTATATATTACCTACTAATGCGACCATAACCTTTTTTTGGTTATTGGGCTAATCCACAAGAGGCAGGCAGGGACGAAGAAACCCAGGGCCAGGACCAGGGGGACTCATCTTGTCTTGTTCTCCATGCTGGCCATGCCTATCTTTCCAGTGGCAACTACCAAATCCCCTGCTCTGCACTGCGACCTTATTATTGAAGAAAATGTGCCGGGACCAGGAACGAAGCAGGTATGCGGCGCTATCACAACACCGGTGCTCTGTTTTCTACAGAGAAGATGTTTTCAGTAGGCGATAGATGCTTTCTTTCCAAGTGAAAAGGATGTTTTCAGTAGGCGATAGCCAGGCAAGTCTCATCTGGAGCGGTAAGTTTCATCTGGGGCGCTCCACACAAAGTGAAGCCTTTTTTTACTCGAGACTATGAAAGGTTACTAATCACGCCTGAGTAAAACTTATGTTCTGCTATCATGTTTCTATACTGTCTAAAAAATTGAATCAAAATGAAAAGAAAAAGAACCGATTGAGAAAGGAACAGTTAATCATTGCATTGATCACTGGTGTTTACTGAAAAGGTATATTGGATAGACACCCCTTGTGGAGAAATATACCTTTTTGAATGGCACAACTAATCATACAATCTATATATATTTGTCTGAGTGAGATCATTTGGTGGTGTGTACGCACTGTATTGGTTCACATTCCTAAGCTTCGTAGAGTTTTAGAAACATTCTCAGTGATGGAAAAGAATACACTTTCAAATCAAATGTTCTTGACTAATAGTACCTGCCCTTTTTGTGGAAGAAACTATTAATATTGGTGTCAAAGTTCGAACTAGACAAATATTAAATTTGGAGTTGATTGAAACATAACACTGAACAGAAGCAAGCCATCGGTTTTCACGTTTCACCATCATAATTTCGTCTATTCACCAAAATACTAGATTGAGGTGCACAAGCACAATGTGCAGATAACTACATTCACAGCCTCAATTGAAGCTAGGGCAGATAGGTCCCTTGGATAAACCAAGGCGAACCTCCGTTCCGTGGTGCATGTCCGGTTGACGGAAACTGTCAGAATCTTGAGGCACTGCAAGGCAACAGAAAAAGAAAATTAGCAGAACTCAAAGACAATTGTGGCACTACGACGAACCCCCAGATAGGACAAAGGGGGGGCAAAGTTCAGTGCTACAGATAAAATACTAAGCAGTAAGCACCAATGACCAGTGACAAATGAAACACAAGATTTTATCACTTAAAAGATATACTAATCCTAAGAAAGTTAATGTAGCTATGAGAGACAAGCTCAGGTCAGTCTGTCACAAAGCATATAACACTTTTTCTAGTAATCAAGTAAAAGTGAAAAACAATAGCCAACAATAATGTAAACTAAATGCTCTTGAACTGAGTAAATACAATATTAGGTCACTGTGATGTTTAAATACAATTTCTGGTTTTGAGTGCGACATATAGTGAATCTAAGCGAGAAACAGGTACTGTGATTTTAACCCTGACAAACCAAAAATATTGAAGTGGGATTGGGATTGAAACGCCCCCCAAGGTGATTTACGCTGGTTATTATTTTCACATGGCACACTCTAGTCTGTTGATTATGTGCTTGCAAATTTGAGCTCTGATGTTCTTCCAAATATGAATTCCTACTGCCTTGTAGTACAAGTAATTTGTGGTTTTGATTGTGACTCAAACAGGTACTGTGAATTTAGTCTAAACCAAAATTTTGTATTATTAGAGGTACTAGTAGTGTTTTCTTGGGATTCAGCTCATCAGCCAGTAAGTAACATGGACTGATAATGAAGTGCTCATAAGGCATAATATGAATTAAACAGAAGACCTTAAAGTGCAGTTAGTTAGATGCTTCCTTGTTGCTTCTTGTCAGTCGATAGTTGTGATTTTAAAATATGATTAACAAAGCTCGATATTAGGTCACTGTGATGTTTAAACACCATTTGTGGTTTTGAGTGCGACATACTGAATCTAAGCTGAAACAGGTACTGTGTTTTTAATCTTGATAAACCAAAATACTGAAGTGGGATCTTAACCCTGAAACAGTACTGTGGTACAAACTCTTGTCTCTAACAATGATAAATTGTATTTCAGGATTCATTTGAAGATGACAGATCAAAAATCCTGATGATCCTGTGTGCTACTCCTGAACCAAAAGAACTGCACAAAACAGTTTCTACTTTGGAATATGGTGCATTATCCGTGCTGCTCATGCCGCAACACCTAGGGAAAAATGAGCTCCGAGGAGTCATCTGCAGTGCTCAATTCAAGAATAGTTGCAATGAATCAGTTCATCCACAACCTTCAAGGAGAAGAAATTGAGGGAGAAAGAGTGCAACGATGCTCAGAATGTGCTAAGGCTGAAGGAAGAGGAGCTAGCACAAGTGAGAACAAAGCTCAAGCTGATAAAAGGGCAAGAAATGGAGAAAACCCACTTATTGGGCAAGATGGAAGAAGCGATGCTTAAGCAGCAGCAAGAGCTCAATGCACTAAGACAGCGACTGGAGGTGGTTGAGCGTGAAAAGGCCGATGGTTGTTGTCAACCAGTGCAGCAGGATGTGATTGGAGGTAGATTAATAGCATGGCTATTAGAGATGCCTGCAGGCCTTGATCAGTCAATGGCAATTGACATGTCAATGGACTTGAATATGGGAGATCAGCCAGCCATGCAAATGTCAAGGTAATACACGAGAATACTCGCCTGCTGGGCCACATATGGAATCAAACAGCCACAGTAGCAAGTGATTGCACAGTGTTTGTGGTGCAAGAAGATGATGTCAGGCTGAACAGAGTGGTTGAATTGTATATTTAATTGATAGTTAGTTTCACACTGATCTTGGGACATGAATTGTACCACTGTCAAAAGCCTATAATATTTTATTACATGTGTGGTCTATAATGTTGTCAATTTTTCCACAGACATCAAAAATTAACCAAGGGAACACTGCTTTGAAGCGAGTGGTTGAATTCATTGCTAATGGTGATTCCCATGTTCCATTTAGGGACAGCAAGCTCACAATGCTACTACAAGTACACTACAAAACTTTTTACATTTATTGATACTACAAAAACTTTACATTTATTGATACAGAATCTTGTGTCTAACGATGATAAATTGTATTTTAGGATTCATTTGAGGATGACAGATCAAAAATCATGATGATTCGGTGTGCTAGTCCTGACCCAAAAGAACTGATGACCTCTCCAACTTAAATTACCGATAACCTCTCCAAGACTCAAAAGTTCATCCAACAACTATATAATTGGTTTGGTAAAATTACTAGTACTGATTTACAGGAACTCCTAGCTTTGAATTAAGCCAGATAAATTAGTTTTACTTCAAAGGGTCCTCCTGAGTAAAATAGAATTACTGCTAACTATAGAAGGTTAAGAACTTAAGATGATTAAAAACAACAGCACTCTCTAGCTAAGAATATTAAGGTGGTCATCAACTATTGTAAAAATGCTTATACATGTGATATAAAAGGAAAATGGCTTATCAAAACAAACAGCAGAATGTCTTACTATTAAGATAATCTTCAAATCCAAAATCATCCAGGGAACCTGTCAGTGCCTCATATCCAAGCAGAGATGATGGCAAAGCACCAGGAGGCCTTTGGAACCTGGCATCACACAATATCTATCAGCAAGGCAGCTTAAATACTAATCACCAAGAAACCAATTTAAACTAAATGTACTAAGTTGTCAAACAAGAAGATAAACAAAATAGAAGGTACACTCCTATTTCCTTAGTTGCCTCCCTCTTTGTCTGTTCACAGTTGGTGTGAGAACTTAGGAGGATCAGATGAACACGAACAATTGGAACATATGATTACATATTGAAGCAAAGAAAGGTCTAGATATTCTAAGATCCATTTTAACAGAAAACCTCACAGAACAGGAAAAAAACCTTTGATAACAATAGAATTTCTTTTGATAACAGATGCAACTGACTAGGTGCAATCAAGCATGCATGCCGGAAACTGCAAGTTGTGCAATACAAGCAGCAGTAAACAAAATATCGCAGATAAAGATACCATCATGAAGTTTCAAAAACTAACAGACATGGTATCAAAGATACTACAATAATCAAATATCAAAACCATTTCAATAAGACACTTAAATACACAGGGAATGAAATCTAGATACAGTCAATATTGTGGTAGCAACAAATACACAGCACTATAACAAGGCCATTCAGATTGTAGGGTATGAAAATGGTTAACAACTTTACCACCAGATGCTGAAACCATGTAAACAATTATATCGGTAAACAAGGCAATTCTACAGAAGTACAGAGACGCAATTGATTCCTCATCCTTACATAACCAAAAACTGATGTAAACATTTTACAAAATTACATGCATGCTTATACATAGGTATAGCATTTAGCATATGTATATCATGAGGAACACGACAAAATTTAAGCAATTCACCCAAACCAGTAGCCAGATGGGTTTTATTTTTATACTCACATCTACCACTAACTACTCCTGGCTCGAAACTCGAACTAAATGATGGAATTAAAATTTATTTTGCCCGTAAGAACCACAAAAAGGGGAAGTGTAAGACCTGGAGAGGATTTGGGCATCCAGATCCTTGCGGATATTCAAGGCGGATCCGTAGATGGCTTCTGTCCCGAACTTCTTCTTGTCCGCCCAGAACTTGGCTTCCTGTGCAGGGCGCGGCGAGTCCCCCAAACATGGCTCCAGCGTTAGGGTTACACGAGGGCAGGGACAAGGGAAACGGAGGAGAGCGGCTGGATCCTTACCGATTGGATGGTGGACTGGAGTGGGTGCGGCGGCGCGAGGTCGGACTTGACGCCGGCGTTAAGGCCGAATCGAAGAGTGTCGTGGGTCTCGCTGATCTCCCTCTGCTGCCGCTCGCCATCGTCGTCGATGCTCTCCGCCTGCTCCTCTCGCGCGCGCACAAGAACTTGCCTTCGCTTCTTCTTCTTTCTTTGCGGGGAAGAAAGGAAACGGAGGGAGGGGTCTGGCGCTTTGGGCTTTATTGAGGTCCCTGCCCTCTGCTTATTTAGTTGTTTTGTTGGGCCGGCCCAACTGCGATCTACCGATATAGCCGTTTTTCTAGTTCCAGTCCAAATTGCATCCGAAAACAGAATATGTCCCGGACAGATAATAAGCAATATTCTGCTAAAAAAAAAAGATAATAAGCATATATATACTGTACCAGGAAACTAAAAAATAACAAAAATAGTCAATTAGGATATAAAAACATGTATCGATAGATTGTGTATTCAAAGTACCTCTAGAATTGTGTATTTAAAGTACTAGAATTTCTAAGAGTAAAATGCATTCTGGTCCCTCATCTTTCAAACCGAGGCAGCCACGTGGCACGGCAGCAGTGCAAGAGACCAGATAGTTAGGTGAAAACATGAGGGACCTACATATTGGTTTGAAAGAAGGACCTAGATAGTTGGTTTGAAAGTTTAAGGACCTAGATAAGAGGAGGTGAATAGTTACCGTTTGAGGACCCGGATTGCAGTTTACTCAATTCCTAAGCAAATGACAATATATTATGAGAGATTAATTAATGGTTAAGATCTATATTTTGACTTTACCTGTCAAAATGGACTTATCATTCTAGGACGGAGTAGAAAAGCAAATAAAAGCAATTGTACGATATAGATCAGATACGACCTATATATTATACCATGCGATATGATTTCCGTGAATCACAAAGACAAAAGCAGTTTATAATCTCTATTGGTTACATGGCAACACCGTGCAATAACACTATGATAGACTACTGCTGTTGTTTCGCGAGGATTCAAGGTTGCCATAATAATGCTATTGATTCGATACATCTTGCGATCCATGTCATGTCAGTAATCGAGGATAAGTCCTGCAGCTGCAAAGCTCAAAATCATGAAGCTGAAGATCCATCCCGTCTGTATTCTGAATCAGTCTTGTTGATGAACCCCTTCTATTTCTTCAGTAGGCAATCCTGAACCCCTTCTCCAGCTCTTCTTTATTGAGGTTCCTGCCGATGAAGACAATCTTGTTGATGCGAGGCTCATTTGGCTCCCACATTCTCTCAGGAGATCCCTGGAAAATGTCATGCACTCCCCTGGCCATGCAAAAACAAACAAGCAATTCAGGTTCATATACCAATGTCATAAGTTAAAATATCTCTCGAGTCAAACAGCAACCGACAATCTGCCAAGCACACGAAGATATACAAGGGATGGTGCTCAGGACAGGTGCAACATTGCAAACACTAGCAAGATTGAATGGAGTCGCGGAAGATAATAGAAATGGCATGCAGGATCATGAAAGGGAAGGAAAAATGTTTTGCTTCCAACAAATAAAATTTCAATTCTTCCTACCAACAATAATATATCTAAATTTGATACATTATGTATAATGCCCTTTCATGTTACTAAGTGCCCATAAAATGATTTTGGTGTGGTAGATGCCACAACTGTAGGCGTATTATTTTTTTTTTTAAAAACACTGTAGGTGTATTACTCCATAACAAGATAAAATTGTGGCATTAGTTAACACAAACCTGAAAGACAAATCGCTGTGGCATTCCACTGACAGAAAGTAGCCCTTTCATCCTGTATATATCCTCACTGTGTTCCAGCAGTAGGTTCCCAACCAAAAAGTCCGCCCTGCATGAATGCATTTCAAATTGCCATCAATGTAAGTAACTCCATATCCAACACTACAAAAGGATTGTTGTATTTAGACACCTCAATATTCATTTTATCAATTGAGAAATATAGCAAGAGATGAAGAATAGTTTCAAGACTGGCCTTTTCAAGATCCATCTCCCTTCGCAAACAATGCTCACAGAAGAAACACCAGGATCATGAGTGTGATCATGTGCGTGATGATCTACAAAAAGGGGGCAGCATAGAGCTAACTTATCTTCATACTTGGGATTTTTAAATCAGTGAAAAGAGAGCATTTACATATACAAGATTAAAGACAAGACAAGCTTTTCAATTGGGGCATAGATGCACATTTCATAAGGATAATTTGTGTCAAAATGTTCTCTTTATATTTTTGCTTAAGTCAGTGATGTTGCACACCTCATTCTTAACTGGCGGTACAAGTGAGTGCTACTGATCTTAGAGAATCAAGAGTTTGATGCTACCATGTCAGTCAGGTCAATAGGTCATGCCACAATAATGTTCCAACATCAAGGCTTACCGTGTCCATGATCATGATCATGATGGTGATGATGGTCATGATCATGGTGATTGTCATGTTCATGCTCATGCTCATGATGGTGGTGGTCATGGTCATGTTCTGCATGATCTTCATGTGACTTCTCAGCAACAGCACTCTCAATCCTGTAAACAGAATGAATTTCATTTATCCCACAGTATTAAAAATAATAACTGTAAGAACAACGAGAATACAAAATTTCATTTTTTTAATAATCCTTAATGAGATGATACTGATCCTATGGCTAAATGTACGTCCGTTTTAAAATATTTTGCTCTCCCAATGCTAGCAGCTGAAGACTCCATATCGCTGCAACTAAGTTCAACAACTCACATTATTTAATTATGATATGTTTCTATATTAATTCTTTTCCTCTTTTCTAAAGTAAATGACTGGGACTAGGCTGGAAGGGCACATAGCCCAAAAATGTTCGCTTTAGCAAGGGTACAAAATGCCAACACATAAAACAGTGAAACATAAGATGAAAAAAAGGAACCTCTCCAGATCAAATCCTCCAATTCCAAGAACATAATCCAAATCAACTTTACCATACTCAGCTCGCTTCAAATTAGCCATGCGATTGATACCCTGTATTCAGAAAAGGAGGATATTACAAAGTACAAACAAACATATGGTGATGAAATAGCAAAAGGAATATGCAACACTAACCCTTATACGCTCAACCAAGGAAGAAACTTCAGGTTCATTGACCAGATCAATCTGCAGTGAAGTAACAGGGGTTAGATCCATATGTGTTACCACTTACCAACAAGGGCCCAAATTACATAAAACAGTGTACTTAAGTCACCGAACATTGATTAGAGGAGCATAACCTTGTTAACTATAATTCTGTCAGCATAGGCAATTTGCTGAACTGCTTCATTGACTATACCCTTGGGCTTTACTTCATCCAAATGAAGTCTAGCATGCTTTGCATCAACTAAAGTGACAACACCGCCCAGCTTGACATCATTAAAAACTACATCCTCTGCATAGAATGTCTGTATAATGGGTGCTGGATTTGCTAGACCTGAAAAAATAGATAGAGAGAAAGGGAGAGCAATGATTATATGATCCATGGATAAACCAAGGTAATCAAACTTTTCATGATTCACATTGCTTTCTGTTCAAAATTAATACAGATAAAAAAAAAATGTGAGATCTTCTCCTGATTATGGCGGCAATCTGCAGTTTGAACAATAAACTAACAAGTTCTTTACCTGTGGTTTCAATAACAATATGATCAAACTTCCCCTTCTTCTTGTTCACCAATTCACCAATCATACGGACCAAATCACCACGCACCGTGCAGCAAAGGCAGCCGTTATTTAGCATCATTATGTCCTCAGCTCCAGCGGTTTGTGCAGCAACTAATGAACCATCAATGTCTACTTCTCCAAACTGCAATGTGAACAATGACAGTAAAAGGTACACCTAAATGATTGATAGATCATGAACTACGTAAAATAAAGATATTTTTCTACATTCACAAACTAAGATTGCATTCAGGGATAAAGAAAATAACTGTTGGTCAGACACAAACTAGTATAATTGAATTACTGACTGATGTAGGTCATTTGGCTGACAAAAAATCATTAATATATGAGCATACCTCATTTTCAATAACAGCAATTAAGCTTTCCATGGTGAGCAGTCAAGATGTGATTCAGTAAAGTTGTCTGCAAAGGGAGAGAAAAAACAGTACTAAATATAAACGCCAATACAACTTATACAAGTCATCGAAGTTGAATAAGCAAGGTAAACATTTTGTGTTGTGCAGAATATAAGTGACAGAGTCGAAGGTCCAAGCTATGAAATCAGTCATACTGTAATATGTCAATACATGCAGTAAAACCCCAGCAAGTGAACTAAATTTCTAGCTTGGTTAGAACAATAGTATCTCTTAAGTTTTGCATTGCACTTGTTCAAAAGGAAAAATAAGCACTCGGTCCTAGTATTCCTACATTTCAAATCCAAAGTTCAAGCTCTGGCATACTATTGGGCCACGTCGCCCTGAATTCTCTACCATTGGATGGGGCTGTGACGGGATCCAGTGGTTTAGCATGCCTCCATAGTCAGGGCCTTTTGCTTGCAGAGATTCCAGAGAACTCCTTGTCTCTTGTCGTTCTTCACATCACTTGGGGTCTCATCTCTCATGCCCTTTTGTTTCAACTTCCAGTTTAGAATATATTTAATAATGTGTTAGAATAACTTTGATCAATGACATATGGCCGATATAAAGAGCAGTTTATGGCAAAAACTAACTAATAGGCTATGCTAAATTGCTAATATTAATATAGATACTATCTGTTAAAAAAAAACTTGGACTTGTGTTAATATAGATATTATCTGCACCCAAAATCAATCAAATCCAGCGGTGTAAGTGGCAAGGAACACATGGTGTTGCGACTTGCGAGTAGCAATCAAAACCTCACCCCATTCTTATTGCCATTGGCCCAATCGCAAAGGGGTGTGCCAGCGTTTCTAGTCCAAACCGAACCATCATCTAGCTATACTAACTATAAGTAACAGTGCTGAATGCTAAATTAGCTAATCGTTGTCAACGTAAGTCTAGCAACACATGGACTTCCATTCCACAACCGCGTACGTACACCAACGAATGGTAGTACTGAGTTTAGGCCCAGACCTTGCCGGAACCGAGGAAGCCGGTGATGATGGTGGCGGGGATACGATTGTCGGGCGGGATGAGCGTCTCCACACCAGAGCACCCTCCGCCTCCGTGGTAGAAGCCGCGGACGCCGCGAACCGCCGGCGCGCTCGCCACGACGCCGCCGCCGCCGCCCGCGGTGCCGCCGCGAGGGAGAAGAAGGCGCGGGCCGCGCGCAGGCGCAGGCGGAGGAGGGATGCGACCTGACGCGCGGGTGACCCGAGTGACGCCGCTGCGGAGATGGCTGGGGAAGCGGAGCAGAGCGCCGCCATGGTGATTGGTGAGCGCGCGCGCAAGGAGGGTGAGAGCGCCTGAGACAGAGAGAGCGAGGGCAAGTGGATATTTGCGGCCGGCACGGACCGAGACAAGTGGAGGAAGAAGCGACTTCTCAGCGGCTGGAATTATCGCGGTGCAAGCGTGGGTGGGCTTTGTTGGGCCGCGTAGTAAAGGCCGGTGCTGTCACTTTCTTTTCCCTCTGGCTTTCATATGTGGGCCACATTTGGGGCCTAGTGCCAGTGGGCTCTCTCTGCGCTGGGAAAGTTCCTTGTTTACCCGTTCGCCGTTCTGGGTTACATAAATGGGCCTCCAGCACTGTAATGCAGTAGGCCCGCATGAAATAGAACTCTGCTGAGGTGAAGTCTGCAGCACAAGCACTCTACATGGCATCTGCAATGAGATTAGTACTGAATTTGCAGGTGGTTGTCTGGTGCATTTTTCAATTGCTTTATACCGTAATCTTAAATTTCAAACTTGTGTTTTGAAAGAAGGCGAGAATTAGAAAATAGAAAAGACGAAAATTCGTAATTTGAAACGATTTCCGCTGGAGATCAACTGATGGTTAGTGCCACCAATATATGTGCATCGGGCCGTCCGGCCCGCCCGCGGCGAAAGTAGATCCGGCGTGTCCGTCTCGCGGCTCGCCGCGGCTCTCGCTGTGCATAATGCGTCCGTCTTGCAAAATTAATTTTCTATTTTATGGCGCCTATGATTTAATCGTGATTTTTTAACGCTTCAGCCAAATAAATATAAAAGAAAAGACGAAACCACCGTCTTAGAAAACCGCCGTACGCCGCCGCTATAGTCACTGCCGATCTAATTTGCGAGTCCAACAAAATCGGCCGAGCCGCAGCCGCACGCTGCCGTGATTCCCCGCGCCGCCAAAGATTCGCCTCATTTTTAAAAAGCCGCCAGTAGATAGGGGGAGGCACCGCTGGTCTGGCCAGGGGACGGAGCGGCGCGGGCGTTGAGCGAGATGAGGAGCGGCGGCGTAGCGGCGTGGGCGGCGCGGCGTTGGGGCGGTGCGGAGGTGCGGGACGGAGTCGGGCGGACGGACGACGATGAGGCCGGGATTGAGAAAATAAAGTGTATACTTGATACTTGTGGTGGGTCACGTCGTTCTTTCTAATTTCATCGGGCCGTCGGGCCGTGCCTATCGTGCCACGGGCGGTGGGCGGCCCATCACGGCCCGACACCGGCGTGCCGTGCCTTCGGCCGGGCCAAATTCCCGTGCCACGGCCGTGCCGACGGGCCTCGTGCTGCATGCACATATACAGTGCCACCAGCGAAATGACCGTCAACGCCAGCACTACGGATTACATAATCAGAAACAGGTGCGGTGTGTCAGGCTGTTAGTGATTGCAGTTCTTGTTTTACCTCAACCACCCTCGTGATCTACGATCCGTCATCCGAGAGGATAATTTTACGTCGCTGTCGCCTGCAGGTTACTGTCTCTGCCACCTGGGGTGACCTCGCTTTGGACGAAATAATAAATTTACACGTCCTCAGGCGGATATTGTAATCCGAGTGACAGCAACCGGGGATGTTTCCTTGCACCAAGCCCCGTCGCTGCTCACGCTATGAATGTCGTCGACCGTAGCTAACCGCGACTTTTTCCTTTTTTACGAATAACCTACTAATAATAGTTGTTTTCACCGTGTACGTACGCGGACATCAATGTGAGAGAGACGCAGCAGGGACAGAGTGATCAGCAGGGAAAAATAAAATTCAGATGTCGCCATCGTCATATCTAGAGCAAAGTGAATGGATTTCATAAAGTACTAACAGTGATAAGGCCGATGGTATGGTAATAATAAACCCTAACTACGTATGAATCTATCTGAGCATCTATCTACCAGGTTAATTTATCCTCAACTTCAGCTGAAATCGGCACGACGAGCGGGGAAGGGAAAACTAGCTGCGCTGCGCTTGCGCCGCCTCAGCCAGCCTCAACACGATTCCGCCCTGGGCCCTCGATCGATACCCACTTCAAAATATTGAGTTTTTCTTTTGTTCAAATGCTTTTGTGCAAAATTTATGGACTTTTTTTAAAAACATTTGGTTCAAATGTGTCGGGATAGAGAGTATGTTTGCACGAAGGAGCTGAAGTGTGCCGGAGCACGTGGCATGCTAAGGGTGGCTGCATGCGGCGTAGACGGAGTGCCGGAGCGGGCCGTCCTTTCGACGACGTGCGTGATTCTCGGTTGGGCCAGGCAGGGTGACGCGGACACACGGGATAATTAACGCAACGCGACCGACCGTCGTCCGGCCCGTCGCCTACCTCGCCGACCAGTTTAGACGACGCTGCACCTGCACCTGCACGCCGTGGAAACTTCAGGTCGCACGCCACGTACCGGGGCGGTGGAGTGTGTGTACATGTGGCGCGACTGCATGCACGCCCGCCGTGCTTGTCACTGCGATTATTCAGCCGTGTCACCGACGACGAGTCATCGTGAAAGTACGTACGTTTGCAGTAGCAAAACATAAAAAAAAACGACTAGTACAGGCTAGGGCTATTTTTTCCTTCGATCACCAGATTATTCGATTGATGACGTTGTTTTCGTACGAACCTGAACGTACAGATGCATCCAATATTCAATATTAGCTGTATACTATTGCCACACAACAGATTCATACAGTTCATAGTATGCAATTTGTCAAACGGCCAGCGGCCGGCCGGCTAGCGAGCTGCCTAGCTGGCAGGAATATTGGCGCGCGCGGCAGGCACGTACGCACGGTACAAACGTACAGGATCTCACGGGACATATTCTCGCTAGTACGCTTTAACGCTGGCTGATACGATTGGTCGTATAACGTATACTTGGCTGGCAGGCACATACTCAAACGTGATATTTTTTAGAGTTCCGCTCAAACGTGAGACTAATAACAGTAGTTAGGATCAATCAGTATTATGTACAGACAAATAAACACTCTCCGAGCTGGACGCAATCATTCGATCCGCCAATTAGCTCACGGCAGCATGTGTGTCCCCAGTCCTGATTACACCAATACAAAACCCTACATTCTTTTTATTATGTCAACATACAGAAAATCAGAAACGCCACATGATTGCAGATCCACATGAGACACAGCTACCAGCTAGCCCCTGCATGCTCCAATATATAAAATCAGCCGGTTTCATTAGTCGTCGCTCACCAATCAGTTCGTGGATTCGATGCGCGGCACCCTAAAACCCCTCAAAGAATATGCAGTTTAGTAGTATAATCAACTGTCATTGCAGGCGCGGCAGGTAATGATAGATGTGCACGAGAGGTGTCCCAAATCTAAACGGCAAGCCGCTACAGGCGAGCAGTAAAATAGCAGTGCCGTGCCCATGCGCTGTCCCCGCCGGCCTTGTCCCCCGTTGGCCGCGATTCCCGGGGTGTGGAGATGCCGCGCGCGCCCACGGCCACGGGCCACGTCAAGCCGCCACGCAGCCGTGCCCTCGTCCTATCCTCCCACGACGCCACGCCGCGCCGCGCCGCATGAAGAGCCGTTGCGCGCCGCGCCGCGCCGCGCGATGCCTGCGGATGAGGCAATGGGCCTGCGTCCGCATGGGTGCTGTGGACCGTGGGGACCGACCGTGGCCATGGCGGCGTGGTCCGGCACTGCGCCCGACGCGCGTGGCCACCCTGGGCAACGGCCGGCCGGCCCTGCCCACCAGGAAAAAGACGCGCCGGCCGTCGTATCGTAGCGATGGTATCGTAACGGTGGTGGGTCCCTAGCATCGATCGACGAGGATCCACAGAGTCGGTTGGCAGAGAAATGATCCATACACAAATTGACCGAAGACGAAAGGATCGAAACGGCGACAGATACGGGCACGTTGCCAGGATGTGTTCGTTTTTTTGATAACCTTGCCTTGTGATTATAGGTTTAGCCACGAGGATTAAACTAACGGGAGCATGTGTCCCCAGTCCTCAATACATATACAACAATACAAAAAACAAAACCGCCCTAGTTCAACGTACCCTACAGACAGAACGCCATATGATTGCGGATCTACTACAGCTATCCTGCGCACAATAAAAGCAAGCAGCAGCCGCAATAGTCGAGTTGGATTCAACATACACGGCACCCCTAATAAGGCTTACCGTCAGCAATCAGTAAAGTATGCAGGTGTAATTAGTTCAACGATACTAGGCCATAGGAGTATATACCCGGCGGCAATAGGATCAGTTTATTGCATACTGTCACCAAAAAGTAAAGTTTGCCAACTTTAATTTTTGGGACTTAATCACATCACATTAAATACACTAAAAGCATACGTAAATTACGGAAACAGAAAAAAAAAAAAATTAACTAATTACAGTTCTCATTGGGTATTACGAGAGGTTTTTCAAACCAACAGCAACGTTACCACAAAACAAACGAACAGTAAAATAAAATGTAAGACGGGCAAGTTTTCATTCAACCAAACAGCAGGCAGGCGACTGGCGAACAGTGCAGTAAAATACAAGCAGTAGGCGGCTGCCCATGCTGCGCTGTCCTCGAGTCGACGGGCTGCGGTGCGCCACCACTGGCCGCCACGTAGCCTCCCGCCGTCGTCCCGTTCTGCCACGCTCACCGCGCGCCGCCGTGCTGTGCCGGCGCGTGGCCCGCCCCGCCAGCGACGCGTGTATGTGTTAGTTGCCATACCGGCATACCACTATACCGGCAGGTTGGTGGTGCTGGCGCGATGATCAATTACTTACAGTACACAGTCGGCAAGGAGACGATATGATACGATGGATTACTAAAAAACTGAAAAGGATTAGCCAAGCGGAAAGGAAACACACACACTGACGGAGACGTGCACGTTGCCGGACAGACAAACGACCCGGCCAGCCGGCTTTGCGCACAGCCCGAACCCGCCAGCCAGTGTGCTAGCGATCATCCGACGCCTGTGTGTGGTGTTCTGTTGTGTGGTGCCTAAAGATTAAATTCAAACGAAACGCTCTTCTTTCCAAAAACTCCATCCATCCAAATAGCCTGAACGCTTGTAGAATCCAATGGTGTAAAAATTCTCCAGCCAATTTGGCTCTCGTTTGGTAGTCAAAATTCAAACAGATGCCGCTTGAAAAAGAAAAAAAATACACAATCGCCCGGCGGGCCAGTGGAAGCCCAAAGCCGGCGGGACACACTCCCGTTTGATGCCACATGACATCATTGATTCAACAAGGTGAAGGTGCTTTTTAGTTTTTAGAATTTTATGAAAAAATTAAATTTTGCGACGGCGGCTGGCTTCCGTCGAAACCGCCGCGGGGCCGGAACCGACGGAAACCCTCTTCCTGTCGGTCGGTCGTTCGTACCGCGTCACGAAAATTTGAATTCAATTGAATTCCAAAACCAAACCGCCTGGTAATAACGTTGCCTTCGGTTTGCTTTCGGCACAAACCGACCCGTTCTCATCACCTTCAGTTTCTGGTGTGCCCCCTCCGGAAAGAAAACGACCCGGCATTGCCGTTTTTGGAACGAACAACCAGAGCCGGTGGGCTCTGCGACACACTGTTGTGTGGAGGTTTTCGCAGAGTGAGCGCCACGCTGAAAGTGAAACACACACTGAACACGCATAAATAATCCCAAACCAGTGTCCAGCCAAAATGGACCATTTTTTTTCATGGCGGCGACAAACGGATTACCAGTGCAACATGACTTTCCGGGCCACCTAAACGGTCCCTGAGAAGATGCCCACATTCTGTATGGGCCAAAATGCTCGCGCAGTCAGCGGAATCGGATGAATCCTATGGGCGGCGAGAAAAGGCTGGTCTGCGTCGATTCTCCGCGGGGCAGGCACAGACGTTCTAGCCTGGTCGGTCGGTCGTTCGTTCGAGCGTCACGTCGGATTCGGATCAGAGCGTGCCAGCCTGGATGCCTGCCTCCCATGCTAGTTGTTTCTCGGCTGCTTTCGGCACAAACACATCTCGTCCTCATCACCTTTCAGTTTCTGTGTGCCCTCCGAAAGAAGATTGGTGTTTTTGCACTGAAGAACTCAACCGGTGGGCTCTGCACACTGGAATGCGGAGGCTTGGCAGAGTGAGATCCAAGCTGAAAGTGAAACACCAACATGCACACATAAATAAATCCCAAACCAGTGTGGTTTTCGAATGGACCATTTTCCCCTTTTTTACAAACGGATTACTGCGCAACATGACTTTCAGGACATCACCTAATTGTAACCTGAGAAGATGCGCCATTTCTCTATACAGTTACAAACCCAAAACAAATATTGTGTCAGACGAGTTTAGGCTGCCTCCAACAGCCTACCGAGACTAATCTCTATTTTGGAACGCCCACAGTAAAAATGCAAGGTCAGAAAACAACGCCTTCTCCAACAAAGAACGCACAAGAAAATCATCCACACGCGTCTCGCTCGCCGGCGCCGGCGCCCGTGCTTCGCGACCACCGGCCGGGCAGTCCGTCACCGTCGTCAGCGTCTCGTCGTCGGCGGCGCGGGGCCGGCGGACCTGCATGTGCTCGCCAACCAACCACCCCGGCCTGTTCCGCTGCAGCCTGCACAAAGGAGCGCGTGAAGCCGGCGGCCGCCCCGCACGCGCACGCGCACGGCACGGGCACGGCAAACCGAGCTCCCCCGTCCCCGTCCCCGGCGCCGACTGCAAGCCGGCTCGGCGCAGGCGCTAGCAGGCGGATGGGTAGCGCGCTGGTGCGGATCGGCGCCGTGGAGGGCGGCGAGTGCGCGCGCCGAGCGCTCGCGGCCACCGTCCGACCTTCCCCGCCGCGCAGCAGTCGCAGCATCGCCGACGCGTCGGCGGCGCCCGGCCTCGACCTAGCCGCCTCTCCTCCGTCTCCTTTTGCTGTGTGACCGCCACGGCGACAACGGCCACCAATAGAGAACCCTCCCCACGCTCCACCGTGTCCGAGCAAAACTAATTTGCGCGTTGATGAGAGAGAAGATGCATATATGAGTTTCCCTCTTGATGCAAATGGCTAATCGACTTGCCAACTCTGTTGGAGGTTCTTTTTCCTGACCATGTATTTTGCTCATATACGCCTCCCCCGCTGGCATGTTGTAACGCGCATGCGCTCGCATCACGCATATATACCTTCATGACCAAAACAGAGAAAAAAACGCCGAAATTAAATGCACAAGAATCAGCGAGAGAAAAAGCTGCGGTTCCGTTTTCCAAAAATGTAGGCACAGATTCTAGCAAACACACACGACAGCAGAAGCTCGGCATGAATAAAATCTCCCTCGATTCAAAAAAAAAAAAAAAGAATAAAAATCTCGATCTCGGGGCCCCACTCATAGTGGTCGTTACCCCACTCGATCGAATCCGGGACCAGCCTTTCCGGTGTGCTGCCGGCGGTCCCACCGGCCAGCCGCCCCCGCCCCAATGGCGCCCACCCGCTTTGGCAGTTTCTAACCACAGTTTAGCACAACCCAACCGAACCCAAGCCCGGGCGGAGTACTAAACTGCCCCTGACCATCCCTTATAAATAGCCTCTCCCCACCTCGCCCCTCAGTTTGCCCAAACGAAACCACCCACCACCACCAGCAGACGACCAGAACACCACCACTCGCTCACCCCCGCCCGCGCCCATTTCGCGAGCTCCAGCCCAGCCCAACCGTCCACCTGCTCGCCTGCCTCGCCTACCTGCGGTGCGGCGATCGATCTCCCATGGCGACTGCGGCGACCACAAGGAGGCCAAGCGGCCGCGCACTACCGCTCCACCTCGTCCACACGCGCGCGTTCGCTCGCCGGCCGGCGTCACCGCGCGCGGCCACCGGCCGCCGGGCAGCGTCGTCACCGTTGTCAGCGTCTCGTCGTCGTCGTCGCGCGGCGGCGGACCTGCATGTGCTCGCCGACCAACCACCCCGGCTCGTTCCGCTGCAGCCCGCACAAGGAGCGCGTTCAGCCGGCCGCCGCCCCGCACGCGCACGGGCACGGGCACGGCAAGCCGAGCCTCCCGCCGTCCCCGTCCCCGGCGCCGACTGCAAGCCGCTCGGCGCGTTAGCAGGCGGATGGGCAGCGCTGGTGCGGATCGGCGCCGTGAGGCGGCGTGCCGCGCGCTCGCGGCCACCGTCCGACCTTCTCACCCGCCACGCAGGCGTCGCAGCAATTTCCTCCTCCTCCGTGCCGTCGCGTCGGTGGCGCCCGCCCTCGACTCCCAGCTGCCTCTCCTCCGTCTTCCTCTTCTGCTGGTGACCGCCACGGAGACAACGGACACCATCAATAGATAAACCCGCTCATATACATCGTAGAACCAGTACCAGAATAGTATTATAGCACCGGGACGACACGATCGCCAAAAAAATGCCGCGTCCCGTAAACGCTGCGCCCGAGGCAAAAAAATCCGGTCGGTGCCGCGCGCGACACGTGAGAGCGACACGCCGCCGCCGAACAGAACAAAGCTTGAGCTTGAGCGCTGGGAGTGGATCCATGACGTGGTCGTGTCGAAATGTCGCGTGCTCGGCGGCGCGGCGGGCGCATCCATGTGCCGTGCTATCCTCATTTGTTTGGCGAGAAAATATGCCGATGAATAAGAATCATGCCGTGATGATGAATGTACATATATATCAGGTTCATTACCGAGGAATGCAGACTTTGGTTTTCCTGCCCCAACTGGCGAGGACGTTACGTACGCATGTCTTTCGGGTTCAAAAATGCTAGTGATCATCGATCGCCGTCGGATAAGTCATGGGGCCAGCAACGGTGCCTCGAACCCAGGCCAAAGTTTGGCCTGTGACCATCAAGGCAATGATTGCACGACGCGTCCGCCGACATTTTCGCCCTGCTATCATTGCGGCCCCTGTGCCAGCTTTTCTGGTCGGCGCGAGCGGGCAGGCAGGCAGGGTGTGGAGGCTTCATTCCGTGGGCTCGTAGGCTTGTCATGCCACGCGAATATGGCTTCTAAGAAGATATCACCAGTGACACTATCGTCTTTATGCCACCGACTTACGACATGCACTCGTTTTATATATATGTGCGATTATGCTTAACACATAGGAATTGGTGCATAAATTCAGAAGAAACAATTAAATTTAAATCTCATCTCCTCATAACATGTCCACGTACGTTGCGTGTTTAGTTTGCACATCTAGTAGTGGCATTTCCTGTTCTCAGGTGGAAATGGAACAGAAGCACCGACCGATCCGAGCAGGACAGGGACGGAGTCGTCGTTGTGGCAACAAAGTCCGTTTCCCTCAGGCCCAGGTCACGGACTTACCTACGTATGGGTTACTACTACCCTCTAGGCGGGTAATGACGTTCTTGGTCTCATCCTCGGCACCGAGCGCACCCAAACAAAATGCGGCTGGAAATCAAAGGAGTTCAAGATTCGAGAACAATAATTGTGCACGAATGTACGATATTCGAAGAATTACTTGATCCAACACTTTTAAAAATGTGGGCCCTCGTCGATGGAAACATGCATGTCATGTCCCTCTAGAAATCCCAAGACTTACGACATACACGCGTTTTATGTGTGATTAGCTGCACATTTTTTTTTTTTTTTTTTGTGTCTAACTCTCTTCCAGCTTCGAACCCAAAAAAAAAAAAAAAAATGCTGTTCGAGGACAATGGGGAAAGGACGCACGGTACAGCCTGTGAAGAGTTCATCACTAAGCGTCACTGTTGCGTTTTTATAAAAATTTACAAAACGGTAAACAATTTTATATTTTTATTTAAAAAATTCATTTCTTTAAAGAGAGAAACCGTCACTGTAGGCTGTAGCTAAAAAACGTAACCAAAACAGGTATTGTTCTGCAGGTATTGTTCTAAAGCAGCATGACACAGCTACTTCCTTGGCAATTTACTTTCAGCTTGAAAAGGAATTGTTGGACGACGATACAGGCTCACCATCTGTTTCAACCTTTTATTACTCGGGTGTTGTCAAAAAAAAAAAACCTTTATTTCCGGACTTTTCATGGTATTCCACGACACCACTCTCCGCGGGTGCGCTCGCACGTAAAGCAGATTGGATCCTGCGTCTAGTACGTACTCGTATTTCTTATTGCCGCTTCAGGAGGGACAAAAAAACACCGCGTCTGAGGCTGATCGACTCGAGAGCCCCTTTGTTTGCTAGAAGCCGTTTCTTTTTCTACGCGCCCTAATTAACTTACCACCTGCTTACTTTTGTCCGAGGGAGGAAAAGATGCCGAACCATCTCCTCTTACATTTTTTTTGTCGTTATTTTCTTCGTGAAGAAGGAACTTGCTCTCGACAAGTACTCTAGTAGTGTTGCTCTTTGCTCCTAGTAGTGTCCAAGAACCCCTAAACCCTACTAAACAAGTTACTCAGGAGCTAGCGTACTAATAGCGGCGTTTAAGAAGAGTGCGTACGGGACAGAATGGTAAATTGAGAAAAAAAAAATTGAATAAAAATTGAGAAGAAGTACGTAAACTTTGTCTACAAACATACACACACGATTGAGAAATTTTGATATCATCTGAACCCCACCTCTCAGGGTATATATATCAAAAAATACTTCTTACTATGAACTCCTTTTGTCATCAACTTTCCTGAAAGGTATGTCGATGGCAATAATTTTTTTCTTAGGCAAGCATAACAATCAGAAAAAGTAGTAATGTTATACGCCGTAAGCGGATACACCACCTACTACTAAAACAACAACACTGTTGGTAATTCTGAAAAAGTCCGGGAAAAAACATGAACACCGAGTGTCAAGTCGTGGTTTATCATCTACTCGAATACTGCTGTTAAAACCAAAATAAAAAACAGAAAAACAGGAACATTACGTCAACTAACATGTATTTGATTTATTTCGGAACTTAATTCAAGACAGGCAACAAGACAGGCAGAGAGAAAGCTTATGCATATGAGGGTGACAAAGAAGAGCAACAACATCATCTCGAAACTTCATGGCATGGGGACGGAAACGAATAGTAGTCCTGGAGTAAAAAAGAGTAAGCAGGTCACATGCACACGCAGACGCACACATAAAGAACGTTGCTTTCGGATAGCTCTCATGGGCGTCCTGTGAACATGCACGTCCACACCGCACACACCAACACCACGCACGCACCCTCCCTCATCACAAAAATAAAAAAAGGAAAAGATGCTTTGTAATAAATTGTAACGTGCAATAGTAGTACTTTTGTTTCTTGAAAAACGCAAAAGATTTTTTTTTTTAGAAAACAAGTGAATATTATTGTAGCCTCAACTCAAGAGCCAAGCACATGAACAAACATGAACACCATGTGCACTTTTTCCATGGATTTCCTCCCTTTTTCCTCTAAAAAACTCAAGGAATTGAATAACATAGAAAACAGCATACATGGAGGAATGGATCATCTTGCTTCACGTCTTCCCTCCTGGCAATACACACTGTTCCCGATTTGCAGGCTACGAGTACACAGTACCACAAGTAGTATTTTTTTTCGTTCTTATTACTGCTAATTAACAACATAGTAGTACAATCTAGCGTCATCGAATCGATGCGTACGCGCGAAATAGTGGCGCACCATCAGCGCTCGCATGAGCAGGCGGATCAGCCGCGAGATCCAAAAGGCCGGCCGGCCGGTCGGCCGGCGGGCGGCGGCGTCACAGGTTCATGAGGCGCAGCCTGGAGGGCCGCGGCTGGAAGTCCCCGGCGCCGCGGCGGCGGCGGCCGAGCTCGCCCGAGCCGCCGCCGATCCTCTGAGCAGCAACGCGCACGGACCGTCCCTTGGCCGCCCGGCTAGTGCCAGTGCCGCCCCTGCTGCTGGCGCCTTTGCACTGCCCTCGCCGCCACCGCCCGGCGCGGCGGCCCCGTTGCGGTGCCGGCTGCAGCGGAACGACCCTGGGTGGTTCGTCGGCGAGCAGAGGCACGTCATCTTCTTGCTGCCAGTGGCGGTGGCGGATCTCAGCAGGGCTCTGGCAGTGGTGGTGGCGGAAGAGGTCGAGCAGGGCGCGGCGGAGGCCATGGCTGGTTCTGGTCAGTGCGCTTGTTCTGGTGGTGGTGGGTGGCCGGCGCCGGGGCCGGGCGGCTTTTATACGCGACGCGACACGAGGTTTGGCGGGCGGCGCGACCGTTCGATACGGTGCGAGGGCTTCCTTCAGTGTCTGATGCGTGGCCCGGAGTGTCAGCCTTGTGCTTTGTCTGTTTGCGTGTCGAAACGCCTCAACGAAGCACCTGTGTTATACTTTTTACCACGTAATTCTTTCAGTACAAATATTGTTCAAACTTCGGTGGAATTTCGGCGTAGTTTCGTGTCGCTGTCCGTTGTGCTGACACGAGGATCTGTTTCACTGGCCGTTTTTCTTTCTTTTTATTACTGGAACTTACTTCAAGCGTGTCGTTTTAAGCTCACTCAAGGGGTGTTTAGTTCTGCAAAACTACAAAGAACTCAAAAAGTCACATACAGCCTTAAAATCACATCAAATCTCTTAACGCATTTACGTAAGATTAAATTTAGATTAACAAAAACTAACTGCGCGGTTGGTGAAAAAGTACCTAAAATGAATCTTTTTAAGCTCTTTGAAGTCCACGACGTATTAATAATTATCAAAATACAAAACGAAAAGTCTCTTTACAAATTCACAACCCAAAATTTTCTGAAAAACTAAACACCTACTTTCACTCACTTTACTTTAAACTTTAAACTGAACTTCATCGACCAATAAAATAGTACTGGAAGTGGAAGAGATTAGTAGTAACGTACCGTGTATACTAGTAATATAATGCATTATTAAAGCAGAGAGTCAGAGACGAGTCTAGATGATGTGCTCTGATGCATGATCGTATCAGACGTAGTGTAGGAACCATATCGTGACCGAAAAAGTTGTTGGAGGAACCATATCGTGACCGAAAAGTTGTTGTTAGCTTATATAAATGAATGAATATTTTCTTCTCCTTTTCTATTCTTGAAATGAAATGCTTCTTTCCGTCCGGGCGAAGCTGTTCTTCTTTCCTGTGTGTCAGTAGCACGAAGGAGAGCACCACCGTCTCCTCTTTCCGAAAAAAAGCGACACGATGACGACGACCATCATATCATCCGATTCAGTGCAACGCACAACCGCATTTGTCTTTGCCTGTGGCTGCATCGCATCGGCGGTGACTCAGAACGCCTTCCTTTCGTGTAGGAGCTGCGCCTAACCATTTTGTTGTTTTCCGCAAGTGTACTGTGCATGCACCATCCCACATTACGTGGAATGGAATACCTCCTTCGTTCTGATCGTCCTTACTCCTTCTGACAAGATACTTTGAATACAGACATGTGTGATTGTAGGGTTTTCATCGCCGATCCTACCATTTTGATCAAAGAAACAAGGAAGGAGAGAAGACACACATGCCATGTGGGGGAATCACCCAAACAGCCACTGATTCCTTCGCCTTAAAAAAACTAATTAATACTTTCTCTACTTGCATCCGTGTACTACAAAGATAATTTGCTCTAGTTAACTTAGACTAAGAAGCTGTTTATATTAGATGAGTTGTGCTAAAATTAGCTTGAATTAACAGAGTTTAGCTAGCTAGCTATAGTTGGTTAACAGATAGACGAAGGTTTGGCTAAAACTAGCTCAACTATTAGTCCTCCTGATTGAATT
The DNA here is from genome assembly GCA_015847255.1 of Hyparrhenia diplandra. Lineage (NCBI taxonomy): Eukaryota > Viridiplantae > Streptophyta > Magnoliopsida > Poales > Poaceae > Hyparrhenia > Hyparrhenia diplandra. The sequence goes on along the minus strand of JADLZK010009348.1, from coordinate 27,816 downwards.
GATTAGAGCTAATTTTTAGATAATTAGCTCTTGTATCCGGCGTTCAACGGGCACACGTAGGAGCTCTTTCGTCAAGGACCCATAGGGCACGACGAAGCTATAGAGCATAATTCCACGCTAAGTTTATACATTCTATGAAAATATCACGGAATCTTAGCGTCAGTCAGAAAAACACACTTCCATGATTAAGACACATGTGGTTCTTTTTAGTAGTACATGTACATGTACTATATATTGCCTGGTATAATATAATAAGGGAGAGAAACTTAATCCACTAGTTGCAAGTCAAAGTTCTCTTTGTACTAGCATGATAACGATGACTGGACCATCAACCACTAATCTCATCAATCTGCTTGCTTGGTTTGACCTCCCTTAAGTCACAAGCATTATTTTAATTTATTTATCCGTTACCTCTCAAACATTTCCATCTCCAGGCTTTATAAATGACAAGTGTTTCTGACCCATAGAAATGGTACCTGAACAAGATGGACACATACTTGTTCTAAACAGTAACTGCTAGGTCTATCAAATTCATCTTTACTGCCAATGTTTTTTTTTTTAAAAAAAAAGTTAGCAGGAGCGCTGTCATATCATTTAAGAAAGGAAGCAAGCCAAGTTTGACAATAGAGAAGAATAATCTTGGCAATGGGGAAGATCACTAGTGTTGCATGCCATTTGTTAGGTCACCATCTTTCACCCTCAACTTTGAGCTGCTCAAACCAACTTCTTTCCTCCCTCACTTTGTCCACTGCTGAAGAGGGTAATACTTGTAGTACCTTTCATCCAGACAATAACAGCTTTATTGCATATATATGTCGCTTCCAATGGCTTATCCAAAATATATTTTTTATTTTGTGTACTTATTTTTTTCTCTTGAAAAAATATCCAAAAACAAGGACGAAGATGACATGGCCAGAATCGCCATATTAATGGCCAGCTAATCGCCCCAGAGACTTTTCTGTGCTTATTAGCCCAGCCGGCCAAGACACGCTTCCTGGTGATGAAGCCAAATTAACCTGACGGTAACATCTTAAGCCTGGATCAGTGGATCATAAGAAGCTGCCAAACACCAGTGGACATCGACGTTAACAACTTCTCCTTGACAGTTTCTCCAAGCACAGCTGTGTGAAAATTACTTACCGAGGATATTCTCTGTGCCGAAAGGTCAGTCGGTTTTCCAGATGATGGGGCCACTTGCATGTGAAAATAGGAGCAAACATGAGAGGTTCATCAGTGCTCCTTGTAAGATTTTTTTTTGGGTTCTCACTGACAGGAGGGGCCCGCTTGCATGGTCTTTTGTTATCTGCTGGTGCTGGTCTATACCAAATACCAACTGTTTGTGAAAGATGGGAACAATTTCGCAAAACATGGAACAGACAGTTTTTTTTAAAAAATATAAACTATAAGAAACATCGCACTGGCTAGCATTTTGTTTTTGTCTTATGAAGAGGATATTTACAAGGGAAGGAAGAATCAGTCAGATTGCTCAAAATTAATGAAGCCTTTAGATACATCACCGAAAGATGACCAGATTGGCCTCCAAGGGTCACTCTCTACTTTTTTTCTAGTATATGTCTAACAGAACAGAAGAATATCACGGATCACTGTCAGATAAGAACTCTAGGCAAAGATTCTAGTAGTTTTGTGGGTTCTGTTCATTACCATTCACACTGCACTAACAGCTGTAGGCCTAGTATAGACACATTAAACACACTGTCAAGTATGTTTCAAATTCAGTCCATTACGGAGGCCGGGTTTCCACGTGTGAAAATTGAAAACGGCCCATCGGGCGCACCCCTTGAGGACGCTTTTGAGGGGTGGGTGGGTGGGGGGGTGGTGGGGGCGGAGTCCCCCGCGAAAATACGGGCATATACCCCGCTAGGGTTTCCACCAGACCACTCATTCTGTAAGACGCCCGTTTTTGGTTAAGAACCGACTCTTGATAATAGTGAGGAAGTTTGATGGTCATTTGCGTGGTTTTTTACTCTGGTCTTTTCGTTAAATTTTGTATCTCTCTATGGTTTGATCTTGTTCTTCGTCGTTTTCCGTCGTCACCCTTTATAACACAGACAACCCTGTCCATAAACGAGGTGAGTAATCCGAAGAAAGGAAGATATTAGCAGCCTGCAGATCTCTTCAGTTAGAACTCTGCAGCTACGCGGAGCTTCTGATCAGGCCAAGAGCTATCGGGCTTCTCCTTGCTCCACTGTCCGGCCGGCCACGCCATCCATGGCCAGGTGGATTCAGTAACCGAGATTTAGCAATGCTAATCTAGCCAGATTTTCCATAAAGCTGCCGTGCATGGAGATCTGATCAGACGCCGACACGCCTGCATTGCAGTGTGCAAGGGATCGGTCGATCTCCAATTCGCCATCACTCTCTGTGTAAAAGTGAGGAATGTTTAGGGTGAACGAGTTACCTTTCTCTGGTGCTCGGCTTCGTATTATATAGGACGAGAATTGCCCCCGTCGTGGCTTACAAGATGTTTGTTACAGATTTGCATGTTACAACAAACTCAAGATCAACTTGTCCTACAATCTAGGGTCCGACTGTGACTACATGCGCCGGCCATGAACCTAGACTCGTTACAAGTTAACCAATGTACCTAAGTACAAACTAACCATGAAGGATATCATCTAACACTCTGCTACTAGCTCATGTTTCACACGCAGGTTGTGATCTTCGTTCATGAGAAGTAATGTCAGTTGGGAACAGATTTCTGAGAGCGTTGGTTAAGTCAAAAGAGATTCAGATACATCATGTATGCAGTCTTTCAGAATTCAGAAAGTCGAGCGAGTAGGATTAGAATCAGAAAACTGCATTACGCCTAACTCTGAACCGGAGATTTAAAGTCGACGCTTTTCAGTGGAGCCCGTGAAAGCGAGAGAGAGGAGAAAACTCATCATTTCATATAGCATTTTTATGTTAAAAAGAGTACAGTATTTTTTAGTCCGTCAGAACCTACTGAAAAAGAACTGGAGAGAGACCGAGCGTCTCGATCTTGTGTTCAATGTGGAGAAGATCGAGGCCGGCCGGCGATAGCTAGCAAGCCGCCGGTGTGACATGGCAGTGAGAAGGAGGCGAGACGGCGGCTGTGAACTCTTGGAGCCCCAGCAGCGCACGGGTCCTCCTCGAGGTCCGTGCATGGACCGTTCATCCTCCGCGGCGGCGTCATCGATCGGCCGTCGGTTTCGCGTGATCGTCGGTGGAAATACCAGGACGTCGATCTGTCATCTCCGCAGGGCATCCATCCATCGGCGTACTGAATGAATGCCTGCCGTGTGCTTTGCCGCTGAGCCGAGGGAAGCGTGCCCATGACGCCCCTCGTGCCTGCCGTGTGCTTTGCCGCTGATATGGACGGCCGGGGAGAGCGGCGTTCTGGCCTCTGACAGCCGATCGGGCACACATCTGCCGACGGCGACGGGGGACGCCGGCCGGCCCCACGACGGTGCAAGCATTCAGTGGAGTTAGGCTCGTTCGTTGCCGACCCATATGCATGGAGACAGAGACAGGAGAGAAAGTGTACGTTCACTGAGCCGTCGATCGGTACAACCTGTGCAACATTGCGGCCGGAGAAAATGGAGGAACAACGAGCCTTTTTCAGGGCGCCCTGGTCAGCCGGTTGCATTACATTGCATTGCCGGAGATGATGACATGTCAGGCGTAGAGCAAAAGTCGAGAGCCAGGTCACAAGTCGCCATTGACCGTGCCCTTTTTCTTTCCTGACGACGAGAGGAGATGAGCCCCTGGAACTGGAGGAATCCTTCGTCAAGTCGTCCTGCCTCCGGCTCTGGGATCTGACTCAGACTCCAATCAGATCAGCTCCAGCACTTGCACTGCCCTGTGCGTGCGCCTGTGCGCCTAGTCACCACGACGCGGACGCGCGCTGATGCCTGATGTGCAGGCACCCTGGGCGCAGGGCAATTGGCCATGTCAAGCCGCCACTCAGAACTGGCTGCCTGCCTGCCCAATGCCGCCGATGAACAAGGACAAGGAGGGTTCAGGGAAAGAGTCAACGCAAAAGGTACTCGCCGGCCGCCGCTTGCGCCGTACAGTACTCCTGAGTAGTTACGGGTTGACTTTGGCACAGCACCAACACCAAGGGGGCAGTGCGAAGCTGGCTGCGGCCTTCGTTCGCCGCGGCAGATGCTCCGGAGACACGATGGGCAAGTGTATTCGCTTCCTTTGTCCTTGGGCTCCCCCCTTGGCTGCCACTGCCAGTGCCAACCAACCAAGTGGGCAGGTTGAGACGTGCAGGCTGCAGGAAATGCCGGTGCAGCGCACCTGGTGTGCTGTCTGGCGAGTTTAGTGGGTTGACTCTGCCGCTGGAGGAGGAACGGGGATGAAATCGGCCGACCGACCCACATGTCGGCCGCTACCAAAGCACTCTCCTGATACTATATATAGTATGATGATGAATCCGTCGAGGCGGGGCATCGAGCTCTCGTTCAAGTCAACAGCATACACTAGTACACCCTGGCATTGGCATTGGCAATCCGGCAATGCCACCTTGTGCGTGCCATGACACTGCCACTGTGACATGTTCATGCAACCTGGTCCAAGGGAAAGGAAGAAGCATCAGACCTGCCTGCTGATAGAGACGGATGATTGTGAGGCATCATATACAAAACAAAAGGAGGGATTCCGTTCAATTCATTCAGTCGAGAATAAAGAGCGACGACCGCCAATTCATTCATTCAAGACATGTCATTCGAGACACACGAAAACTAGGCCCATATAACTTGAACATGGGCCTTTGTACACTATCACTGAGGACGCCGACGTGGGCCTTCATCTCCCGTAGCAACATCATAGATGAGAGGGAAACAAAATGAGCAAATTATTTCTTGTCCCTATTGAAAGTTGTTTTTAGTTTTTTGGACCTTTTTTAAATGAATTTGGTTATTTGTCCTAGTTTTGAGTTTTGTTTACTTTTTTTGCCCCTTGCGTCAGTTTTATGACTTAACGGTGTTAAGTGGTACATGAAATGACTGATTTGCCCCTCGACACCTAATGAAAAGAGATCACCAACCTCCAATTGTTTTGCATTATTTGTTCAGGTTGCTTAGCACCAATATTTTTTAAAAATAATCCGAATTAATTCAACCGTAGGTTGCTGATATTCTAGCTCAAACAAAATAATTCAAGAAAATAATCTGCAATAATTCAAGAAAATAATTTTCTCAAACAAAATATTCTAGCTCTCTTAATAGCATCTTTGACAGTCTTTCTCCGATTTACTTTCAAAATCTTTTTAGAGACTTGTTTGAGTAAATATCGCTTTATTGTATCTGTGCTTATTCTAAAAAAAAGTCAGCCTTATTCTCTATTTTAGTTAGAGATGGTGTCTATACATAAATACCTAACTAAAGAGCATGTTGAAGGTATATTTTTAACCAAAATTTTATAAATTAGGAAGAATATAAAAAGATTTATGAAGTTTCTTGAATATTAGAAGTACGATATAGCAATGATACATCTAGCAGTAGACACCGGTATCGCAAAAGACAACAAATGAAACACACTGAAACTGACTCGATCGGGGGCTGAGCTTATTAAACCGCGGGCGAACGCCCATACATATGGCAAGGCAACAAACAAACCGACCCAGTAGTTGGATCGGACAAAGCTGGCTAGAAATTAAACAAACAAACAAACAGTAGAATTAAAATAAAATCATCGCATTGGTGATCGAATTGAAGCATCTGGAGGATTTAATTAAAACCAACTTTGGTGGAAACAAACTAGTGGTGGACTGTTGGGCATCGATCGGGGCGTTGGTTTCTCGTTGTCTCCCTCCGGCATCTGAAGCTTGTCGCTCAGGGTCTTGGCCCCTTGAGCGAGAGGACCAACCAGACGAAGGAGAGGAACTCACCACCTTCATCCAAGCTCTTAGCGTGCTGGTCGCCCCTGCACATGCTGGCGGAGTAGAAGAGCATGCCCAGCCACACCCGGTACATCACCGTCCAGCGCGTGGGCGCATCATCAATAGCCAGCAGCTCCTTTGCGAGCCCGCATGCCTCGGGGATGTGAAAGAAAGATTTTCTCTCCTTGTCCTTGTCTTCAGATTTTTTATCCTTCTCCTTGGCTTCAGATTTTTTATCCTTGTCCTCGCCTTCATTACGAATGTTCTCCTTTTTACCTTGCCTTCAGGTTTATTACCGATGGGCACCTGTGCCCCTTTGTCGATGATCTTGGTCAGGTCGTCTTTGCTGAGCAGTTTGCCGCTGTTATCTACCATGGTTAAGACGGAGTCGAATTCATGGATGGCCTCACTGACCAGGTGCTGCCTGCTGCCAGTGAGCAGCATGTCCGGGTGGAAATTCAGCAGCCGAGCCATGTAGCTGGATATTGCTTCCGTGCACTTGATGCGAAGCCAGTGTAAGTCGTCGTCGTCGCCGGGGGGACGCGGGCCTTGCACGCGGAAGCAGAGGTCGGTGGCGATGTGCCAGACGAGGACGCTCCTGTCGAAGGACCCACGCAGGGTGCTCCGTATCTTGGGCCCGCAAAACTTCTGCTGCTCCTCACTTAGAGCCCAGTTGGCCGCCGCGCTCGTGATGCGGCTGCTCTGCTGCTGCTGCTGCTGATGCCGGTGATGCATTATCATCCTCCACGACACTTGCTTCTGCCTCAACATGGTCCCCGGCATCCACAGTGCCTGGTGATGCGTATGGCACCGTGAAGACCCTGTAATTGTCAAGGTCGCGGCCCTGTGAACCCACCAGATCTGCAAGGACCATATCCGACACTATCTTGTACTTGTACAGTTTGTAATCGAAATTTGCAAATAGTCGAAATCCTTCCAGCCCCAGCCCAGGCTGGCGCACACTTGCAACCACCCAACAATGGCCTTGTGCCTCCGCCGGAGAACCGCTTCCATGAGGTTGTAGCCTGGTACCGTCTCCCACAACGCCGGGAAACCTGATAAAGATATGGCCCGGTATATGAGCTGACGGATGAACACCGCGAAAACATCCAGCGCGGCGGTGAGGCACAGGAGGATGTATGTGATCTTCACATCGGTGCCGTTGTACCCATCCTTGTCCGTCGTCGCAAACAGCGTGAAGGCGGCGATGTGCAGGATGGGCACCACCAGCACATGGATGAAAACCCAATTAGCTCTGGTATATATGGGCCCAAACGCGCCACGCAGCCAGCGCCTTCAATTGACTCTCCGCCTTTGTGCTCAGAGGCCGAAGAACATCCCGGGCATGTCGGGCTCTACCTCGTTGCACAAGGTCATCGGCAGCAGCTGACAGCGACATGCCCGAGAGCAGCATATTGATTTTATCTACCTCCGACAAGCCCACATTATCCCACATCCTCCTCCCCGCCTCACCCGAGCTCGACCAGCGCCGGATGCTTCTTCTTGCTCGACTCGACTGGTGCAGCAGTTGTACCAATCTGAGAAGAAAGCCAATCTTGTAGAAGTATGCTTCTGTGGTTTCACCGACACAGACGCCGCTCTACTACTGATGGTGGCTTTCTTGAGGGCCCATGGCTTCTCACTGCAACTGACGACCCCAATGATGAAGAGCAGGATCTCTGATGCCGATAGCTTCCAGTCGCGGGGGTTATGCCACGACTGGTAGAAGGCGTACAGGGCAACCGCGACCTGAGACATTATGGTCACGGTGTGCCTTATCCACAGGTTGTTTTCTTTGATGGTCCAGACAGTCAGCTCCTCCTCCTGCCCGCCGAGATGGACGAGCAGGACAGGAGCCCATAGGACCTCCAGGATCCTCGCCTTATCGCTCGCAATGCCACCACAGCTACTGCTGCAGCTGGCGGTCACCCTGGCGTGACGGTTGAAGAGGGTGGCCAGCGCATAGATGGTCAGAGCATCGCTGCTAATGTATGCAAGCCATATGCACAGCCTGAAGCAGCGCCAGACGCTGTACCTGCGCATCGGGCCAGCCACGAGCAGAAACCATCGAAGGCCGAGGCTGCCGAGGACGAGGATGCGCAGCTGCCAATTGTCCCACCATCCCACAGCACTCCGCACATCTAGATGTACCATCTCTCTCTCTCGCTCGCTCGCTCGCTGTGTGTTTTGGGTTTGGCAAGCAAGGGCACAGGTCTACTGGTGCGTAATGGTCGCGGGCTTGCGGTTGGCTTCACTGACGATTAATACTGCATGTCTGATTAACTTGTTCGATAACCCTTTAGCTTTACTAAACACATGCATTTATAGTTTGTAGTATTTCATTTTCACACGTTCTAGCTACCATTATGATTGGGCGCCACGTTATCAAAGGCGCAAAGGAAAAGGAAAAGGAAAAGAAAAAGAAAAGAAAAGAAAAAGAAAAAAGGAAAAAGACGTTGCTGCTGCTTTTGTTCCTTCGCCTCGTCGGCCCATCCTCGCCTCCTGTTCTGCCCATAGAGACGGCCTGTTTCCCAGAAGGAACAACGAGTTGTGCGGCGCATTTCATTTGAAGGATGAACTCTGACGAAAAAAAAAAAAACAAAAAAATCCATCTATGAACACCAATGAGACGACCAAATAGTCAGCAAGCCAGTCACAACAACAATGAAAAAAAAAAACCCCGATGATACACAGACGAAAAGAAACGAACCGAAGAACATGCAAATATGCAATCTTACAGTTCCAGATCATGACTGTACACCACTAATTCTCAATCCCAACACAAACAGTTGCAAGCTATCTGACCTCTCAACATCAACCCACAAATCCAGCTACAGTTAGTACGACAATGCACTCAACTTCGTCTACGAGAATCAATCAGCAACAGCAAAGCAACTAACAATCCATGGTACATCCATCCATCTACATCACGGAAAAACAACCCAACCTAAGCACAGAGTATGCACAGCGTCGCAGGCATGGTAGGAAGGAACGGTGCTATCATTCAAGCGCCTGGCACCATCGGAGCCGGCTTATCTTCTCCCACCGGGTATGGCTGGTGCTGCTTGCTGTACACGCGGTGGCGCCGCTCCCGGCGTAGATCACCCAGAAGATGAGCGACAGCATCACCGCCGACGAGACCATCACCAGGCCCACGTACACCCACTTGCTGTAGCGCTCCAGCCCGGGGCAGTAGCCCTGGTTGATGGTCGTGAAGGTGTCGCGCACGAAGGTGCAGTCCTCCAGCTGGATGAGGAAAGGCCCGTACTGGTACAGCCCCTGGCTCACATTCACGCCCGCCGCCATCTGACTGTAGATGCTGGGCGTGACGCGCCCTGCCGTGGCGCAAATCTCGGCTCCTGAGACGGTTTTGCTCTGGCATTCGTAGTTCTTCCAAACCTGCAATGTCATATGCAGAGGCACGGATCAGTGTTGTTTGGTGAGCGCTCACCATATCCATGTGTAGTGAACTTGCAATCGCTGCGTGAAATTGATCGAGCAGGGTAACTGCCGGCTTACCTGGGTTGCATTGTACAAGGTAACCTCTCCTCGAGTGCAGTTGCGGTCCCCAGATCAGGTGTGAATGGATTGCAAAGCAGAGGCATCAATGGCCCCGACTGGTTGTAGTAGAAAGGCGTCAACTGTGGAGGGAAGTTCCTATTCGACACGTTGGTGATCACCTGGTTCACCACATTCACCAGCTCGAAAGTGACCTGCCTGCTTCTGTACAGGGATTCGCTTCGCTGTGGCAGGCTCGACACACAGGATAACCTCATCAAGGGCAGTATGCTCTGTTGGATGAGCAACCCACTCTTCCATTGCAACACACGTATCTGAAACAACACTGTTTTTGTACAGAGAAGATGAGATACTGATATCAAAAAGGGAGACTTGTTTAGGTAATTAATCATAAAAACAACACTGTTTTTGATACTGATATCAAAAGGGGTTGTTTAGTTAGGTTGCCTTCAAGAGGGTAGATGTTTCACCCAAAGTCCAAATCCGTGGGGAAATGATATATAGCGGTTCCAACAGCTCAAGTTTTTTCTTTCAGCTTTACTACTGATAGTTACATCTTGCATGTTAATTTACAGTAGTGTACAAGTTTCGCTAGCAAAAAGCATTAACCTGGAATTGAAAAACAAAATTGTTCCCATGCAATTGATATTTCCAAAAGGACATAGTTTGACATGTAATTCTGAAAGATAACAGGTGTTGCATATGATTTGGCTTACAAGCGAAATGCGATAAACAAACTAAGCAAAAGTGTAGCTACAATAAATATCCATAATATAGCTTACAAATCCCTTCATAGACCTAAGGAAACTTAAAAGATATGGAAAGAGATGTTTGGGTGCATGAAAGATGTAAGGTTAAACAATCCAGATAATAGCGAAGTTGGGTTAAAGGCAACACAACAAACAACAAGACCTAGTCGCCTAGACTAATGCAGAGATGAAGCTCTGAGCCCCTTAACCGAGTCCAAGATGTCATTGGATAGGCAATTGCAATGCAAATTGGTACCAGGATGCATCCTACAAACATGGACTGATGGTGCAAGTGCAAGATCATCGCTGTGCTAGCATGCTCGAACAAGACCAGACTTCAATTTGAAAAAAGACCTGAACCTAAAACAAAAGCTCCAATTTTTTTCAAGCAGGGCTGATAAGTATGAAACAGAAATAACTTAATAGGACATAGGATGCAAGTGCATATTAGAATACTTACTTGTGCAGAAGAAGAAAGACACCACAAAGGATAAACGTCCCAGTAACCAGTATCCATCCAATAACAACCAAGCTGTAAAAAGATAGGAACAATGAATGATATCTCCAGTTTGTTAGAATAAGATCATGAGCAAAGACAAAACTTACACAGAGACAACGAATTCCAGACCAAAGATGGATAACACTGACAAAGTCAAAAGAGTTACTATGTTAGAATATGTGTTTAGAAACATACAAAACAACGACCAATTTCTGACAGGTATGGGGAAAAAAAAATAGAGTACTTACAGAAGCCAATAAATGCCAGAAGAAGCATCACTGCTGCAATGACAATTAAAGCAAGCTGCCTGAAATAAAATCCATTCTCCATCAGTTGCATCATTTAGATTAGATGGTATCTCAATGATATGGGGCGAAAAAGACTTACACTCTGTTTAGCACCTTTTTTATCTTTTCTTTGGCATTATCTGTTGTTTTAATAGCAAGATCAGTAGCTGATGAGTTGAGCTTTCCTTGGATATCATTTATCTGAGTTTGCACGTTAGGAGGAAGTAAAAAAGGAATTTGCTATGTCGATCCTCTTTGCAGCTGACAAACTATCAGATAGGTTCCTAAGGTTGTCAACAGTATAATTTGCCTGGCTGACAACAAACTTCAGAGTAGCTGTTGTGCTCTTGTGGAATTTTCCCTGGCCATCGTATAACATAGCACATCCAGCACTAGCATTGAGTGTGAAACTTGATCAGCATATACAGTTGAAAATATACAAAGGACTCATGAAAATGCCACATTATAGAAGAATGGTACTTACATTGCAGCACAAGTGAACAATATTAGAAGTATCAATGACAGAGCATATGCTGTTCGAGAATACTTGTAGGTGTGATGTGGGCAACAGCAATGACGGCAGCAAATTCCAAGCATAACCAGAAAAAAGATCACAAACCACGCCAGAGCAATGGCGAACAGCGGAATGGCTGTGTATCCGACGGACTACCAACAAAGAAATCAGCGCAACAAATATCATATAATGCCAACAAATGTAAGCAGACGATAGAGATGCACCATTTCGAAATAAATGACTTACAGCAAAATAGTGCACTTCACTGATATTCCAGCCGCCCGGGTATTTCCTGAAATTATTCAAGGGATCCTTTCGGTATGTCCTATCTGCCGCCAATACAAAGGAGCTATTCGTAGTGACGTTGATGTCAGTAGGAGCTTCAGCAATTGACCTCCTTGCCAGCAAGCCAAATCCATCTGCTCTTGAGAGATAATAATATAATTCCTTGTCAGACAAGAAGGGTTGCCAGCAACAAAAACATAAATCTCCCAACTGGGACATTAGGAATTTTCTACTGGTGGTTTAATACATCTATGTGTTTTTTTTCCTTTAATCTTCCACTGGTCAAATTATAACAATCTCTGCTGAACAAGTGAAGCAGTAGTGCAGAGAGGATAGAACTTGAATAGAGCCATCTCACAAATGTTCCCTTTAATTAATATTCTTCAAGTAAAGGCTAGGTTTCTGTGGATAAGTAAGAATTCAGTTATAATAAACTAAAACAAGAAATAGAACTTGCCATCTCGTAAATGTTCCCTTTAAATTAAAATTCTTTTCAAGTAAAGGCTAGGTTTCTGTGGATAAGTAAGAATTCAGTTATAATAAACTAAAACAAGACATGAATACGAAAACCACTTACTGACCATTACAATACTCAGTAACGAAAACAGCAAGGCAGTACAAAACGGAAGGAACTGTAGACGCGGTAAAAGAGTGAATGGAGACACCAGAGGGCAGTGACACAAGACTGAATTTGCTCTGTTTTTGTTCAAATTAAAAAAAAAATACTGAATTTGGGAACACTATAAGTCGAAGCCAAAGTATTCAAAGCAGTAGAAAAGCGATTTGCTGCAGAAAAGAAACACAGAAGCGATGTAGAGGCATGGGAATGGGAAAAGGCGAAGGGAATTTAGACAGCCAAGATGCTTGTTTGTGTTCCTTTTGAGGGAAAACAAAAGAGAGAGAGAATCGCAATATAAGGACTCAAATTTCCCTTTCTTGTTCTGAAAAGAAAGAGAAGGGGCACAGATTTGATAGAGAACACTGACTGCACATCACCCAGAACCAAGATTTGGCAGGGTCGAAGTCGAACATAGGATTGTTTCGGAGAATAAATAAAATAAAACCCTGTAAGGAGCAGAAGAAAAGGACACCAAACAGATGAACAATAACCTGAGAGGACCACAGAACATTACAAAATTCTGGGGACCGTTCCGAAGAACTCGACTTGACTCCGTACTAAATAAACAAAACAAAAGCTCTATCTTCTTTGTTGTTTAAACGAACTAAACAAAACAAGAGGCATGCAGCCGAACCGAAATCACGCTAAAAATCGCACTTAGCAAGCTATTTCCTTCCTGCTTGTCTGCAACGTCCACCAGCGAAAAGAGCAAAAACAGGTAGATTGATTGATGTGTAAAACAAACAGGGAAGGAACGCGAGAGAAGGGGGGCTGGTGCACGAACCAGAGTGGAGCGCGGCGGGCGTCTGGAAGTGACGAAGAGCAGGGAAGTCTCCCGGTCCAGGATGCGCGGCGGCGGGCGCAGAATGGCAGCGCGACGAGCAGCAGCAGCAGCGCCAGGCGGACGAGGGGAACCGCCGGCAATGCCATGGCTGGGCGGCAGCGGCGGCGCGCTGTCGTCTCTCCCTCCCTTCCTCCCCCTCACACGCTGCCCGCGGCGTGAAATTGAATGAACCCAAGGAGATGGATGGCACCACCTTTTGTCCGCGTCCCCCGCTCCGAGAAGAAGATGAGAGCGAAGGAAAAGCTTGAGGCTGTGACACAAGAATGGGGGTGGGAGGACGAAAACACACACACAGAGAGAGGGGGGGTCGTTCCCGTTCGTTCGTTCCCGCAAAGATGGTGGTGGTGGAAGACGGATGGGGTCGCTTGCTTTTGTGCTTTGGTTCCTCCCCTCCGCCTCGTGTCGCGTCCGCGGCTCTTCGTCACGGTCACGCCCCTCTGGCTAAAAAAATGCACTGGGGATTTTCGCCTCCCTGTCGCTTTGTCTTGTGGGGATTAGATTCAGAGGTGTCCAAAACCAAAAAAAAAAAAAAAAGGGATTTGGGATTTGGCGTGGGTGGCAGCAGATCTGCCCGCCGGGCATTGCATTTCTGTTGCGTAGTGGCGTTGGGTGTGTTGTTCCCAAACTGCCCAGCGCGGTTAACTGGCGGCTGGGAATTTTTACCGCGTTGCCCAGAGTAACTGCTCCTGACAGTTTTGACAACCGGCAAGGGCAAAAACGGGAAGGGGCCCCAATCATTCCCCGAATTGTGCAGTGTGTGCGGTTTTGTTTATTGCGAAAGGTAGTAGTGTGATTATTCGATGTGATGTGATGCCTCCCCATTAACACCCCATGTCTTTATTCCTTAAAGACGCACTGATTGTGATAATTAAAAAGAATAATTAGGACACGGATTCGATCTTGCTGCTTTCATTCAGTCCATGTCGGCATCCGCCGACGGGGGCCGGACACCGGAGTCGTCGGAGGCTCCGATCGATTTCCATGTGATCAACGGCTAGTTGCATGCCACGAATCGATCATGCCTCGTCGTGTACTTGCTCAACGCGCGTAATGAAGCTCTAAAAGAATAATCATATACTATCGGTGGTTTCCACGAGGCTAATAATCTCGTCTGCAGGTTTCCGTTGCTGTCGCGCGCGTACTACCTAGGAGTACGTACCATGTGGCGGCCGGTATGGAGCCGCGAAAATTTCAATTTTCTTGCGAGTACTCTAGTACGCAATTGCTCCAATTTTTTTTTTAAAAAAGTACGCAATTGCCACCTACTAGTATTTGAAGTTTGTTTATTGCCTGCATAACATTAGTGTACACGGTGTAAATATGCAATAATCATGCACCGACGAACTGATTGATTAGAGCGAGGAGTAGTATATGGGGCTGAGCATTCTTCGTGCACAAGGAAAGAACCTCTATCTTTTTTGCCTTTTCCGAAAAGGAAGCGAATGAACCTGGGTCGGGCATTTGTGTTGTTATCGTACTGTACATGGGTGACGATACGGCAGGGCAGGACCCGCCAGCCAGAGTTGGAGACGAACGGCGCCGGGTCGGGACCGTCCGGCCGGGGGCGCGCGCGTTCTGGTTCCGGCTGCTGCTGGTGCATGGCAGTCTCGGGGAGCAAGAGAAACCCAAACGCGCCCGTGGTCAGCGAGTACGCGCAGACTTTCGCAGACTTTCGGCCTTGTATGTACTCGAGCACGTCAGGACTCAGGATGTCAGGTTGTGAACAGCCAACACAGCCGCCGACGGCTGCATGCCACGAACTTTTTTTAAAAAATTAAAGGGCTTTCACCCCTGTCATTGCATTAGCAAGGACCAAAACATCCGGTTCAAAGTGCTCAAGTGGGATACATCTGTCCATGGATACAAGCTCAACACTCACACAGCATTGAGGCAACATATGAAACACTCCCAAGAACTAACAACTCAAAAGAAAACTACTCCACATTACTACTTTGATCACTCAAATCACAGTGGCTTCATTACTTTGATTCCTCCCAGCCTTCAGGTAACAGATTCATCCAGGCCCTTCCAGCCATCAGCAGAGTCCCTTCTTGATTTAGCTTCTCCCTCACCTCCAAAGGTATGTTGTGATCTTCCCAGTCCAAAGCTTTGGCAAACATATACTTGTCCCCTAGACATCTTCCACCTGATTCATCCACAGATTCTTGCAGGTGTTGCTGCCACAAGCTTCAGTCCTGATGAATATTCCTCTCTTCTCTCCGCTGGACAGAGAATCATCCAGGTTTGCAGGTGCCCAATTATGCTGAAAAGCAAGTTCCTAACATCCAGGCAAGGTTCTTTCTGAAAACAAATAAAGTTTCTTTTTCAAAGCCTCCACCGGGCTGCTGCACAGAAAACATTATGAACTAAAAACTTTTTATTGCTAAGCCACATTTGTCCTATTGACACAAAAGTTTTTCCCCACATCTTTATCTAGGACATTAGATAAATTTTTCTACATTAGTTTGGCTACTGCACATTCAAAGAAAAGGTGGCACCCAGCCTCAGGTTCTGAACAGAGCAAGCAAGAGAGATCATACAGTTTCTTCCTAATATTCACATTATCTCTAATGAGGTTCTTGTTTTTTGATAACAGCCAAAGGAAAAAAATGCATTCTGGGAGGCACTTTGATACTCCAGCAGGAACATGTACAGGCACGTCCATATAGGTGAATCCATCATGCCTACTTGATCAACGCTCGTAATGAAGCTCTAAAGAATCATATAGGTGACCAGCGCTGGTTTCCATCAACGACTAGTTGCATGCCACGAATCCATCAGTACTCTCCAGGTGCAGGCACGTACGCGGGCCGCCCGAACATTCCAACACAGCTGTACTACGCCTAGCCCTCGGGGAGATCAGGGTGCGTTTTCAAATGCAAAGCAAGCAGCCACGTGGTGCATCCCTATCAGGTTTCCTTTTTCAGGTATGGTCATTACTATGCTTTTGGGTTTGGGTTTTTGATGCATTCTATAGCTCCTCCATACAATAAACACTCGACGAAGACAGCTGGCGGCAGCAAAGCCAAGCTGGTAGTATAGAGGAACAACGCCATGTGGACTGTCTGCAGCACCTGGATCGAGTAAGAGTATGGTAATAGTACTATATTTGCCTCTGACGTGGCTCATGCAGCGCCGTCCGTTTCCTGGATCTGTTTACGTAAGCGGAGCACAGCGTGTCGGACACAGAGACGCGCCGCGGCGGCGTCTCGATCGCGTACCTAACCTAATCTACCCGTGGTTACCGCAACCGGTGCACCGCGTGCGTGCGTGAGCGCGTGACTACTGAACCAACCAACCAACGAAATGCGTCGACGTCGTCGTCGTTGGCAGCGACGCGGGAGACAACGGAAGGGGAGGCAGAGCCACTCGCGGCGTCCGCCTCCGCCAGAACAAAAAAATCTGCAGCGGATAGAGGCGGCCACACAGCGTTTGTTTGTCTCGACTGGACGCTGCCGACGACGTCGACCCACCGAGCCCACGCCACGACGGCGACGGACGGGGATCCAGAGACAGGCGCAGGTGCAGCGCAATCCTCCGTCGGCGTCGCCCGCGCGGGGCCGGCAGCGGGCCTATGATGCGACGACGAGTCCGTGGCGGTCGGTGGCACCATGGCCTTCCCCGGCGGCCGTGACAGGCTTTGCCAAATTTTTAAAGTTTTTATGGGCCGTACATCCGAGGACTATACGGGGACATGAAATGCGGTGCAGTTTATGGGCTTATGGCCTTTTAAAAAAAATAACAACAAGAAAAACATATGGCCTTTGAACACCGTCCACAGGCCACTGCACGGCAAAACCAACGAGTCGATCCAGTCGATCCTAAATTTTTTAAATTATCCGATCAATCAACAAAGTAAGCGCTGTCCATCTAAAGTAGAGGCAAAAGACAATTTTAATAAAACCCACGAGGGTAAACACGCTGGTATTCTTGCTAGTAGTAAAGCAAGAAAATAGTTTATCCATTTGTTGACATTTAAATTAGGCACACACCAATTTTAAAAGGCCTATGCTAGTTTTGTTCCAATCTAAGTAAAAACTCTATAAAGCACATGATAATAATAGTACCACATTATTTAACTACTAGAGAATTAGACTACCATTCTCCCTATAAAATAAGGGGCACATGGCTCCACTTATTTACTCATTTACCTCTTCTTTCGTCCTTTTGTTTGTGTTGCAGGGATCAGGGAGGATCAACATGACAAACACCGACGATCAGGATAGCTAGGGTAGCCCATAGCAATCACACGCTCCCGACGGAGGGACGCCGACGATCAGGATGGCTAGGGTAGGCCATAAATGCACACGCCCCGATGGGCTCCACGCCGACGATCAGGGGGGTTTAGGTCAAGGACCTCACCATATCGCACGCCCCGACGGGTCGTTCCTGCGGCGGATGTGTCTTTGCTCATCACTGAAGATCAAGGTCTGGTTACGGATTGTGCCCTCCCAACAGCGTCAAGATACGCTGTCCTTCATCGATTGAGTGTCCTGCATATTAATTTGGGCCTAATTAAGCGTCAGGCATGAGGTCTCGTTGTGGACATCCTTTAGGCACCCTATAATTACTGCATCGCGTCACGAATTAAGCGATGTTTTGGAGTGTCGTCTTACCGATTTAAAACAATTTGTATAAAATACGTGTAATATTTATATTTCTAAATAAATTTGTTAAAAAACTAGACTTAAAAAATATTTTTCGATGATATAGTAATTGCCCAGCATAAATATTTATATATTTTAATATATAATTGCCGGCAAAAAAATTCTTGAGAAGCCGAGAACAGCGTTTAATTTGGGGCGGAGGAGGGTAACCTAGCTTTGCCGGCTCATAACGATATAATAACAAACCAAAAAGATGATAATAAGCTGCTCGATCCCTTACTCAATCGCGGAAGGCTGATAATTGGGCACGTGAAAGTAACGCCCCGAATACTCTACTCCACCCATCCACGTCCAGCCGGCCATCCATTCTCCGCCCGGACAGAAAGGACAGCCCCGGCGAAGAAGAACACTGCAGCATCCGGCACCTGCAGTGCCCAGCCGAGCACACTCGCGCTGGCCTGCTGTTGAGTTGGTACCCTGCTCAGTGCTCACACGTAGCGACGTCCTTTTGCCCGTGTCTGTGTCTCCACTCTCACTCTGAACTCTGCAGTGCGCGCCGGTGGCCGCCCCCGTCGTCTAGGGCCAATTGACAACTGCCAACCAATTGTATCTCATCGCATGGCCTTACGTTTACATTACATTACAGGTCATCTGTTCACCTTCAACCTGAAATCAGGGCACAAAACATTTTCTGTGTCGAGGAGGGAGGGAAAACAAAAGTGAGTTCAATTATGCAGTTGTTGGATTGCTGTTTTTCTAGCTAGCTACAGTATTGTTAAACCTATGCTTTAAAAAAAAAACAGTATTGTTAAACCTCTGCCCTCTGCTCAACTAATCGGTGCAGAACTGCTGGTCCACTTCCTGCCCTTTGACCCTTTGTACTGTACAATATACATGATGCGAATTTCTGAAACTCTGAAGGTGTAGTCCATGTTGCAGCAGTGAGATGGACAGATAGTCAATGTTCAAGATGAAGTTTTGCAGCAGATAATCGTTTTGTTCGTTGTCGCTGGACAAGCTTTTTGCAGCAGAAATCTAGCTTTCGCTCACAGGTCATCCAATCCACAATGCAAGTATACTCCGCGGCATGCACTGACAGCGTATGAGAGGAGAGAGATTTGCTTTGGCTTTGCCAAATAGAGTTAGCGCATCAAAACTGTTACATTTCCCTTCCAGGAGATGAAAAAACGAAAAGGAAAAAAACTATCTTTGCTAGCTCGATCGCTACTTAGGATCATCATATCAAAGTAATTGAGGTGTAACTATGGCAGCCTACAGCTGCTAGACTAAGCTCTAGCATCTATCCTACTTCCTCTTTTGCACAAAAGGGGATCGATCGATCGGAGAAACAATCTGATCTGAGACATCTGAGCACTCAGCAGCAGGCCAGGGGAAAGGCTCGCTGCAGCTGCATATGATGCATGCATTGCTCGATCAGTGGTGCCTAGGTTCGTGGACGCTGGCACCGTAGTAGTCTTCATGGAACTCAGGCAGCTTGTGCGCCGTCGCCTTGTTCACGACCTCCTGCCCAGCGACAGAGGCAGCGACTGCGACGCTCCTCCTCGTCTCGCTCTCGCCTGCAGCTTCAGGTAACGACCTCTCGCCGCCGGGTGTTTTTCTTTGCGTCAAGTCGTTCTGGCTTGGTTTCTGCTGAAACATCACAAGAACGAAGGCACGTCGATCAGCACCCGATCGGAGACGATGGACCAATGGATGAAAGGATCCAGAGATTCAGACAGTGGTGGTGACGAGAAGAAAATAAAAGCAGGATCGATCACTTACATTGGCAACGTTCACTTGCTGCTGCTGGTTGACTGCGGCGCGGCTCTCGGCGTCCAGCCGGATAGCTTCAACCTCCATGGCCGTCGTCAGCAACAGAAGCAGGAAGACGGTGGCGACCGCAGCCAATGACAAGGAAGTCCCAGTAGTCCTCATATTTGTATGCTTAGATAGAGGTCGTCGACTGTGAATGGAGAGCAAGACACTTTGAGATGGAGCTAGAAGAGGAAACGCAGGAGCTACTAGAAACAGGCAAAGTGGTCTGAACTCTGAACCCATCTGGACTACGACATGCCATATTTATACATCTTGTTCGTCTTCCCAGTGATTGCTGTACTCATTCATGCCTATCAGCTAGGATCCAGGGAGTGGGGGTGTCCACACACTACGCAAAGATAGAGCATTTCTACTAGTATAATAAATCTAGCTGTGCTGTCTGTACCACTGTCTGCCGTGAACTCACATACCCATGCGATGCGATGCGAGTAGTCTATGGCAGCTCTGTCGCCCTTTAGGGACGGCCGCCTGCGCGAAATTTGGGCCGTGTTTAAGCCACTGGTCCCTGGATTAGGTTGCTGCTGATGCTGAGCCTGCATCAGTGACAAAACCCTCCACCGGCCGTGGTCAGGTTTTCTGTTTGGTCCCTGGCGCCGCGTGCATCATCGCCCCTGGAAAGTTGCCCGCATGTCGCGCGCCAAGAGGGAGCCTGTTTTTGTTCGCGTGTTCCTTGTCTCGGGGAGATCCACGACGAGCTACAATTCCAACAGGGGCCTGCGTCTGCTTTCAGAATTCAGATGTTTGTTTCTGAATGTGTGCGTGGCAAGCAAATGTCTCAGGAGTCAGACAAAAGGAGCGCTGTCTTGTTGTTCAAAGAAAAGGGAGGCTGTCTACATTTGACCTGGGTCATGCATTGGACCAAGACACCATTAGCTAGAGCAAATGCTAGGTTAGGAGGGTGATCTATTGAAGATTAGCTGAAAAGCAGGCATCAAAAGGCGGGCGTGTGGGCGCACGGGCATCATCAGATGATCTTTCTCGGTTGACCATGGAATGCAGGAGGCAATCAGACGGGGCACCGGTGCTCTGTCAGATCTGAACCCAACTGAACCAAGTCGTTCTCCAACAGGCTCATGACAGGCTAGCTTCGTAACCGATTGATTTCGACGGCTTGCTATCTTCGTGCTATGGCAGATCGGATGGTACGATGTGAAATCAATCAAATCTCGTCCGGGTTCCCCTGTCAGATCTTGTTCTCTTCCGTTCGCTTGGTTTAGTTTGATCCTCTACGAGTACAGGTTCACGGTGTCCAAATTCTTGAGCACCAGATGCTGCCCACCTGATTTTTTTCGAACTTATTTTTCAGTTCACAAGCCCTCATCTGTTTTTACTACTGACAGCGCCGGTTTTTAAACTTGCAATAAAACTGTGTAGAAACATGAACCGAATAGTATATCTGAATTGGGAGCACATAATAGAACACTAGTTCGATTACATCGATAACTCCCATCACCATCGTTTTATTTACAGAAAAGAAAATCAGGGGAAGACATCACATACTGAGCCACAAAAAGCCCCCTGGATGCACACTGCTACCTTGTCCTTAACAACTAGCTCAACATCCATATGGAGTATTTACAGTGTCTCACAATCAGCTAGTGAGATCTCAGGCTAGTTGGTTTTATTCTCGGAAGGACAAGAATAGTCATCCACCCTGGCATATCGACAGACCGTGGAAGAACAGCTCAAGATACCGCAAATAGCTACTTACAGTTAACACTCAGCAACGTAGCACAACATCAGGAACGGAACGGCAGCCAGCAATGGCTCCGCCCGTGCCTGTCACTGACCTTCCAGGAGCACTCTGAGGTTGTGGCCTCCCCCGGCAGATATGCTCCGTCGCGACCCTGCCTGTCCCTGTTCACTCTGGTCTGGGGAGGGGCGTCCTGGTGGAACGAGACCATCACCGCCCGTCAGGTTGTCCCTGGCGCCCGCCATGCTCGCCTCATCGGACAATCTCCCTGCAGCACAGCCTCAGGTCGTTGTGGTCTTGGAGCCTCCGCCAGCGAAGTCCACGGGCGTTCTGGCTCGAGAAGAAGTCCCAGATGCGCCGCTGCGATTATCAAGAACTTCGTCGCCGCCGTCGGTGTGACCATCTTGAGCTCTGGTTCAGGCGCTCAATGGTCCTCCTGGCTCGCCCACCTCTTTCATGCCCTCGAGATGCCAGTCACCGTTGCTCTGGTGACTGCCAGCTGCCCGTTTAGGTAACCGTCATCGACACTAGCCACCAAGCGACTCAACACACGCTTTCTTTCATTGGTGCAGCAAGGCCTGTGGTCTTTGGACATTTCAATGGCAGTGCCACCCTTGAGAGAACTGCCCTACAATCACCAGCATTGGCCACCAGAAGGATCTGCACAAGATATGCTAGGAGTCAGCACCAGCAAGCAATCACTTCAAATAACTAACTATTGTGTCCTTTAAGCTTAAGAACTTTTTTTGTGCTCAACCTAGATGATATCCAGGGTCCTAAACTCAGAATCTGATGATCTACGGTTCAACCATTGAAGAAAAAAACTCTGATACCCTTAAAATTATACCTTCTAATGGAAGACTTAATTCCAAATCCATGCCCACAAACAGGCAGAAACCTAGGGTGAACTAAATATCTACTGCACGCTTTAAATCTCTGAAAGCAATATGGTAGATAAACAGCTTCCATCATGTGATTAAACAGCACAATATAAGTAGATAAACCACAAACAGGAGTTACATTTGGAAGTGAGGCAATACCTTCCAAAAATCATTGCTGTAAAAGTGCTGTAATGTTCAGAAGAAAGTCCCTTGTGATAAGAGGAATTTCTCTGCAAACTTACTATCAGTTTGCACAAAATGACCTCTTGACTACCTTTTCAAGCTCAAGGGAAAATCAGCATCTTCCACGATGACCCGTGGCAAGTTATCCGCGGACATAATGGGCAGCATCTTTGCCATTATGGCCATCGAACACCTGTGAATAGGAATCAAAGCGGGTGAGAGAACAGAAAGATATTTCATGTCCCTGCAAGTCTGAAACTACGGGGAAGCAACCCTCTAATTGATATAAAAGGGTTAACACACAAACTCCTAATTTCGAAAAGGTATTAATTTTCTATGAGTGCATTAAAGTTTTACAATGAAGGTAGATCACTTAAGAAGAACCAAAAGCCATAGATCACTTTAGAAGAACCACAAGCCATATGATTTCCTTGTTGAAGGAATTGGATATTTAATAGTGAACTGGTAATTACCCCATAGAAAAATTATTTCATCATCCACGTGTTATAGCCAAAATTCTTTGCCAGATCAGAGATGCACACATGGGCATCTTCCATATATCGCGACTTCAATATCAGACCAATCCCTGATGGGATGAACGGGACAAAGTTGTTCAGCTTAGTCTGCTTGAACTCAACGGACACCGTGTTCTCACAAACTCTCTCCATCTGCACATTATCCAAAAGAGGATTAGAACCCAGTGAAAAAGACAAACAACTCAGCAAAACATAAGCACTATATATAACATAAAATTGGTGACCATGAAGCACTATATATAACATAAAATTGAGTGACTATATGAAAATGAACAGGCTAAGTCAAAGACAATGAATAAAATTCTACTCCCGCACGCCCACTCTGCCAAGAACCGGAATTCCCTAGATAACTTAAGTAGTCATACAGCTGGCTGATAGTGACATAGAATTATTAGAAGTCAATTTGGTGAAGTTTGTGACAGAAGGCAAACCACTATTAGACAATAGACAGGAAAGGCTACAGGTGACCATTTCTAGAGGCCAAACCACCCAAGGATGCAGAGACGTGCTACGTGTCACCCCTGTCTTCCAGCCAAAAGGTTATAACATCAAATAAATTTGGCAAAGGAGCCAACAGCTGTGGCGATATGATACGACAACAGTCATGTAGATTCTTGCGCGCCACTCCATAATCCACTTCTTGTTTGCAACATCCCTAACAGGTAAAGGAACAAAGCTACCCCAAGAAGGTCTGAAGAGCACCAAAGGGATGACATTATTTATACCTGCCGAGAGCTATAGGTAGACTGCTATAAAGAAGATGGATCACTAAGAGTTGTCCACAGAGTGCCCAATCATCAAGAGAGTGAACAACATGACCTTTGACACTTTTTCTTGGTCTCCACTGAGGAACAAAAACAAGTACCAACTGAACTTTGCCATCTACTCCCTACAATGCTTAAGAACCAACTATAGATGGGCCGACTATCAGCAACAACATCAAACAGTATGCCGTCCTCATGTAAGGATTAGTGTTAGTAGCATCAGGGTTCACTATTTTTCGATATTTAACTTGGCACCGCGTGAGCTTTTGCAGTACTGAATACTGTTTTGCCACAAATTCGTCACAGAATCAAAAGTACAGTACAAACAGGGCAATGCAGAAACAAACAATTGTCCTGCAAGATAATAATTCTAGTACAACCACAAAGACTTAAAATTTTCCCCGCACGCAACCTGAATTTTGTGCTAGAATTGTCCCCGTTGAACGATTCAGAGCATCTCCCCTTTTCACACCTCCCTTCTGTACTAGTGTGTGTGTGTGTGTGAGAAAAAAAGGATTATATTAGTAGCTAAGAACACGGGAGTTGTTTGAATTCTACTAACGTTCAATAAATAATAACTAACCTATCCTAGTCCTACCTATACTTTACCAACAAAAAATATATTTCCATAGAGAGGAAGCATTTGCATTTCGTCAGGAAAAGTGTGACCCGGAAGCAACCAACCACCACTGGAAAAAATCGGTTCCGTCTCCGCAACCGACCGACCGACCCCGCGGTTGAGCGTCCGACGGACGGAACCCGCCTGGAGGGAGCATCGGCGGCGGCGAGCGGAAAAGACTCGAAATTTCATCCGGCGGCAGAGCGAGCAAAATAAAGAACAATCAACGGCGAATCACTGGGGGTATGTATATACGCACCGTGGCACCAGCGCCCCTGTCGATCTCCTGGTCTCCGATTCCGAGCCTTCCTGCTACGTCGTCCAGCCCCTCCACGCACATGTCCGGGCGGGGGTAACGGTGGCGCGGCGCGATCCCGACTCCCGATCAAGCGCAAGGCTGGCTAAAAAGCTAAGAAGCGCGAAGGACGAGCTGCCTGGCTGAGAAGCGCGAAGGAAGGAAGGAGAGTCCTGGGGGACAAAGGGGAAGGAGGAGGGGAAAGAAAAAGTGCGGCCGGCGATGGAATCCGAGACGGAGGCGGAGAAAAGAGCAGGAAGGAATCCGAGCGTGAGAGAGCAGTGCAGCCCAGCGCAATGGGATGGATGGAAGGAGAGATATAGCGGGAGGAGAAGAAGATTCTTGGGAATATCTCGGATTTGGAATGGATTAACGGGGCGATTGGCGCGATTGCTGCTGCTGGTGCTGGGTGGTGGTGGTGTGAAAAAGAAACGATGAGGGAGACGGGGAAGGAACGGAAGAAGGAGGGAGGGAGGGAGATGGGGGTATTTATGGAAGTGCGCGGCGAGCAGAAAAGCACGTGGTGGCAGGGTTTTTTACCGTTACGGTTTACGCGATAAATCAGCGGTAACCGTTTTTTGCCGGCGGCGGTCCGGGATGCCAGCCGGTAGGCGAAAAAAAATTGAATTCAAAATTTAAAAGTTGAAAAAAATCGTGAAAAAAAATTGTGTAAAATAGTTAAGTGATTTATAGAAGCCAGCGATTGTAATACTTTTCAAATTTGAGTTAGTTTGGTATAAAAATTTGAATTGAAGTTTGAAAAAAAGAAAAAAAAAAAATACACAAAAAGCCCGGCCCATTAAGGCCCATTAAATCATGAAGGTTCGAAAAACATACCAAACACACTCAAATTTAAGTAATTTTGACATCATTGGATTCTACAAATCATGAAGTATTTTTAGGAATTTTTTAGCATTTTATAAAAAAATTACATTTTGAATTTTTGAAAAAACCGTTCAAAATTGCTCAAAACTGCTTTCGGTAAACCCGCTCAAACCGGGACGGTATAAAATTAAAAACACCGCCCGTGTAACCGGATTTTTACCCGAGCGCGGACGGAAATTTTTGAATCCATTTTGAATTCAAAACCCAAACCGTCCGTAACCGGTAGGTTTTTGATAACCGGACGGTAAGCGAAACGGACCCGGCGGTTTTAGTTAATCCGGTCGATAAAAAACCATGCGTGGTGGACGTGCCGGATTTTTTATGCCCCTAATCTTTTCAGCCTGCGGTTCAGTCACGCATGGGTCAGGCTATTTAAATTGATTTTTCGTTTTCCACACACAGGATTAGTTTTTTTTTTTTGAGGAAACCAACCATAACGCATGATAACAAAGCACCCCATCCACACGGTCAATTACCGTGTATCCTTTTATGAATTTTATATATTTATTTATAGACCCTCTCAGTCCCTAAAGGAATTAAATTCTAGGCGAAAAATTATGTACAAAAGAATCAATTTACGGAGGTGGCGGTTCATGATCCACATTAAGCTATTTCTAGAGTGGCGGTTTTTATCGATCCACATTGCTCTATTTCTAGAGTGGCCGGTTCAATCGATCCACATTAATCTATTTCATAGTCTAGGGTGTATTTTTTGAAACAAGCGCTACTTAATTAGACTTACGGTAAGGTTCAACAATTTAACGAGAGGGTAGCATATATAGTCTGTTATCATCTTTCTTAATTTATCATAAAGTTCTGGAAATTCACTCTTTAAGAGATAACGTAGAAGAGTTCAGGTGCTGAACATCAGAGATCAACATCATGGTGCTTAAGATGTTCCCTCTTGGCTAACTATTATGACATGGGCCAGGAAAAAAAGTAGGGCCAGAATAGTTAACGTGACGAACAAATAGTCTATCTATTTCGGTATTCAAAAATGTGAGAGATGAGCATGTGGGTCTACCAGGAAGAAAGAAGATATAAAATATTTATTTTATTTGTCTCACTTCCACATGTAGCTAGCACTATTACGGACAACCTTATTAGCTTGGTAATCAAATAAGCCCATGATAAATAAAATCCCCATGATATATAAATTCAGGGTACAAAAGAAACTAGGCATACATATATGAATGAAAGAGATAAATATCCAAGAAAGAAAATGTCGGCAAAGATATTTGAGGCAGGGCACATGCGAGTAGCTGCAGCTAGGTCTCCATAATAATGGTACAAATGACCAGCTTTTTTGAGAGCAATGTAGTATTGTGAGGCTGGTGCTAACCTTGTTGGATCTTAGTCGGTTGTGGGCGGACAGCGCATGTCGTCCAGCGCTCACCTCACCCGGTACATGGCTGGCCGGGCCACTCTTGTTTCTGTTTGTTTCTTGGTCCTGTGATGTTTTCCTTTCCTGAGCCAACACGAAAAATATCACTGTCCCCTTTGCCCTTTTGTGTTTGTGCTATAACATCTGTACTATATATAGTCAGCTATCGAAATAAAAATCCATTGCTCACATGAATTCGCACCAACTTTACGTTGCCTAGCTACTAGATCATAATCTAAACAGATCCTAGCTACGTGGCCGATATGTGATGACCATCACACAAATTTTTGGTGTTGTTTGCGCTAGAAATCGGGAGGAAAAATAGGCTGGCAGAGGCGGATCGAGCCGTGGAGGTCCTCGACGCATGCACGAAAAATCACACGCTCGATCCAACAACCAAAAACGCACGCATGGCAGCGTGCCACGCCGCAGGATTTCTTGGAATTCGATCCAGAACTGTGCGGGCTGAGGCTTTTGCGACGACGACATTTCCGAGCTGGGTTCCTGGGTCGTCGCGTACGTGTGACTCTGGAGGCGGACACACGCGTGCGAAGCAGGGCCGCTTCCGCCGGACACCTCACTAGACCACCTGTGGGTGCGTGCGTGCTTCATCGGCTCGTCAGCTTGACACGCCACGCCGCCAACCGACTGAGACTCACACTCAGACTCAGAGTCGCAGAACCCGCACGTTGTAGTATTTGTTTTATTATTTTCTCCCTTTTTTTTTGAACAATTATTAATTTCTCCTTCTCGTTTATATTTTTGAAAACGGTTTCGCTAGTCCTGTGTTTAATGTTGCGGTTTGGTCTCATAGTTTCTGCGGCTAACAAGTCGCTGATGTTGTTATTTTTTTTTTCTCTCTTTTTAGGAAAAAAAAACAAATAAGACGAGCTGCTAGGTTTAAACGAACAGAGAGTTGGCCAGCGATTAAGATGGAAATGATCGAGTGGT